>CM068825.1:16945025-17530679 GCA_028554795.2 Sinohyriopsis cumingii | reverse complement strand
TAGAAACACAGTGGTCTGAATGTGCATGAAAGCTCATCTGATCATCTCAAGAACAGATCTGACTAAGACTGTGAATCTCTATATATGATGGAGCTACCAACGGCTAAAAATACCAGTTGACAAATAAGGGAAATTGGAATCATAATTGCCATTAAACCAGAGACAGCCAGTGTCAGCAGACATTGCATGAATCTCACTGCATCTCAGCTCTATAGCCCTTGATAGTTGATGTTGAACCTCTTTTGTTCTAGTAGGGAGCCCCTGTATTGTGACAAAAGATACATTCTGTGAGGATCTGGGTTGATCTATCAATGGTTCCAGAGGATCAATGAACCATGATCACCAGGGAAACAGTGTGGCTATGAGAAGGATACATGCAGAGGAAGGTCTGACTTTTTCAGAACAGGAGATAGCAGCCAAAGAAGTGGGAAGGTGACCCTTTCTGCAAATGGGTCTGTACATCTTCCCTTAATTTCACCAGATTATCCTGGTGAATGAATATGGGGTTCCTTGATCGATCCCCCACCCCCTTGGAAAAGGCACGCACGCAGGCTGGGGAACTTCGTTGTTGAGGCTCTTTAGCAACTATCATGCCAAGGACCTGACTGACAAGGAGAAGGCTCATTTGAGATTGTACATTGGACTGGAGATGCATCTGTTTGAAAAAAATGAGCAGGTGGCTGGGGGCAAATCACATTAGTAGGTTTTTTGGTTGATTTCAAAGGGCCATGAGAAGTTGTAGAGGATCTATCTTGATGATCCTTCAAATCTTATGCAGACCAGGTGGGCATAAGTCCTCCAATGTGCTCCTGGATTTCAACGGAGAAGCCATTAGAAGGTCTTTACAATGGTCAAGTCTAGCACAACATCACGGTAGATGTGTAAAATGGAAAAGATCTTCTTGGGCTGTACAACAGATGGTTTCTGGCACCAGTTCACTGGTGGTAAACTTCATTTACCACCTTATCAAAAGACCAGATCTCCTCCACTTCATCCAAGTGATAGGAGCTGGTGGGCCTGATAGGAGGCATCAATTATACTGTTTCTTCCTTGAACTCACTGGAGTCAATCAGGAAGGATAATGCATCATTATCTACAACAGTCCAAGCAGGAAAGTGGCTGGGCATCATTATGTCCTTTTCCAGTACTTGCTCGGCATGATGAGGTTTTTTTTTATGTGTTCTAAAAATCTTAAGATAAAGGTGAGACCGTTTGTCTTCCCTGGATGATGCTTTGCCTTCAGCCTTCTTAGTGCATGCCACCTGAAGAGGTGATGGCGGGATACAAGCAGTTGCATCACCTCTACTCTGGGTCTAGGGTCCAGTAGCCCAAAAGGGAATAAATGACCAAGTACCCAGAAGTGGAGGGCCCCACATCCTATATGGATTCATCAATGTAATAGTAAAGAGTGGGTGATACCAATCCAATGCCCTTTTGCTGGGCAGACTAATAGTTCTGTACAGGGTATGATGATACATTAGGGAGAAGGGGGGATCTCAGTACAATTCCTATACCTGTACCATAAGGCCTCTGATTGATGACTGATTTAACATTGGTGACCAGTATGAGATGACTGGTTGCCAGTGACCAGGACGGTCTTATCAGTGATCAGGGTAATGTGACTGGTCACTTTGATCAACTAACTGAAGTCTGGTCACCAAACATCGACCAGTCACCAGCCATTGACAGGCCACTAGACATTGAGGGTGTGACACTCTAACCAGAAACAAGCAGTGCACTTCCTTCTCCATAGAAGAAAGCATACATGCTACCCCAAGTCAAGCAGTACACATCCTTCCATGCAGAGTGCAACATCATTGTAATGTGAATGTGAGGGGTGTTAAACTTCTCCCTTTCAAGGCGAGATGACTACTCCTCGAATGTTTATTATCTTCTTACCTGTCTCCAAACAGACTGATTCCAAAGACACTCATTTCTGTTGGCAAAAAAAATTAAATTGTTGACAATACCCACTACCATCCTTCAAATAAACAAGGTGACTATAACTCATGCAGTTTGGAATCTGTCCCCTTGCTGATTCTGCGCTAATTAGTTTTTTTTTTCACCATCAACTTATTCAGTCACTGATTAGATATATCAGCATAAAAGGATACATTACAAACTTGTTCAGCATGTATGATTTAAGTACTTTACAGCCACTTTTGCAAGACGTTTTTCTGTTGCTTTGTATCTAAATTGACTTAGCTTGGTTGCCAATACTTCTGATGTGTCACACAGTCAATACACCACAGTTCAGATTAGTGGTTATTGTTTTACTTGGGCTTGAACAAACAATAACCACCAATCAGAATTAGACGTGACACATTTCTCTGCATGATACACCGGAAGTATAGCCTTCCAATTCAATGAAAATAGACAAGATGCAAAGCAACAGAGAAACTTTACATAATGTATTATTAAATGAACAGTAAAGTACTTCAACCTTACATGGGGAACAAATCTGTAATATCTCATTTATGCTGATACATGTACCTGTTATCAGTGGCTGAGTACATTGACAGGATAAAATAATCAGCATGGAATTGGCATGTTTGGGAAATGGGGGTCATATTTCAAACCATGCAAGTTAGCTACCTTGTGTTTTGTTAATTTATAGAAGACAAGCAAGTGTTGTCAATAGTTTTTCTTTCTTACTGATATAAATGAATGCATGTTCCTGCTACAGCTGTCTCAAATGAATTCTCAATTTAAAGAATGAAAAGGCAAACAACCAATAATTTTTCATGACTCTAGAAGTTTAAAGTAACTTGTATAGGGTATGAATAATTTGTTGTCAGTTCTTCACCTCTTGTATCGATATGGAAAAAGTATCGATACAATCGTGTATCGATTAATGATTTCACCCATACTGCATGCTATATACACTCCACTGTACTTGCACAAGCTAAACAACTATTGTCTGAATTAAAGGTTATGTGAAAGAGAACAATAATAATAACCATAACAATATGCCAGTTTGTATGTACTGTATGCTCTACACACTCCTATGTATTTGCACAAAGGTAAACAAAGATTCACCTTGAGGAATTTGATTGTTACCTAAGTGAAATGAGCTGTATAAAATGCAATAGTGAACTATAAAAAAACACTGCATAGATATTTAATCAATTATCTCATGAAGGGAATTATGAATTCTTATTAATTGTGGCTGGGCATATGTTGCATTACACACGAGACTTACCCATGAGCCAATTCTATCTTGAAAACAAACGAGGTACATGTACATCCTAACACCTAATGGATGGGATATAACATGGTAAGCCATGATTGCCTTTCCTGAACAATGTGCTCAAGGATTACCAGTATAAAAACAGAAGATGAGACTGACGAATGTAACACTTGATGAAATATTATTAAAGGGAGAACCAAATGTGGTTTAAACTTGCAAAAAGTTAATTTTTCTCTGGTCATGTTACAAACAGCACAACCAGTACATGCACAGTGTCAATGAAAAAGATTACTCTTTCTACACATGCGCATGTGTGCATCATGTCATACTAACAATTCTCCACTCTGGGTAGGAAGTATTCACATTGAAGGAAAGGGATTTTTTCAAAAAAAAAATGAACAAGCTGTGCAACAGTCATGGGTAAACTATTGCTGCTATTAAAACAAGTTTTAATGGCAAGATCTTAAATTTTCTAGGAGAATTAAATGAATTATTTAATAAAATATACAAATTTATGTTAATAAAAACTGAGAATTTACACATTCAAATATATCCAAATAAACATAAATATAATTCACATAAAATTATACAGTGATACTGTATATACTCACTCATATGTCAAGTGTGTTTGTGTTTTGATTCTTAATGTAACTTTAAAAAAAGTTCAGTCATAACACTAAGATGTCTTCAGTGTTACAGTTTATAGTGATGCCTATCACTGGGACATCAAGTCATAGACAAGTAGCATGATGTCCCACCCAGTCACATTATCCTGACACCAGACTGACCAGTCCTAACACTAACCTCTTAACACATTAACCCCTGGTGACGAGTTTAAGTGGCAGGAGGTAGTAGTCTTTTGCCGAGCTCTGTAGCGTCAAGGTCATGTATGATACACTAAAGTGGGTGGTATTATAGAAAGGTAGACAGATGTAGCTCTACAATGATACCAGATAATCTGGAATTTCTAGTTGCACTACAAAATACAAAGGGAAAAACCTCTTTTTTTGGACCCGATTTTTTTCTACCCAAAATTTGCCCGTGGTCGGAATCCGATTTTGTGTCCAGATTTTAGACTTTTGGGTCTCAGAGCTAAGGCAAACCAGTATGAACTGCAAACAGACATGAAACCTTTGCAAAAAGTAGGATAAGATGGGCATTTGGTTTAATGGGCCCGTTAAGCAACAAAAAAACAAAAAACACAGTATGTTACTGGAAGGTCACCTGGAAGTTGGTGTTTTCAGATGTATTCAGAAATAGCTTTCAAAATGTGTTTCCTACTCGAATTTCTGACGAAAACGACAAAAACCTCCAGGGGTTAACGTGTTAATGCAGAGTGCCAAGTGAGGCAGATGCTGGTACTATTTTTAAAAGTCTTTGGTATAACTTGGCTTGGTTGGAATCCTTGACCTCCCACATCTGAGGCAGATGCTCTAACCATTAAGCCACCAGAGCAGTCTTCGCTTGAAAGTCAAGACAAACTGCAAACAACAAAGATCCTGATCTGCTGTAGCATGAAGATCTGGGTCTATGGGGTTTGTTCTACGAATTACTTCTAATGAACTGCATAGACGCAGATCAGCGGCCAAATTATGAAACTGCAGATACAGGTCTGTGCAGTCTGCAGTTGGACTCAACATATGATTAAATATGGCATATACTTATGTCTATATGCTAAATTTCTATAAGTTTTATAAAAAGATGCAAAAACTATAAACCCTTCTTGTCCAGCCAGCCTTTTATTTTGCTGGAAAGTAAAAACCTGAACAAAATCTAAAATGCTAGCATTGACCTTAATCTGGACTATGGATACCAAGTGACCACTATGTGCTGCATTTGCCAAGGCAAGTGTGACAGAAATCACACTTCAATAGTGAACATTTTATTTTTCCTCCATTGTAAATAATATCTCTGCTTTGATTCAAATCTAAAAGTATAAACAAATTTAAAACTTGCTAGTTTTTTCCCATAGGGTCTATTATTTCTAGAAATGGGACACAATTTAACATACAATGTGTATGCAGATATTATTTACAAGATTCATGCCTCTTTGTTCTTTTCACCTCTCTCAGCCAATTTACATGGCTACTGTTACTACCACTTCAAGTCAAAAAGGTACATATTTTTTCTTTACTCTGCTCAAGTCCAAACAACATGACACACTCAAAAAGTTAATCTCTGCATGGTTACATGTACATGTATTTGCTACCATACTGGTATCATATTTCTATTTATTATATACCTATCAATTTTCAACCCAAAAGGGCCAGAATTTTACCCTCATTTCATACAGGCAGGAAAATGATACTACTGTTTTCTGATCCCATATTACCATACTCTCAAACAATGCTAGAGCGACTTTGTCCTTTAGGTTTCCTGGTTACAATAACAGCTCCCCAAGCAAAGGAATGCCAACACTAACAGTAGACAAATATTTCATTGTGACGTTAGTGACGAAACATTGCATTACATGTAAATATCTGAAAGGTCCAAACCATGTTATTATCAATATAACAATAGAACCAGTTTTATTAATTTTTTAAAGTTGATACAGTAGCCAAAAGAATCGTCAGAAACATGATCAAATTTGGAAACCAAGTTCCAACTGTACTGTACTGTACCACCCATTTAGGCAAGTTCTTAATAGTGAGTTTTCTGCATACTTAAATTGAAATTATAAATACTATAATTATCTCAAAACTGATAGGTGTAACACAAAAATATATTATCACAGGTATGCGATTTTGAATGAAAGATCACATCTCACTGTCAGATTCTGAAATCGGGATCATAACTCCATGCATTGCATCACATAATGATCTAGACTTTCTAATGCTTTATACTCTACATGATCTAGTAATCGAAATCGCAATAAAAACTCTTTGTGTATGTGTGTGTGTATCCACACACACACACACAGATATATATATATATATATATATATATATATATATATATATATATATATATATATATATATATATATATATATATAATGGTCATAGCTGGATTTATTTGAGTCATATTTGGGTTGTATCAGGATATATTTGGGTCACATTTCTAGTTGTATCTGGGTTCATTTTGGGGTATATCTGGATATATTTGGGTCACAGCTGGGTCACATTTGGGTTGTATAAAGGTATATTTTGGTCACATTTGGGCATATTTAGGTTTTGCCCAGGTATATTTGGATCACATTCTGGTATATTTTGGTTGTATCTTTGTGTATCTGGGATACATCTGGGTTGTATGTGGGTATATTTGGGTCACATTTGGGTTGTATCAGGGTATATTTGGGTCACATTCTCGAATGGTTTTGGTTGTATCTGGGTACATTTGGGGTATATCTGGGTATATTTGGTTTTATGGTATATTTGGGTCACTTTTGGGTATATGTGGGTTTTACGTTTGGGTGTATGTGGGTTTTACTTTGGTAATATCTGGGTAAATTTGGGGCAGCAATTTGTTATATTTGGGTGAATCATTCCAACCATACAAAATGTTCTACATGGACCTACCAATTTTCTTGCATGTTATCGTAGCCATGCAGCAGACATTTTGTAGAGATAATGAATGCATGCTTGCTGTCACTAGAAAGCAATTATTTTTCTCATACATGTATGAAGTTCATATTTAAGATACCTCAACATGCAAATGTACTATAATAACTGTTCTACTATTAAACAAATAAAATACCAGTTGGAGCTATACTCCAACAATGCATACGATTCATCCAGCCATATTCCAACAATGCATACTATTCATCCAGCTATACTCCAACAATGCATTCTATTCATCCAGCTATATTCCAACAATGCATACTGTTCATCCAGCTATACCCCAACAATGCATACTATTCATAAGCTATACTCCAACAATGCATACTATTCATCCAGTTTGAATTCCAACAATGCATACTATTCATCCCGTTTGAATTCCAACAATGCATACTATTCATCCAGCTATACTCCAACAATGCATTCTATTCATCCAGCTATATTCCAACAATGCATACTATTCATCCATCAGAAAGATGTCTTGTGCACACACACACAAAATTATATCCAAGGCTATAAACAGAGTAAATGCACAAGTACCTAAATTTTCCATGCTTCGATTCCTTTGTTTAATGACACAATAGACAGTGGTTGAATATACCCAAATTCTTATCATCTGAGAAAGTTAAGAAATAAATCATGATTCTGTCAGACATCATTTTTCAAAAATATATTTTTTTGAAAATTTAATTTTCATGGTGCTACAACTACTTCTGGTTATTTCTTCCTGAATTACAACTGATAAATGTGTATAATTTTTCTGAACAATGTCTAAATAAATTGCTTAAATTAGTATGAAGTGTTCATGAACAACTGTAGTGCAATGAATGATCCCTGAAATTTTGCTGAACAGTTTGTCAATATTTGCTAACTTTAAATGAAGTATTTCTCCTATGATGTGAATAGATGGTAGCTAAGCATTTCTAAACTTTAAACAGTATCTTAACTTCAAAAGAACATGATGAACTCTTCCAGAAACATTTCTGAACCAGCCCACTGTTGGAAATCTTTAAACATTGTTGCACAAAGTCTGAGTTTATGCTAAAAAAAACATCTGAATATTTCCCTAAGTGTGAAACATAAATTTTGCCAAAACTGGATGATGCAATAATCACCTAATCAATGTCTTCAGCAAAGACTCAGTTTAATACATGTTTATCAAATGTTCAGAATTCTGTTCAGCAAAATTTCATCAAGTAATTTTCCATAACAGTTAACGCAAGTGATGTGGCAAACATTTTTCTTTTCTCTGTGGTTATGAAAGGAGATAGGGCTGACTGATCTTACTATGTCTTACCTTCTGCCCTTGTGTGCATTATGTCCTGATACAAATGTTTAATTGTTTGTCATACTAACCACTAAGCCACCACAGTTTCAATAACACAGAAAAAACCATTGACCAGATGTAGACAATCTTCAGGATTGAAAGACCTTTAATTTTCTGTTCAGAAATTTCAGCCATTATTGGTTCTTCCTTATGTCCAAAATTTGATGTTTGTCACATGCTTGTCCAACCTTCTCCAAGGCACAGGCTGGATATCGACTTTTTAAAACAACACAGTATGAAGCAAATGTAACTGGATGAAACCAGGTCATGGGCCAGATGTGGCCGATGTGACATATGTGCCTGGTTTGTTATCTCACATGATCCCTTAAATAAAGCCATGAATATTATGACTGATATATAAAAATTAAGCCATAAAATATTGATATATTCCTGAAAAGTCCAACAGCTTGAAAGAAAAATAAGTACAGATATTTCTTCTGCCCAAAGTTACCTCCCCTCTGCCCTTTTTATGAACCCTCCTTTCGCTTTAGTGCTTTCTAAGATGTCAGTGAAACTTGTCAAGCATCTCCCAGTCTCATTACCTATGGTAATTGGAAAATAAATCAGCAGAGTAAAAATTTTATTTTTATCTAATGCTTGTTTCATTGTATTTTCTTCTCAGACCCAGTTAAAAAGCAGGACAACCTCTCTTCTGTCCCTCACAACTCCTGTTATCTAACATGTCAGTATGCTGTTGCTGTTGTCTTAGTAAATGGTGGAATCTGTCAAAGTATCAAGTTGCTGCTTTTTTAGCAGTCCCAAAGGAGAACAGAATTACAAGTAGAACTGAAGCAAACACCAAGTTTTAATAGATGAATATTCACTAAATGATTTCAAACAGGATTTGAATATTCACTGAATGTATTCAAACAGGATTTGAATATTAACTGAATGTATTCAAACAGGATTTGATAATTCATCAATGCTAAAAAAAAGTATAAAATTCATTCTATTTTCTTTGGCAACTTTGGTATTTATTGACACCCACCACTCCAAGTCAAGCCACATTGAAAACACCATGAACTATACAGCACCATCAAATTCAAAATCTATGTAATGTCACTATGCGTCTTGAGTAACTTATTTCAGGATTCAAAAAAGAAAAAAATTCAAATGAATGTACTAAGGTCTCATTATCCTTGTTTATCTTTAAAATCAGTACAAACATGAACATTCCTTTAGTGTTGACTACGAATGATAAATAGCAGAAACTCAATTACCTGCACGCAGGGACTATCTCAAATCTTTGTTTGGAAGTAATTTGTTCACAATCAAAATGTGGCCAAATTAACAAAATTTAAATCAGATATGTTGACTGTAGCTCTCCATAATTTGTCATAATAGTAAATGATGAAATTTAGGCAGGGACTGACTTTCTGACTGAAAATAAAATGTCCAAATCAAAAGATACAATTTTCTGCTAAGCAATAACAAACTCGTAATAAGACTTCACAAATAATTATTTTAACCATTGACCTATGCACCAGTACTGATTTCATCTTATATGTATAATGTACATTTGTGTGTGCATGTGATTTGGATTTAGCTTTAACAATTTTTATATCTTATTGCTACTTTGTCTGCAGTGTGACAGTTTATAGTGATGTCTAGCATTGGAGCATCATGTGACAGACATGTAGGTTGATGTCCCACCTAATCACATTATCCTGACACCAGGCCGACCAGTCCTAACACTAACCTTAGCGAGGCAGCTGTTAGCAACATTTTTATAAGTTTTTGATATGACTTGACCAGGGTTCGAACCTCGAACCCATGACCTCCCACATCTAAGATGGATGCTCTAATCACAAGGCAACCGGAGCGGTCTGTATGATGTAACTTGCAATGTGTGTAAAATAGCCTTGTGGCTTCGGTATACATGTGAGCTGTCTTATATTTCAGGTTGAAATGATAACACTCGCTTCTTGATTGTGTGATTTATTACAGCACGGGAATCATGCACTGCGATCAATCACTCATTTGCTTACTCAGTCATGACAAACACACACATTGGTACACGACACACTCCTTCCCTACATGTAAATGTCTCCTGACATTTAGCAAATTTGTGCTTGTCGCATGAAAAGTACAAGAACAAGAACCATTCAGAACTATCCTTCAAGTCCTTGGAAAAAAATAAAAAACTAGTGATCATACCTTTGAAATGATTACATATCAGAGCTTAACAAGTTTACTCTCCCTGCAGACAATACATAAAACACTGAAATTGGGATTACAACTAATCATTTAAACTAATAATAATTGGACTGTCATCCTCAAATACCCTTGCTGTATTTAATTTACATTAAAGGGGCTCTTCTGCATCACTCCAACTGTCTACTGCAAAAGAACAGGCCTGAAATCTATAGCTAGACCTCAGTAACTCACACACAGTAAACCATTTGCGAATACACAAACTGGCCTAGCCGGTCGGGCGGTTTATGGTCTCTGGTTCAACGCCTCAGCAGTCGCTGGCCTGAGTCTTTCTGTGATACCTGTGGTGCCGGTGGGCTTAGGATTAACCTCACAGACTGGCGGGCTGGGTTTCCCTCTAATATGGTCGGGCTTCAAACAGACTTTTCAGCAGATATCTCTATGGGACCGAACTGAGTACTCTCATGTGAGACGGAGAAGGAGTAGAAAAATTACTCGTGGGTTCACGTAAACTACTGCCATATTGCCGAGACCTAATGGTTTGAAAGTTTGTGCTTTCTAGAGGCTGGCTAATATGGGGATCGATAATAGATGGTGATCTACCATCATGGGCATTTCGTGCAGAGTGTTCATGGAAATGAACATTATCCTTCCTGGCCCAACCAAGTCGTCTTTGTGGTATCACATACCAGTCAGAGTCAGAGTCCGAACTCAAAGATTCAGAGCTTGACTCAAAAGGGTAGCCTTTAGTACACCTGGTTTCTTCTGAACCTGTTTCATGGGGACTGGATCACAAGGAAGGTAGTCAAAGGGCAAAAGCATATTATGATACAATATGCACGTGGGTTTTGAACCCTCGACCCTCCTTACCTTGTACACAGGTATATCTAAATTGGGGACTGATATCAATTGATATATATCCCTGGGCCACTTGCTGGCTAATTTTTGTTTCCCTTTCAGTCCAACCTTGCACACTAAGACTCGGTCCCCTACTTCAAGTTGGACTCTGACCTTTTTATCGTACTGGGCCTTGTTCTTAGTATGGCTAATGCTTGACTACCTCGGCATGGCCGCATAAGCAAACTGGAGGCGGTATTTCATTCTGGTTTACCCATCAAATACGATCTTCTCTTCATCCCAAGTCCCTCAGTGGGTGCCAGATGTGAGCTGTCTTATATTTCGGGGTGAAATGATGACACTCGCTTATCAATTGTGGGATTTATTATGAGATGAAATGGTACAAAATAAACCTGAAACAATACAAAATGCATGATCAGAATACCAGACAAATACAATAAAGAATATAACCGACACAAATATAATACACAGTATACAACCAACCCACCAACATTTATATATTTATGACAGAAAATGCTTTCCAAATCATATTCAATCCATGGTCGTTCACTTGCATGAAAGACAAGTGCTCTACATCTTCACAATCTGTACTGCTCGAGGTGTTGTCCATCTCAAGAACTAGAGCAGGAATGCCAGAAGCTTTCGTTAGTTTGGCGTGGAATTCATTTTAATACTCATGCAGCACGGGAATCATGCACCACAATCGATCACTCACTAGCTCACTCACACATGACAAAAACACACATTGGTACACGACACAAGTCCTGGGTCACTTAGTGTAACCTCTACCAGGGCCAGGTATACAGGAACACATTGTCTCCTTTACTAAGTTTCAGAATAAACAATTCAGTTCCTGAGCATAGAGGGATTCCCAACATATGCTTAAATCTTTTTCAACATGGTATAGGAAAGAAAAACTAAGATAACCCCTGCAATAATTTGCAATATATGCTGATGACCAAGTCTTTGTGCCATGGCACGTAGAGCAAAAACAAAGTTGCCAGCACATGAATATCCAAATCCAGATTCATAACAAATGGTTGTCATTTTAAACATGGCATTGATATGATAAACTAAAGTGATCTCTGCACAAACTCATTGTACATATGTGAACATCTCTGCTTAATAATTTCACTGACTTGCAATTTCATTAAATGAACTCGTATGTCTAAATGAACAGAATAATTTCATACTTTATGTTATGTTTTACAAAATAGAATAATAAAATCCATGTAAGTTATGTGTACAAGCTAAAGTATATAGTTAACTCACTATCCCATCATGCAATGTTTACATGTTATGAGGTAGTACCCTGGTTAGAAATTCTGTAATGTTGACATCATTCATGACATACCAAAGTAGGTGGTATTACAGAAAAATAGAGTGTACTTCTACAATTATGTCAAATAATGGTGCCTTTCTACTCACATTAAAATAAAAAGGCAGAATTTTTTTGTTTTAGACCAGATCTTTGAAGGCTGAAAATTAGCAATTATAAACTTGAGTTTTCTGTCCAGATTTTAGTCTTTTCTCCCCTTAGTTGTAAAGCAGACCAGACTGAACCTCACACGAACAGATAAATCTTGCCAAAAAGTCAGATATGTTTGAGATTTGGAGAAAAAAAGGACCAGGATATGATAACTGCAGGTCCAATAAGCAAATGAAAAAAAGAACTGGCAAAATAGCAATTGCCGGTAGATGTAATCCCCCATACACATTAACTACACCAATTTCAGTCAAAAATTAAAAGAAACTGCAGAGCAAAATGAGTTAATAGGATGTGTAAAACTTTAATACTTCGTTAGAAATTTTCATCTTAACGAAACTGCATTAATGATTGCATGTGTAGACTAAATGTAGTGAGCAATTGCTTCATCTAAATTCAGTACCAGACTGGAATTAGATTGTTTAAATAGGTGTTACCTGTAGAACTGAATTCATTACCATGCACATAAATGCTGTAAATAAATTCGTTTTGTCATAACTGGTATATATGTCTATACTATGGTAATCAAAAACTCACTCTGTCTGTCTTTATGATACTCCACATCACAGAAACCTTATAGCATTCAAGTGACATGTAATCATACATTTAAATAATAAAAAGGGAAAGAACACAGACTTTGGGGGAAAAATAATGGACTAATAGGGAGTCTCGTAAAAAGTAGGAAAAACTAAGTCTGCTGGGGGAAAAAATGAATTTGACCAATAGGGAAAAAATATCATGAGAAAACTGCTAAAGTTTTACATTGTACATGATTTTGAAATCTTTCTCATTAGGTCCAAATCAGTGCTAAAGAAATACAGGAATTATATACACTAATTTGGATCTATAGAAATTTAAACAGTACTGCTTAAACAATGCTCAAGATTAAGATTTTTTCTTTGCAAGAGTTAAGCTGATACACAAGTAAAATTTCATAATTTGTATTATTAAAATTGGCATCAGGATTATTTAGAAAACAAATCGACGAAAGATCAATTCATCTTTTGTTCTAATAAAATATCTCATCTAAGCCTTATCTTCTGTTGATTGGTTATAACTGTCACATCCATTTGAAAATGATATATTAGTGATTCAAAACAGCCACCATCACTTAACAGGCTTGAGGCAGCAGCTGTGGAATTTTGTGCTGTTTCTCATTTCACATGTGATTGTTGACTATGTTCATCTACATCGGTTGTTTCATCATGCACTGGCTGTTCTGCTGGAGTGTGTTTCTTCATTTGCCTATTTTACGGGGGGGGGGGGGGGGAGGGGGTGGTGACTTTTTCACACTAATTTTGCCCCACTTGTACTACAACCATCTTTTGTTCTGAACATACCACATTATACTTGCCAGTCAACCTGTTTATGCCACAATGGACCCTCATCAACTGTATTAAATAACTGATGGTGTTCAATCCTACAATGTGCACTAAACGTAACAACCTGGGACTTCTATTCATCTTTACTTAAATGTAAATGGCAGTGTAAAACAAATGTCAGGTGATGAGCCAAATTGCGGATCTAACACCCTCTGGTTCTTCCATCAAGCCATTCCCACACCGCTACTGCAGAGGTGAAATTTGTTGCCTTCATCACAAAGAAATCCATCGTCATAAATAAACTACAACTTTTAATTTCAAACACACATTCTTTTACTGGTCCAAAAGTCACTCACAATGGAACAAAGGTCAGTCCATTTTTTTGGTTCTTCTACTGTCTCCTCTTTGGCAATAAAAAACAAGCTGCCTGAATCTCTCTTTTTGGAGCAGTTTCCTAACCTCCTGGAGTATGGAAATTTAATCCACTGCAACCTGATTATTCTTGGACATTTCAATTTTCACTTTACCTGTCTGGAAATCCATATACATCAAAACTCCTAGATTCTATTTACATTTTCAACCAAAATAGACAATCAGCCAACCCACCAAATAAACATGGTCACATTTTAGACTAGATTCTTCATAGCCCCAATGATAATAATGTACAGTCTTCATTTGTGTCCCATGAACTTGTATTAGATAATCTGTGTCAACTTACCATATTAATCCCTAACACTCCATCTCCGTTTGCTACTAAGAAAAACCTCTGTGTGATAAATAGAACCCAACTAACAAAGAGGCATCCAAGCAAATCTAATATCTTCAGTTTTATTTGTAATTTTATGGTTTTGGTTTTTGTAATCTTGTCGTTGTACATGTTTACATGTGTTATCTAATACTGCAAAGTGTTTAGAGCTTCTAAAGATTAGGCACTATACTAAGTCAACATTATTATTATTATTATTATTATTATTATAATTAGTATTATTACCAGGTATTATAATCATTAATATTATAATCATTATTATTTCTCATTTGTACAAAACAAAATGAAAGGTGCCTACATATCATCACTGGGGCATAGTTATATTGACCCCCAAAAAGTAATAAGGAAACAAAAAAGAAAATATCAATTTTTTTAAAAAACTTCCCATATGGTATGACGTACCCCAGCTCTCACCTATTCCATTTGAAACAATTAGCTGGGCAACTGATGATCTTTTATTTGTCAATTAACTTGCTATTTGGCAGTTAATCTGTAACTTGGAAATCAATCATACTGTTTACAATGAGGAACCTGATAATGACAAGGTTTACCTTACAAGGACACATGTACTTGTTAAAACCTTCACAAGCTGAATCAATGTACAATGGAATTTTTGTTTCAAGAAGAAAGTCCTCTCAAGTAAATATTCACCCGTATACAATATAAATAATGTACAAACAGTAAATATGTCCCCTGTGTAAATATGTGTTTGTTTCCCAGCAAAGTAAGTAAACAAAGTAAGTAAATGGTAGCCTATCCCTCTGATAAGAAATCATGACCCATTTACAGCCTGACCTACCTAAAATAGACCTACCTACAAGTGTCTAGATTTTAATGCGGGCTTTGGATTATATTTTAATACTGTATACACTTCTGTATAAAACGATTTCATCTATATCAGAAAATCGAAGCAAGGCTTTACGCTGAAATTAAACGTATTTGGAATGTTAGCACCACTATATTTGTTGAGATTCGAACGCCATGATAAAAGTTTGTAGTCAAGAAAGAAGGGAAACCTTCCTGATCGAAGTTAACCAAGCATGTCATAGATAATATACCTACCTTTTTTCAACTGGCATTTTCATCCTGAATATCACACACTTTGAACAAACTTATAGGTAATCCAGTTAACCTCTGTGTTTAAACACTAATTCTGCAGGAATTTTCGCTTCATTGATAAACCTTTCTGCTTTTGTCTCATCATACGAGTTCAAAGTTGACCGATTTGCGAATACACAGGCGTACAACGGTACTAGACGCTTATGTCGATCTATACCTTATATCTATGAGCCTGTTTAATCACGATGTTTTGACATGTTGACTTCGTATGAGGCCTTCCGTTCTTACGCATGATCTGTCGTCTACGTTTCAGTACGTGACAGACATCACGAATTGTTACACTTTCTAAAAAATCTTGCTTCTGGACGTGGATTTATGTGTGAAGCCGAGTTAGTGGAAAGGCAATAATAATAATAATAATATAAACTATATATATAATAAATGTGTGAACAATAAAAACAGCTTTTAATAAATAAACAAATTTAATTACTGAAAAAGAAAAAAACTTTTTTAAACGATTAATAATTATATAGTAAATTGTAACAACTGGAAACAAATTTAAGTATCAGTAAAACTCTGATGCGACATGATTTTTCATTCTTCCTTAATATTCACAAGTTGAAAGTATCGGGTGGAGATGAGCAATATAACCATCTTACGTTGTGTAGCTCCGTAGTACGAGAGAGAGAGAGAGAGAGAGAGCAAACCATGTGTAACAGGATGATGCGGCTTTTGGGGTCCGATCACAGTGAAGACACAAAAAGCAATTTCGTTAAGGTGTTTATTTATATTGTGATTGAAAAATGAAATTTGTCACTAAATGTTGTTCGTGCATCGAGTCGACGAGGACCACTCTAGTCCTACGGGGGTTGGAGGGGCTGGATCTGTTATTCAAAGTAATCAGCGATATTCAAACAAGTTTAAACAAAATAAGCTGATGAACCTGCACCATCTAAACAGAGTGGAAAAAAGGAAGGCTCTGTCTACCGGAATATGGGACTGGGAAAGGCAATTGATGATATAAAAAAAGCGGGCTACTTCGTCAATGCCACAAGACCGGGTGTCCTAATGTGACGTCATCGCTGCCGACCAATCGTGGCGGGAGTCACATACTGCTTGGTTTGACACCTGGGGCATTTCAATCCAACTAAGAAACACGAGTGTGTGGTGTGACTATTCCCACTCATGTCTATTAGCCTTTCAGTCAGGTTGTTAAGGACTAGTTAGTCCTACACCTGAGTTGCTAAATTAAAAAGTACTCTTTGAGTACATAAAAGCCTGGGGGATGAGGCTCCTTTTCCTTCCCCCAGGAGTAATTAAAAATCACGCAGTGCGTGAATAAAAAAGTGGTACATGTTCAAAAGAACGAAAACCACTATAATCCAACTAACTAACTAACACTACTCTACATATACACACTGGCGAATCGATTGTTATTTCTTTTCTAGGGTATTGGGTAGCACTGAAAAGGGCTGTTTTTTTTTGTGCGAAGTTGAAGCTAGGGCGATCTTTTAGTTTCTAAGAATGCGACGTGCTCTGACGATAGACTTTCTGACGATAGGTCTGCTTCTTCGGAAATAGAAGAAGAACTCTTTGGTGTCGATACGACAGTCGACAAAGCCTCTGTCAGGTTCAGGTTGCTGCTGCTGTTGTTGTTGCTGTTGCTGCTCTCTCTGCTGTTTCTGAAGTCTGAACTTCTCTGTCCATTCTTCTTTCTCCCTGTTCATTTCTTCTCTGAAGAGCTCTTCTATCAGGTCTTCAGTGACTTTTAACATTCTCACATTCTCTGTCTCTTCAGGCTTCGGTATCAGACTGTGTCTGACCCTATGCAAATTCACGTAGGCTTCGTTTAGCTTAGCTAGTTTGGAGCACATCTTCGTAGGAGGATGAGTCGACAATGGATGGTTAGACTGTTGTTGTTGTGGAGTTGGATTAAAGTGGTGTGCGCTCGCATTGAGCATGTACCACTGGTTTATGATGCCACAGGCACCTAATTGATTACTCCTTGGGGGAAGGAATGGAGCCACTTCCTCCAGGCATTTCTGTGTTCACAGAACACTAATTGATTGGGCCGTCAGGTCGAAGTACTTTTTTGTACATATCGATCTGATTGTAAGGCCTATATTTTTGTTTGAGTGGGATTGGACCCAGCACGCACTCTGTCATTCATTTGCATTGATAAGGGGCCAGTGGGATTGGACCCGATCTGGTTCGCGTTTTTTAATTTATGATGCATGCACTGCACGTATGAGTTTTGATGTCTGTCCGTGGTAAAGGGTGAAAGTGGTCGGGTTCGGGCGGCGTTGTCTTGCCACAGGTTAGCAGGTTTTTTTTCGATCCAGGATATATTTTTTTTCTAAATTTCCGTCTTTGGAATTTTGAATAATAAAACTATGCTGTTTTTAAGTGAGATAGAGTCTATTCAGGTCGATGTTAGCTACTAGGTGACAGCATTTTGGTCGAATGGTTTTGCAGCATTGTGCTGCTGGCCCTGGATGGAATTGGTGTTTTTTCCATCTTATTGAGTAATTATTTTTTGGTCCTATTTTTCTAGTTATAAGTTTTGGTTGCAGCCTTCTGCTGCTGGCCCTGATAGTCATTGGGATTTTTGACTACCTTATGCATGTGATGTTTTGGGGTGTTAATCTATGTTGTTGTTATATTTGCAGCATTGTGCCGCCGGCCCTGATAGTCGTTGGGTTTTTTCGACTACCTCATATGTGTAAGTTTTGGGGTCTTAATAATGTGATCCCTGATGGTCTATTCTTGCGACCACCTTATACGTTCTATTTTTGGGATTACATAGTTATATCTAGGTTTATCTTAGCTGTCACCTATGTATAGAGAATAGAGTTTTGTAGCTGTTAGTTAGGGTGTTAGGAGAAGGGTAAGTGAAGAGGAGTGGAGTAAGATTGTTATTTTCACCACCTACCCCCCCCCCCCGCACATTCCTTCCTGGTTTTTGGACTAGTTATCTTTCTGTGGTTGGTGTTTTTTATTTTATTCTTATTATTTGTAGGGTTCTATCAGTCAGTGGATTTGATTTGCTTATATTTGTTTAGATTTGATATTTATTTTATGTTTGAAAAAATTTATTGTAGACTAATAAATTTCGTTGCTTAGCTGGTTTCCGATTAGATTCTCTCGTCGATGGAACTCGCAGTCTCATAAATGGAGACTTCAGGAGAACCGAATCCTAGTCCCTGCCATTGGTCTAAAAGGTATATTGCTTAATTTTGACTTTATGATTTGTATTTAAATTTTTGTATAAATTTCGTTTTTTTTAAGGAAAGTAATGATATTGTTGTATGTGGTATTTAGGTTGGGCTTTGTGCTATCAAGGAATTCTGGATATGTGCTCGGCGATCCTATTTTATTTTGTTCAGTTTTGAATATTTCCCTTTCTTTCTGTAATTTGTAGCATATGTTAAATATGTGGTGCAGATCTTCAGGCACCCGACAGTAGAAACAATTTGGGTTGAGAGATTTAGGTCCTATGTGTTTTCCGTAGCTGTTAGCCAACTTGGTTTTTCCTGTATAAATTCTATTTATTACTTTTTGATCTTTCCCTTTAAGTAAAGGTGGTTTCCTATTTCTAATGGTTTCTTTGAGTGTGTTATGTAGTTTTTTACCTGTCTTGCTATTGTCCCAATATTCCTGCCATTTCTGATTTATCATGATTGTTATTAGGCTGTATATTTCACTAACACTGTAAGCCAGTGGTACGTGGTTTAGCTCGCATAGCTTTAGTTTAGCTTAGTCGTCTGCTAGATTGTTTCCTAGTATGTTTATGTGGGATGGGACCCATAAGAATTCTACTTGTTGTTTATTACTTTTTAGTTTTTTTTTAGTATTAAATTGGTTTTATTTCAGAAATTTTCTCTGCTGTTGGTACTGTTATTTAGAATGGTTGTAAGGACGCTTAGCGAGTCGCTTATTATTACTGTTTGGGGTGGGTTGTTTTTCTCCACCCATTCTAGTGCTTGTAGTATTGCCCAGAATTCTGATGTGTAGATTGAACAGTGGTCCGGTAGTCGGTGACCAAGACTGGAAACTGCCCCGGTTTTTAAAGTCAAAGCGCGGACGTGAAGGAAAACATCCCTGTACGATTTTCGAGCTGCAACGTTCAATGAGTGTCATGAGAGGGATAGTAAGAAGTCAAAGAGCATGAATCAAGATTCCTATACCAAAACAAACCACAAAGGCATTTTTTTCTTCAAAACACATTTCTTTTTATTCATAATCACTTAACACTAACAAGCAACTATAACATTTTTAACAATAATCAAACAATATAACATCAAACATTTTTCTTCAAATGACAAACATTTTTTTCAACTAACACATTATTTTGGACAGGGCTGACAACGTTGTGAATGAAATTGTGATTTCCACTGTTGGAGGTCATTAGGCCATTGATGGACACTACGTTTCCTAGCTTGAGACAAAAGATAAGCATAATGGTCACAAAACCATCGATCTACTTTCACATCGTTTCTTGAAGAAGAACGAGGATCAAAATGAGTTACTAAATGTTCTAAGGAATACCCCAGGCTGCGATGATGCAGAAAATACACACAATATTGTCCACACACCAACGAATCTGTGCCTTGTAATTTCACATTATTGAATCGGGTGGTCTGAGCATTTCTTCTCATAAAGTCAATGATATCGTCTTCCAAAAGGGGCAATCCATACGAATCGAAATATTCCACACATCCTTCTTGAGGAAAGTAGACGGCTACCCAGTGGGTTCCTGGGAGATACTGTCGTCCGTGTTGATCACATAAGCTTGATGGTCTTGAGGTTTGCGATGAGGGAGTTCATCTTTTGCACAGACGACAGGATTCCAAGAAGCAGTGTACGAGCTGTGGTTGAAAAGGTAATAAAGTTCCCATGTATCCATTGATTTGTGTGGGTTTTTTTCTTCTTCTTCACAGGTAATGATAAGTGATCAATTCGATCCTGACTTTTTGCTTGAAAATGTCTGACAAGTAAAAGGCGTTTAGCTCCGACTTCTTACTCTGGTCAAAGAGAGATTCGATGCGACGGCACTCCAGAGACGTTAATGGAGGAGAAGAATGTTTATACAAGCCTTTATACCACTCGTTCAACACGAATTCTATCTCGATGAGACCCCAAGCTTTGTCCAGATATTCGTCCAATTTTTCTTCTTGACTCAACATCAGACATTTGTCGTGTTGAATTTGACTGGGATGATCGTTGTGACATCCATAGCACTCTTCCTTGATCAATTCTTTCATTATATCTGCCAGGAAGGTAGCAAAACAGGAAACTAAATGGGCTTCTTGTTCTGGCCATCTTGACTTCATCATGATAACTTCTTCGTCTTTGTCTTGAGATTCTTCTTCCCCGGTCTCCTCACATTCCATCTCCAAAGTTTCTCCACTAGGTAAAGAGGGATAACAGTCTTCCATGGCTTCTAATTGTCTAGAATGACTTCTCTCAAACTGTTGATTTCTATGGTATTGTCAAATTCTGCATACAGGAGGACGTTCACTGTGTGATCTGGAGGTGGATTTGCAAACTGAAGTTACACACGAATCTGACCCGATTTTATAGGGTGGAAATGTCCCTCGTCGCTGCCTTGGTCTGGAGTGAAATCAAAACCCCACAAAGCATAGCCTCCTGCATAATCGTCGTACGAAATACCGTGACTGGTGTTGGTTCCTAACTGTCCCTTGGCTTCGTACAGGGACAAGTACGATCTCAAATAATTCTTCGCGACACCAAAGTTAGGCTCAAAGGGTCGGGTACACAAGGTCTTGCCGTCGCGACTGACTTCGATCTTGGACACATTGTAATGTTGAAACTCAAAAGGATTTTGATCGTGGGTTTCGTTGAAAGCTGAATTCCTGACGATACCAACAATCAAACGTTTGGCTAACTGTCTTTGGAACAGATGATCTTCGATCATAGATCGCTGTCCAGCGGGAATGGTGAACGTTTTCACTTCTACGCGTCGTATCGGATACTTGGCGGTCGTTCTACTCAACGTGTGACTGACGTCGTTTCCCACTTTAGGTAACACTTCCACACGACGCACGTAAAGTCGGGCTTCTTGAATGATAGTTTTGTATTCATTGGCATGGGCCATCAAATGGAAAGCGGCACTGCTACAATTCAGTCTCAGACGGATATCCACCCCGTTCAGCAAATACTTTTCTTGTAACCACATGTCCAAATGCAAACGATCCATCAGTTCTAAACTTCGCCCTTGCAGAATTTTCTTACGACGGTCGTTAAACCCCACATTGTGAGGATTGTCATCTTCGGTCAGGACTGTGTCGCTAAACGTGGCTACACCTGCCGTGTCAGGTTTCCATACCACGCAAGCATCCAGATGAGTATTCTTGGCTTCTTTTCCGTACGTCAAGAGATTTTCCAGGTAGGCACGGTATGGGTAAGTATCCATGCTGCTGCTAACCAGTTTGTTATTCAAGTACAAGTCCACTTCGCTGAACAAGGAATGCATGAAATTGTTGACAGGAGCTACTCTAGCATCGCCTCCTGGATTGGTGTTGTCCGTTTTGATCACTTTCACTTTCAAGTACAAGTAACTGCTATTCAGATCGATGTAATCTTCGGGCTGACCTTTGATTTCAAACTCGATGGGAGCGGAATCCGTCAAAGAGGAGACGGGGTGAAATTCCACCCATTGGGATTCTTGCATCGTCATCATGGTGGGTGGCATAGCAGACAGATCCAGTTCCGACTTGGAACAGGCGCAAGACTCTCGGTGCATCATTTTTTCTGTTTCTCAATAATCGAAAACGTCTAAGTCTCGAACGGTTCTTCTTTTCTTTGTCTTTCTAGCTTTAGACGTGTGAAGTCTGGTGAAAGGGTGCTTTCCTCGTCGTCTTTTTCTACCGTGTCCTTGCTGTGGCTTCAAAGCGGGAATGCCTGACTCGGTAGCGTTCAGGGTATTTATAGGTGTTTCTCGTAGACCCAAAAGGTCTTTGCCCGTTTGCAGCAAGACATTTTTGCCTGCCCTCAAGAAGGCTTCTTTTGGGTTTTGTTTGTCGATGATGACATTTTGGAGAAATTCTTTACCGTGTGTCAATGCCGCATCTTTCAAGGCGTGCAATCCGCGTGTCACCATCGGTTTCAACACCGGAGCCACCGAACGAAAGGCTGATTTTAGCATATCTCCTAAACCGTGTCCTCGCTGTCGAGCAACCCCTCGGTACACTGGATACATGACTTACGAGTCGTGAGAGAACCGTTTTCGAAAATGGAGTTTCACCGTGACTTTTCCTTTGGTGAATGGAATATTTTGTCCCAGATCTCCTTTTATAGCAATGTTGACCGTGTCCAAATGCGACTTTCTGACAGGCAAATAATGAGGATGTACAAATTCGAGGTGGACGTGATAAGTGTTTCTATCTTCCTCGTCAGCGGCCGTGGCAGAATCCACTTTGAAAGGAATGAAACGCAGTAATGGCACGGAGGTGTGTCCCACCACGTTGTACTCCACCACATCGGAGTACACAAAGATCAAATTCAGTCCTTGGTTCAGTTCTACTGGGGAACGAAATAACTTGCTAAAAGAATCGTTGTCGGAAATGGCTGGCAATTCGTTTTTCTTGAGCATGGCCATCCTCATCTCCGTATCCCCACCCAACATGTCAAACAATTCAGGACAAAATAAAATGGACATGATTTTACCCCCCTCAGGAAATTTCATTAGGAAGCGATGCGCTACTTTGTGTACTTTGTGGTATTCCAGGGTGACACTTTTTTGACACTCTCCAAAGCTTTAAGAAACACGACATTAAACCTGGAAGCAATGGTACTCACCAAATGTTGACCACTAAAATAATAGCCTGGAGGAATGAACAAGTGTTAGGTGGTCGACTTTTGAGTTTTTGAGTTTTCTTATCATATTTCACGTGGGCATCCAAGTACTGTTGAAAGGGTTCGTCATGAACTTCCACCGTAAAAATATTTTGATTGGGAAGGACATTGTGGACTTGGGTCGGGTGAATGATTTCCACTAAAGCCACTTCCCAATGGGCTTCGTGATCTAATTGGATGGCCTGAGGTAATTTGGCCGTGTAACAGCACAACGTGTTGTGGGGAAACACCTCCATGGAACTGTCACTGGGTAAGGTTAAGTAAAATTGGCTGTTATTGTTCATAATTCCAGAGTTCTGTGGCTGTCCGAGGGGTTACTGGACGTCAGAGGAGTGTCTCCGCCCAAAATGGGGTTATTGTTCTTGTTGGAGTGGTGACTGACACTGGCACTGGACACAAGGTTCCCGTTGTTCCCGTTGGAAGAGAATTTCAGGGAGGGATTGGGAAGCAGGTAACCGATGCAACTGCTTAATAAAATGGTCCACAATTGTTTGTCTCCTTGTTGCAAACTCAAATTGGCAATGGCTGCACCGATGACACAATACACCACGAAGATTTGGCAGAAAAAGACGATTTGCGTTTTAGGCACACGTTCTCCACACCACACCCACAAGGGTTGTTTCTGTAAATCTTGCAGAGAAGAACTGGGTGAAGGAGTGGTAGCAGTAGTAGCTGCGTCTGTGTGAAAGGGCATGATGGTCACTTCTTTTTATAGTCGATGACTTGCGAAGCGTCGATCCAAGAATCAAAACTGGGTGGATATCCTTTCCAACGTACTTTGACTTTTTTGACACGTCGTTTACCCACTTTACGGGTTCTGCGTTCGAGAATGCTTTCGATGTCGTACACGTCGTCTTCTTTTTTGGTGACACGTTGTAACTCGGGTAAGTAAAACGTTCCTTTGAGCACTTCTCCGTTCATGTTTTCCAATTTATAGACGGCAGGATGACGGCCATGTACTCGTCCAGTGACACGAAACAATTCGGTAGTCCAGTTAGGTAAGTAACCTTTGTCGAAAGTGCGTTTGGTTTTGCCAATGCGTACCCAATCTCCTACGGCCAACACTCCACTTTTCTTGGGGACAGCCCTCGTCGGGGACGTACCAAACAGGCGCTCAAACACGAGCACTTTGTTTTCGGGAGTCACTTCTTGCGGAGCACGTCCGATGCTTCGGTGGTAAGATTGGTTGTACGCTTGCACCAGGTGCGGTAAGATGTCGATGTACTTCAGAGTGTGGTGATGCGTAAAATATTTCCACATGCGTTCTTTCAAAGTGCGTTGAAAACGTTCCACGATGCTGGCTTTGGTTTCGGGATTCTCGGTGGTAAAAAAATGAATGTCACGTTTCTTTAATTCTTTTTGAAAAGCTTGGTTCAGAAATTCGGTACCTTTGTCCGTTTGCCATCGAAGAGGGTGACGACCGCTTTGTTTCAACACCCGTTGCAGGGCTCGCACTAACTCACTGCTCGATTTGGAAGTCAAGGGTACGACCCAGGCAAATTTGGAAAAGACGTCGATGACACAAAACAAATATTTGTAACCGCGATTGTAGCTGGCCAAATGAGAGACATCGGCTAAATCGGCTTGTCATTGATGATCGATGCCTTCCACTCGGGTGCGACTTCTGGAAAACTTGCGTCGAATGGGTTTGTGTAAAGTGTAAGTAGCTTGTTTTTCTAACCATCATTGCACTTGAGGTCAACGGAGACTTTTCAGTCGCGTTTTGGCAGCACGATACAATTTTTGAACTCCTCCATAACCTGCAGGATGGGAGTGATCGTAGTAAATGCTGGCTAACACTTTTTCCATTTTGTGTTTGTTTGTTAATAAGGCACCCACTCTTGGAGGATGCTACTCTTTTTCTCTTGGAGTATTTTCTTGGATTGCAATGCTTTGAGTGTGCGACCGGCAATAGGTGTCGAAGAGGAGGATGTCAGAACAGGGGATATCGGTTCTTGTTTCACTTCTGTCTTCACTTTCTTTTTCTCTTGTGATGAAGAAGGGGTGGTCATAATCTTTTTAATCCATCCAATTCTGGAGGTAGTTGGTGTTGTTAACCTGCGTACTTTTTCTGGTGGAGTTTGAAACCCTTCTTCTTCTTCTTCTCCTTTTTCTGTCTTGATCACTGACAGTGGTGGTGGTACTGGTGATGGTGCTGGACTTTTCATCAAGGTCTTAAAATCTTTCAGAGTGGGAAGAGCTGTTTCGTCCGAGGCTTTCTGGTGAAAGAGTTGCAGTCATTGCAAGAGTTGACCGTACTTTTGCGATTTTTCTGTTTCGGACAAATTTTGGCGATCCAATAAGGACTGGAATTCGTGTTGTAACTGGGACATCTTGCTCAAATTGGGATTGGGAGGTAAATGCGGTGTGCGTTGTTCTTGCGAACGATGATATTCCAGCCATCGTTTGTAAGGCACTAAAGCTAGTTTTCCTCCTTCCATGGGATGTCAGGGGTCGATTCTGAGATCTTGGGACTCCAGAGGGCCTTTTTTTCTTACTCCCACCAGTCCTCCCAACATGGTTCCCAAGACTCCTTTCAGCAATGGGCCTAGCAAAAGGGGTTAAATTCCTCTACGTTGGACGAACATCGTCTTCTTTTGACGAATGGGGATTTTCTTTTGAACCATTTGGCGAAGAACGTGACGATGTTTGCCTAAGCATTGTTTCTGGTGTTTGGACAAAGGGATCGTGCCTTTCAACACGTTCAAACAACATTCGCACACGGTATCGATGACCTCTTTGGAAGCTGATTGAATGAGTTTTTTTCGTAAGGGTGGAGAAGCTTTGGACAGGACAGACAGCATGTTCCCATGTTTGACTAAGGTGGCGCTCACCAGATAATATGTACTTTTGAGAGAGTGACGTATGTAAAGTGAAGTAGTTCACATTTAAAACATGCACAGTGGAGAGAATGTTTGCATACCTCTATGCTACATTAATGTAATGTGGATGATATTTCTTTTGGATATTGTACTTTTGGAAATTTTACATGATTTAAGCACACTCTTAACTAAAATGACTGCACCCTTGTTTTAAAAAATCAGTCTGAATTAGTCTAAAGTACACTATACATAGCAGCTATCAAAATAGGGAAAATGAATTTTGCCAGACTAGACAATACCAGCTTCTGAAAGTGCAATGAATGAATTACCAAATATATAAAATGTAAAAAAAGTTATCGGCTCTTTTTTATACAATTTACCTCTGAAGTTCAGGAAGTGAAAATGACCAAGTAGAGCTAGCACTTTTTTGAAAGGTGCACATTTGAAGTAAGGCCAAGCTGTATACTCTATAACCCATAGTACACCCATCAATCATACACCAAAATAAAGGAAATTAAAGGTTATTTGCATTATACCTAAGATATACAAGGTCTTTTTTAAATAGCCAGTATAACCAGTGAGGAAAGCCGGGGACATTCTTTTTCTTTAAAATCCTAACCTATGCAAAATGCGAAACTGTATAGCGCCACCTAAACGTGGAGGCAGTCCTTTCCTTTTCTTTCCTTGGGGTTGTTTAGAAGAGGGATGTTTTCTGGAGGGTGACATCTTCAGGAGCACCAAAAACACGGATACCCCTACTTGGTCACAGGCCTTTTTATACTGGAACGCGTCGCCACTGATTGTCTTTACGTCGTATTAACTTCAGGACAGGCATGAAACGTCGTGCAGGGGTACGTAGCGGACTAAATCGAGCCAGTTCTTGCTTGGACAAATCCAGTAAACTTTGTAACATGCCCGATCTTTCTTGAACTTTGATTTTGGGAGAAGGTACTTTGTGAGCAGCAGCCACTGCCGCTAAATTGGAGGGTCCTGCCACTGGGGAAGTTCTTGGGGTCATCAACGGAGGAGTTCTTGGTGTGGTCAACGTCTCCAAGTACTCTTCAGTTCTTGTTGTCATCAACGGGGAAGTGGATGAACCTGAGGCTGCCGGAGACGCGGTCACCGCCGTTGCAGGTCGTGGTTTGCGAGTGTAAGGTTGCGTCCTGGCCGAAGTGCCTCTCTTGCGACTAGTTTTCTTCTGTGGGCTTTTCTTTTTCTGGGGACTTTTTCTCTGTTTCTTTTTCTGGGGGCTTCTTTTCTTTTTCCGGGGTGGTGACTGGTGAGAGGACGGTCCCGCCACTGGAGAACTTCTTGGAGACACAGGTCTCCTTGGGGACTTGGTCTTGACACCGTGGCTCTTTTTCTTCTTCTTGGAGCTTCCTTTGACTTTTTTCTTGGGGAGAAGTTTGGGAGCATTAGGATCCCATCTTAAGAGGGAGCGAATGATGACCCCTTCTAGAGTACCGCTCCCTCCAGGTTTCAAGATGATTTGTTTTTTGGTTTGAGTGTCGATGCGAGGATCGGCCAGTTGGGTCAAAGCGACTTTGTTTCGATCAAAAAAGCGTTTGGTTTGATGAGGAATCTGAATGATCCCTTGTAGTAATTGACGTGCTGTCACCGTGAACCATCGTAAAACTTTTTTGAGACTAGCTTCTAAGACACGAGCTCGTATTTGTGGATTTTTTTTCTCGACTGATGCCATACAAGGCACAAATCAATTTGACGGGAAGATGCGACTGAAGGGACGTCATGTTCAAACTGTGTGAGACAGACGAAAAGTGTCTGACTTTTTTATAGATTTTTTGTTGAGTGAAGTTAAGTCGAGGACGGAGACGTGTACAGGACAGGACCTCCGTATTGGCACCAGTGGTGAAACAAGTGGATACGAAATCGCAAATCATCTAGGGTCGTAGGTTTCAAATCGACGAGTAAATAGGCGTGTGGAGTTTGAGTGGCATCGTCGTACGCCTGAGTCAGCCAAGGCGTTCCTAACTGTTTGGCTAAGACTTGCACTTACGATTTATCTCGAGGGCTTTTAAACAAGACCACGTAATGCGCATTGAGACTGATGGTGTGATGGGCTTTACTTTGTTGAAACAAATTTTGAGTGATGTAAACGACACTGGCATTACGGTGATGCCCTTTGCGCGTGAACCACACTTTAATTTCTCCATCGTCTTCTCCTAACATGTCGTCGAAAATGACCAAATGGGTTTGACGGGAGTCAGAGACGATGCCGTCGTCTTCTTTAGGAATGCCTTCCACAAACACGATGGAATCGCCTTGACTTTCTCGCAAGAGGCTGTACGCCGATTGCCACTCTTTGTAACACCACACGATGCGTTGAGGTGGACGATCGATCAAATGATGTTTATGTTCGATCAAACGTTTGACGAATTCGGTTTTGCCTGAACCGCTAGGTCCAGCAATGAGCATGTTAAAGGGATGGCGAAGATACAAAGCCTCCCAACTGGCACGATCTAAGTGTTCGTCGATGACTTTGACAGTAGAGGAAGAGGGAGCAGAGACAGCAGAAGTAGCCATAGTGTTAGGAATGTCACTTGTGACACGAAAACAAACAAGACAAGAGTTTATATACTTTTTAAGGACACGTTTATTGAATGTTTTAAACATGAATACGAAAGACAAAAATACATAAAAGCCAAAGGCTTAAGTACAACGATAAAAGGCGCATCAAAATCTTCAACGTGGAATAGAAACAAGTGTCTGTACAACATGTTTTGGGTAATGTTCTGACCAGTTCTATAGGGGGTAAGGTCACACAAGTGTCCTCCCGAAAGGGTCTTTCAGGCATGTCCACGGCAGTCCTGTCCTGGGTGACGGGTTCTTCTTCTGGCACCGTCACTAACACAGGTTGAATAGTAACTTTTTTCCTTGAACAACTCTCGTGCATACTGGGCCACTTCTTGGGTCCAAGCCTCAAAACCCCCATTTTTCCACTCACGGACATCTGTCCAATGGGGGTGTAAGTCACAAGCTACACGCACATCGTCATACACGTCTTCGGTAGCTAAAAGTTGACGAATCGTTTTTCCCGTAGAGGTCAAGAAGTATCCAGATGAAAACGCAAGGCTTTGAGCAAAAGGAGTCTTTCGTGACCATTTAAGGCCATTGTGGTGGTAAGTACTGATCGTAAAGAGTCCACAAGGAATCGGCTGGTAAACGAAATCCCAGAAAACAAGTCACTAAGACACACACTATGCGTCATCCCAAACTGATTAGATACAGTTCTTGTAATAATTGATGGTAATGATCCACGGTTTAAATATGGTCATTGAGTTCCTTCCACGGAATCTGTTCAATCACATGTGATAAAAGTCATGGCATGGCAACCTGTTTTTATACTCTCTTTGTTTCGGAAACAATACACGTACTTTCTAGCCAGAGATCTTCGTTCTCCAGTGGGGAATCTAAATGCTCCAAACTGTAACCTAAACTTCAAAGTTCGTTTTGAAGTTTCCTCTTCCTCTAAGTAGATTAAACGTAAAATATGTTGGTAATCCTTTAACTTGTCTTCCTCAATGCGTTGCACTAGGTGAATCTCGAAGTAACCAAAATGATGAACACGTGGATCATCGGGGGCCTGGAAGTATTGAACAAGGTCTGACCACTGAAACAATTTCTGACGAATCAGTTCTCTTATACCATTCAGGTACCAGTGGTTAAAGATCTGGTGCCGTAACGGATGCAACTGTTCTTTACGTTTGACTTGTATTTTGACCAGCTCTCGGTAAATGCGTTCTGTCAACTCCACAGGCAAAGCACGAATGTTCTCTTGTAAAGGATCCATGAATAGGTCATACTAAATCCTCTTTCTGACACAAGAATTGTACCGTTTGCACAGACATGGTTTTAATTCATTGTCGAATCTAAATCGTTTAATCACTAATTTACATATTACAATTGGTTCAGAAGTTTCCTCTTTCACTAAGTTGACATTGTGTAAAAGATGTTGGTAATTCGTTAACTCTTCCTCTGGAATTCGATGCAGTAAGTTTATAATGTAGTAGATAGAATCATCAATAGCAAACCAATCCTTTTTAAAACTAGGGGATCGTTGATCAATGTTTGTCCAATGGAACACTTTCAACTGAATCAGTCCTTGAATAGCATTCAGGTACCAGTGGTTCAAACACCGGTGACGTAACGGATGCAATTGTTCTTTACGTTTGACTTGTATTTTGACCAGCTCTCGGTACATGCGTTCTCTCAACTCCACAGGCAAAGCACGAATGTTCTCTTGTAAAGTATCCATGAATAGGTCAGTCCGTACAATTCACAATCTTCTCCTAGAGCAAAAGTAATCCACATAGTGAGTAATTTCTGACCACTGCCACTCAAGGTAACGTCCAAGAATTTCATTGAACTCTTTTGATGTAAACGGTTTAGAGTAATATAATAGGATGAATGCACCCTTGACCCAGAGAAATCTAACACACTGGTTGACTTTTTTCACTTTCCTCTTGTGAATTTCTCGGCACAAAAGTTCTACAGTTACCCATTGAGATTTCACTCTGGCAAGCCTCTGCCAAATTTCCTTGTAAATCTTCTCTTGCAGTTCTTTAGGTAATGATTCAATATCGTTTTTGAAATGGAGTTTAAATACTGGCCTCGGTGATGTCCAACATTTAACTCCTAACCAATCTGGTTTCTTCTTCAACGACATGGTGAGTTACTTCAATGTCTCGGTCCCACTAAGGGTAAGTAATGACAATTCGGTGACCATCGAGCATGTTCTAGGTAGGCCGAATCTTGTGGTTCCCAGTGGTGAAGTGACACATCGCAACTGAAGCACTTGACTTTATCCCCATCGCCCAAGTAGAAAAAATCCGGCTTTGGCTAATTCTTCGGGGGTCGGTCCTCCCAGATACTTAGGCCATTTTCCTTTGAACGATTGAAGACGATTTTCAAAGTCGCAGTATTCCGACAAACGCACAAGGAACAAATATTCGTCTTTCACAGGTTCGTTTCGATGAGGGTTGGGTGACATGGACAGGAGTTTGCTCAGGGGTGGATGACATCCGTAGGGAGGTAGACGTGAAGGTGGACATTCACCTTTAAAACGAAACCCAGTAAAGTGTCCAAGAGGACGATCGGCATCGCTTTCGCATCCCTCAGGTTTGACATGTACAGCATCACTTTCCATGATAGGGGTAGTGAGAACAAAGTTCCGATGATGGTAATTTACGGCATCGCTAAGGTCACAACGTAAAGCATCGTTCTCATCGCAAGGCTCACAATCGCATTCCACTTCAGAAGCCCCAAACTTGAATTGTGCCTTTCTGAACTTGTTTTGCGTTTCTCTGAAAGTATTCATCTTGTTTGCTTGGTCTTAGTAGTCACAATGAACTATCGATCTTGCCTAGGGTTCCGTTTTATATACAGACCAATACCGACGTGTCCATACGGTAAGGTGAAATGATTGGGAAGTCGCACTCGCTTCTGGTACACTTTTTCCAAGGGTCGACTGACGATGTGGTGAGTGGGTAAACGTACAATCTTGTTGGGTTGATAGGTGGTCACTTTAAAGTGTTCATCTTCTCTAGACTGCAAAGCTTCTTTCAATACCCCGAAGTTCACCACTCGACTGGTACGATAATTCAGAGTCAGTCCTTTCACTTTGCACTGCGTGTGCACTTCTCCTTGTTTGGCCCGGTATTCGTAACCCTAATTTTTAGGACCACCACTGACGAAACTTAAAATCATGTCGTCGGGGTGCTCGTCTGTCCAGGCTCCTAAACGGTCTCCTTCGATGTCAGGGTGATGTTGACTCGGGTGATGGATGTAAATGCAACTGTCCGTGTCAAAGTACAAGACACGTTCCCCTAACAGTTCTAAAGCTTCGTACAATTTTAAGCGAGCATGAGCTGTCACGTAAGCCGCAATGATGACATTTCAAAAGGGGTCGTCTTGTACAAAGTCCAGATCTTCTTCGTAATTGACCAAGATCATATTCTCTCGAACGACGTCCACGTGTTTCATGAATTTGGTTTTGTCGTGAATCATCTGGAAGTAGCGGAAAGGTTCGGTCAAATATTCCGTCTTGGGTAAACACGGTCGTTGTGCCATTTTGCCCCACAAGCAATTTAACATCACTTTGGCAAACGATCGCCTGCCTCTGTTTTTCTCGATGTGATCTAAAGTAATGCTTTCTTGTGCCCAGTATTTATCTTTGAATGTCTTTTGGTCTTCGGGAGTGTGACACCAGGACGGATAGCCACTGGCTTCTTGCTTCAGTTTCAAAAAGGCATCCACGTAGTATGCGAAAATGCCTTTCTGTGTGGGGTCACCCTTGTGGTATTGTTGTGTCTTGGGAAAGTGGCAAATTTCGTACACTTCTAACAGTTGGTATCCCATGTCCAAAGTTTTGAACAATTCTACGCTGACCCACGTGCCCGTGAAGACCCGTTCTTCCTGGGTGTGATGACAAGGTTGATCTTGGTTGCACGTTTCGGCACAAGTACGGCACAATGGAAACATCAGTTTGCCTTGGCAATGGTGAGGTAAGACGGGATGATATAGGTTCGCGGGAGGCAAAACTTTGCACTTGATCAAGCCTTCGTATTGTCGAATGTTTATCAGGTCGATGTATTCGGCGAACAATTGTGGGTGCCCTGCAGGAAAGCGACAATATTTGCACACGTAGGGATACAGTGAACACACGTCCAAGTATTTGATTTCTTCTCCTTTCTCTTCGTCGGCTTGGTACAGCAAACAGGTGGCATTGGTCCTTCCTCCATACAAACTATCCCTCGGGTTCAGGGGGTCCATGAACTGGTAACTTTCAACGAGGCGTTTAAACTCGGGATCGGTTTTTATACGGTGATCGTACTCGTGTTCCCACATTTCCACCACTTGGTATCCTTGCTGTTCTAACTTTAGGCGACGCTGACAAGTGGCCTGGTACAAGTCTTCCATGGTTCGTTGTAAAAACTGATTTTTAGTGCCACGATCAGGGTAACAGACGGGGCATCCGTGAAATAAGCAACCATTAAACTCTTGGGGTTTTCTAAGTCCCAGCCATCGACCGAATGCGTTCCGATGGTCTTTTCGCCCCCTCCGTTGCGGGCATGCTGAATCCATTTGTCTTCCTTGTCACACAAGTAATGTAACCAGCGTAGGGCTTTTACCGAGTATTGACTTTTGATATAGTTGGTCGTTTGAGGACTGATGACAGCTACGGTGATTTCAGGCATGAATCATTGCCGGTACACTAAGGAACACGCTTTGGCAATGGTGCAAGCTTCTTTCAAAGGATCGACCCCTCCGTGTTCCATGAACAGTTCTCGAAATTTTCCACAGCATCGACGTAAAATGTCCACGTCGGAACGACAATACTTTAGCATTTCTTCCTGAAAGTCGAAAGGGTCGGAGGCGTGAGCCTGGTACCAAGCGTAGAAAGCTTCTCGTTGTTCGGTACGCATGTTGTCAGGGTCATAATAGTGAGCCTCAGGTAAATGGGGTAGAACGGCGTGTTGATTGGCTTCCGTATTGAAAAAGTGTGGAAAGTACCCTTTAGCCATTTCTGTTATTCTAAACGTTTTAGGCATTCGACTCAAAGGCATGGCCAAATAGCTCATCGAATCTTTAAACTGTACTTGTCCCACTTGCATGAAAATGATTTTGGCTTCGTTCAAAGTGACTTTAGGACGCTCGGTACCATGTTCCGTATAGTATCTCAAAAGAAACTGTCCATCGTATTGTGAGCCATCACTGTGGCATGACGATGACAATCTCCGTAACGTTCGATGTGCTCTTTTACCTTGGTATTATTGGTAAGTATGCCTTGTCCACACGCGGGGCACAATCTCAGCAGTTGACAAGTACATTTCTTCTGTGAACCTGGTGTTTTCAAATGTTGTTGGTAACAGGTAGTGCGCAGACAAGTTGAACAATGCACTGGTTCTTGTCCTTCGCTCAGACAGGGTGGAGAGGCCAAACATCCTGAGCATTTCGATCCGCAATGTTTGTGTTGCTCTCGATTATTATAACCATAGTCACATTTCTCACAGTAATAACCGTATCCCAGGAATGCGGTAATACTGGTAATGGTATCGAAATGGTCATCGTGATGATAGAGGTGAATGTATTTTCCATCTTTAAAGTCTTGGCCTCGAAACAACAGAGGCCCACGCACTTCTTGAGGGTACACTTTCAAGGTGTAGTGTGGAGCTAGGACATCTTGCAATGTTTGCATCTCAGGAATGCCACAGGGTGTGTCTTTGGACAGGCCAGCTTGTTGCAACAGGAGTTCTGCTTCACTTCGTTGTTTGGCTCGGTCCGATTGTCGAATGTTCTCCTAGTCTCTTTTCCATTCTACCGTGTCGTTCTTGTTGACATAGGTTCGTCCCATCACGATAGCCCTGGCTAAACACATCTGGTCTTGAGGGTTGTGAATTTGGACGAGGCTACGCTTAATGCTGCGAAGCTCGTTCACCAATAACACTTTATTGCGTTGTCCGGTCCCTTGAGGAGGAGAGACGTGGGTCATGTCTAGTGTGGCATTTCCATCGGTGATGTCAAACTGGTCATTAGATTGTTGCACGTGTTGAATCTTGTCCATGACTTTGGAAGCAGTCAATTCTGCAGGGGTGCTAAACTCGATCCAAACAGGGGATTTCAAACCGTCGTGTTATATGGAAAGTCTCAAGCGATCGTCTTCTTTGGGTTGACATTGTCGCTTGAGTGTGGTAAGTAAAGAATCCCACACCCCAGTGATGAACCCTTCTGCTTTCTCCAACGGTACGTCGGACTTGAAATCTTTAAACTTCACCGTGTATTTGTAAGCCGTGGTTCTAAATTTTCTAGAGGAGCGCTTTTCTGTCTCTCGAATGGAATAGTATTTTTCAGGGTTGACTAAGGGTGGTGAACTTTGTTTAGAGGGTTTGGATTCTGGTTCACTCATGTCCTCTTCAAAATCACTGGCATGAATTTGTGCCAAGACTTCAGCCCTGGCACGAGGCGATAGATCACGTTTCTGCCTCTTACTTTCTTCTTCTTTCTTCTCAAATGAATGGGATCGTTTCATCTTGATAGCAAAACGTCAAATGACTAAAGTTTAAACACCATGGACTAATTTATAGTCATGGCAGACCAGCGTATATAAAAGGGTATGTGTCTTGTCCTTTCACTATTCATTTCACTCTCAAACCGAGCACAACGATGGAAGAGACTACACAAATCGAACGTTTCATCAGAGCTTTGCGAGGGGTCATTAGAAAATTCTCTTCAGACCAGCCGACGGACTACTCTCCTTCCTTGCGAGATAAAAGTCAAGATACTTGCTATATCTGTCAGAAGAAAGGGCATTGGTCTTCAGAGTGTCCAGAAAAAAGGGGTTAGAAAAGACAAAAGTCTAGATACCTGTTATTATTGTCAAGAAAAGGACATTGGTCTCCAGATTGCCCCCCAAAAAAACAAGAGGAGTCAGAAGAGAGGGATTCTTCAGAGGAAGAAGAGGTGGAAGAAAGCAGACAGGTGAAGAAAAAGAAACAGGAGAAGAAAAGAAGAAAGGAAGAAAGTGAGGAGGAAGAGGAGGAAAAGACTGTGAAGAAATTGAAAAAACAGAGAGACTAAACAATGAGACAGAAGAAGTGTATGAACTTTTTAAAGTGTTCTGTTGAGAATTGTGAATGGTGAATTGGATTGTAAATATTTATAAAAGAATAAATTAGGTATAAAAGGTAAGTGTCTTTGAGTTTTGATTTTAAAATAAGAACGTACACTCACACACTCATACACACGTACTATAGGGGTAAAATGGTTGTTGGCAATTGAAAGTCTATCTCTTTTCGAGAGACGTGGGTGGCCCTGAAAAGGGCCTTTTTTGGTGTAGGGGTGAGTTTAAGCAATGAACTTTAACTGTCTTAAGCCTTTGCCACGGCCAAGGCCTACTTCTGGACTGCGTACTGTTGATGATGATTTGGTTGAAATCACTAAGGGTGGCACGGTAGGCTTAGTCACAGGGTTGGAGTGTTTAGCTCGGGAAGGTCGTATTCTCTTCGGTCGTAATAAAGAAGTCTGATACATTTGTTTCAGACTTCTTAACTCCGCTAAAATGTCTAACAGTACCGTGACCGTTTGATTTTCACACCCTTGTTTCTTTGCCGCTGCTTCTTCTTGTTGCTGTTTTTTTCTTACCTCTTCTTCTTGCTGTTGTTGCTGTAGGAGAAAAGCTTGTTCCGCTTCCTTTTGCTGTTGTATAAATTTCTCCAATTCTTCTTTCTGTCTCTGTCTAAAATTCTCTACGTGTGGTAATGAAGGAGAAGGTGGCAAAGGTTCCGGAACAAATTCTTGCGAGGTAAGAAAATCCACAAAATCCCAATTTACCTCTTCTGAAAATAAGTCCGGGTTCCCTTGGGCGGTCTCCACTGCTGGTGCACCCCAATTTATCGTTTTCTGAGTTTCCGTCACGTTGAAAAACTGTCGCATGAATTGACTGCGCACAGGCGCTAGCGAATCTATATAGACCACATGACGTCACAGACTGCTCTCTTTGGATTGGATTCGGGCTGACTGAATTTTGTAACGCGTGTTTGGATTGGTCAACAAACTCCGTTTCAATCCTTCCTTTCCCTATAAATAAGTGCAGTTCACTGCATTGATTCACCTGTTCTCGGCGCCTCAACATGTGGACCGACGTATAATCTTCCACGCTTGCGTCTTCGATGATGTTCCGGACGGACATACCAATGTATGTCCGATCCAACTGGACAGTTGTCCATAGGACAGACACCAGCCTATGGATACGTAGGATCTATGTAGAACGTCAAGGATGCCTCAAAAGAGTCCTGATTTACGGTCCTGCAATCAGGCGCAGCCTAAGGACAAGAAGAAGACCAATGCGGTGCCCTTTATGTTAATATATCTTAATATTAACATAAAACCCAAAGGCCCTTTTCAGGGCCACTCCAATATCTCGAAAAGAGATAGACTTTCAATTGCCTACCCCATTTTTTAATTTTTTTTTATTTTTTAGAAAAAATAGAGACCCCTCCCTGTTTAAATTTTACATAGACCCTATACAGTCCCAGGGGTGTTAATGTTAAATTTACATAGACCCTATACAGTCCCAGGAAAGGTCTGTAATGCTAATTCCCCTAGATCCTATACAGTCCCAGGGGTTTTGTCCATGTTAAATTTACATAGACCCCATATCGTCCCAGGGGTGTTTTTAATGGTAAGTCCCATAGATCCTATATCGTCCCACTTCACTACTTGGATATAAATTTCTGCTAACAGTATGAAAGGCCTTTGTCAAGTCGACAAGAGGTCGACGTTTTGCTCTTGACATTTCTCTTGTAGCTGCCTCGCAGTAAACACCAAGTCGATGGTCTCGCGTTTTCTCACGAATCCACACTGGCTTACTGGCAGTAGGTCCTGATCAAGGTGCATAGTGAGACGGTTCAATAGGATTCTGGTGAGTATCTTTCCTGCGATTAAGAGCATGGACACACCCCGGAGATTGTCGCAAGCCTGGCGGTTCCCATTGCGCTAATACAGGTAGATTATGGAAGAGACTTTGAATTACTGGGATCGTCTCTTGCTGCCACATCAGTAAAAACTGTTAGTGGAGCCTTTATATCAGGGCTGTGTCCCCTTCCTTGTAGACTTCAGCTGGGATGGAGTCTGAACCAGGGGCTTTGCCACTGGAGACTAGACATATCGCTTTCCGTGTCTCGAACAAGGTTGGAGGGTCATCCAGTGCTTGATTGATGGGTAATTGGGTCAGACGACATATGGCGATTCAGGATGCTGACAAAGTGTTCAGCCCATCGGTGAAGAATCTTCTTTTTGTCAGTAATTGGTGTGTTCCCGTCTGCGTTGAGAAGGGAGGGATCATCCAGAGGATATAGGTCCTTTTTTCAGGGCGTTATAGAATTTCTTCATGTCATGCCTGTCTGCGGAGCTCTGGATCTAATCAGCTTTGTTGTTCAGACATCTGTCTCGCATCTGACGCAGTTTCTGCTGTGCGGTTCTGTGTATATTGTTGTACGCATCTTTCCTGGTGGCGAACCTGAGGTTGTTGAGTAGGTTTGATGGAGGCGGTTTTTCTTATCAAGCAACTTCTACAGCTTGGTGATGTTTAGTCGCTTAGAAGCCTTCTTTCCTGCGGGTGTCTTTTGGTCTGAATGCGATTGCTGAGCTTGGTGATGATGGGACCGTGGTCTGTAAAGCAGTCGACGCCGCACAAGGACTTGGTCACAGGCACATCCTGCCTGTCCAACTTACTGACAATGAAGTAATCGATGAGATGACATTGCTTAGAGCGAGGGTGCATCCATGACGTCCGGTTACGGGTAGGGAGGCGAAAGGCTGTATTGGTGATCAGCAGTTCATGCTAGGAGAAAATCTGGAGCAAAAGGAGACCGTTGCTTTTACAGTGACCCACTCCATGCTTTCCTAGCACTCCATTCCAGGCAATGTTATCACAGCCTACTCTTGCACTGAAGTCGCCAAGAATGACGAGCTTATCTGCCAAAGGAACATCAGCAACTGATGATGGTAAGGTGCTTTCTTCCACATAAAAGGGGGAGTTTCATGGTCATGAGTCTGTCGTTTACTCCCTTGGGCGGTCCAGCCAATTCTCCAATTAGTGTTGTCTTCACTGCAAAGCTGACTCCAGCCTTACGGTGCTCTTCACTACCTCGTCCGCTCTAAAAGAAAGTGTATCCTAAGCCCCTTTCACAAACTTCGCCTTCTCCTGAAAGCCGGGTTTCGCTCAAGGCAGCAATGTCCACGTTGTATCTGGCGATTTCCCTTCCTATTAGGGCGGTTCTCCTCTGGGGTCTTTCCGCATCGTCTCTGTCCAGTAAGGTGCGCACATTGCATGCAGGAAGTGTGAGAGAAACACTCCTCATTTTCTTCTTTGTATTTCGACCGTTAAGTAGGGTCCCCACCAGCCGCGGTGAGCTGGCTGGGGAGGTTTATAACAGGCAATGTTTAGGGCACCATTTCTAGCCCCTTCCTCATTCCAGGCCGGTGAGCATTGAATCCCTGAAGAGGGCTGCTCATTCGCTCAGGGGGCTGACGAACTCCATTGCTGATCTGAATCTTTGGTGAGAGTTGAGTGCTAGTGGGCGAGCTACCACGAAAGAGTACGACTGCTTCCCCAAACAGATGTGCTACCCTCCCCGGACACCCCATACACCCCAGTGCAACTTAAACAAGTAATGGACAAGAAATAAATAGAAGTCATAAACACGATATAATTCACTTATGAATTTATAACAATGGATCATCCATGTTTAATATTAGCACATAACAGTGAACACTACTGTATCTACCACCAAGGTTATCAAAGAAGGACTGTACACAGGTATAAATAATGAATAATCACCGATGATGAATAAATTATGTAATTTGTATAAATACCAAAAACGGGTATAATATTTGATTCCCAAACACACACACACACACACACACACACACACATATATATATATATATATATATATATATATATATATATATATATATATATATAAACGGAGCATATAACTTGTGGCGTCCCGTTGACGACGACAAAGTATTTTCTATCTCAGCGCTTTGTCGGATGATTTAGAAGCCACCAGGCATGGTTCGCCTCTCCCAGGTTACCGAATATTCCCTCAGGAGTCCCCTTGTTCCGTGAAGACCCGTTGGTCCTGAAGCTTTGGTCCCTCAACACAAAATAGCCCCTATCTTCATCCGAGTCTATGTCATCACCGACAGCGGCAAAGGTTATATAACAAGCAAGCCAGTACGACGACTCTGCAACCAAGTAATTACCTCTATGTCTAAAATGACACCTCCAAATTCAGAAACATGGTCACATCTCTAAACACAGCTGAAAATAAAAGAACTAAAGCGTGTGGTACATGTGACACGATCACGTACTAATACAACGATGCATGCGAGTACGTGGAGTTGATTATTACATACTAAATCACTTGACTAAAAGATTATTATGACAATACCAGGATCGTATGCAAGTCTGTATCCGACAAAAAGAATCTGACAGAACTTTCAGCACTATAACATTTTTTAAAAATTTTTAATACATACAACAATTAAGTCAATTCGTCTATTCAGTTATAAAAAGGCGAACTTGAAAACATACTATACGGTATCTGATAACATAGCATCATACGACATAGGTCTGACTATATGTACAATTTAGAATAAATGCTGGAACATCCAATGCATGAAACAATTCTATCACCAAAAAAAACCGATAGAAAACTAATACAAATTTATAATTCACGTACGTCTACAGCTGAAGATTTTGCTCCTGTGAAGTAGACAATTCCTTAACAAGACTTTTCTTGTTGTAAAGATACTGTCCACTCTAGTCTTTAAATGCCCTTGCTACGGTGTAATCTGCAACCAGTGAGCTCAAGGTATGTTGGTTTTCATATTGCAGGCACACCTTGTTTATGTAGGATGTCTTCTTCAAACTGGCATGCTTGAATTTATGTCAGCACTTTGTGAAGAGTGGTGGGTGACACAGAACGTCGTCGTCACATGCCTTCTGGTTTCTCTTTGGAATACGTGATCGTTTCATGACGGTAGATAATTCAAATTTAATTCGACTAAATTACATGTCTCTCCCTATAAAGAGAGAGTGAGCACCCCTCAACCTGTAAGACTACACCTGTTCAGACTTTCAATTTTCGAAGATGAGAGAGTCACAACAGATTGCACTTCTAGTCAAAGACTTACAGATGGTTATTCCAAAATATACTTTAACAAGACTACTGACTACTGTTCTCGAGATAAAAATCAATATACCTGCTGTGTCTGTCAAAAGAAAGGAAAGTCGGCTCCATAATATCCACATCGCCCAGGAAGAGAATAGAAAGGAGAAAAGAGAGACAAAATTAAAGATATATGTTATTTGAGCCAAGAAAAAGGACATTGGTCGTCATAGCATCCAAAGAGAAAAGTGAACAACGAGGAGAAGCATACAGAAGAAGAACCTATTTCCGTAAAGAAATTAAAGGCAAGACATGTAGAAGAAACAGCAGAAGATGGAAAACCTATATCAGTAAAGAAATTCAGAAGAAAAGGGTAGTGAAAAGGTGGATTTGTGCGATGTGTTATGAAATTGAATTGTGATTCTAAATCAAGTGAAAATATAAAAATACTTCATCATATCTCTATCTGGATTTTGTTCCTTTGGTGTGGATAAGATGCTCAAACACACTCTGACGTCCAATAATAATAAGGTGACTCGAGTTCAGTTGATAGGTCATGTGAAATTTATAAAATCTGAGTATGTGTTCAACCGTATATTTCACGAGCATGCGGATAAATGTAAGATGGTCTCCGGGAAGACATTGGGTGTGGAGTACAAAGTCATAGTCTCTCGAGACAAAGGAGTCAAGGATGCTGTGGGAATCCACGAGTTGAATTGTTCAAGATGACAAACCATTTGACAATCGATTTGTTTTCTTCGTTTTGGTGGAGATGACTGTTTCGACTCTGAAGAGATTTGTTTATGTATTTCCTAGAAAAAAGAAACCTTTTGTGGGGTCTTGCGATGAATCCTTGAGCGTGTACGTGACCGGAAAGGTTTCGAAGGGTATCGACAGCGAAGACTTCTTCTGTCCAGTTAGTGGTGTATCCCTTTTCGAAGGTAGTATTGTGTCTGCTGATCCTGACGTAGTCTCCTGCTTTAAATATGTATTTTGAGAAATAAGGCGTCTGTGACCTGTTGTTTTTGGTCAGCCGAAGAGACTTCTGTAGGTGTAATTTTGATGCTAAGATACCTTGCAAGAAATCTAAGTATCGGTTGGTGTTATCTCTGGTAAATCACTTCCACGTGCGATTTTTGAGAGTTATGTTAAACCGCTCTACGACGGCTGCTTTTATATGATTGTGTTTGCCGTTCAAGATAATACTTTGAAGCCAATCTGAGACAGTTTTGTTTCAAAATTCACTACCACTATCTGCCCATACTTTATTGGGCTTTCGTATACCTACCTGTTATGTAATATTGTACACTATTAAAGCGACAAATGACTTCGAGGGGTGATTTTCCTCCGTACCTGCGTTGGATATCATCGATGCAGTATCATCCACACGTGCTATCTGTGATGTACTGAAGCTTTAACGAGTTATACACGGCTCCTTTATGCGATGGTTGGATGTATCGCACAATCTTGTCGGGTGGAGGTAAAACATACGAATCGAAATATTCGACGGCGCTCTAACATGGATCATTGATCACGGCGACCCAATGAGTGACATGTTCATCGTAATAATTTTGCAGTTTAATTACGCAGATCTTGTCGTGTGTAATTTGTTCAGGAAGCTGGTCCTTAGAAAATACACGTCTGAAATTTCCAACGCTGGGTACTAATTCTTTTTCGAGGTCATTTCTGGACAGCGGAGAATACTTTGTTTCAGGTGGCATTGTCTCTTGCGTTAATACCCTTTTCCCCCTGCTGAAATGCCTTTACCGCGCGTGGTTTCAGGAAGATGAAGTTCTTTTCCGATGCCGAGCAATCCTGGAAGTAACGATCCAACGATGCCTGCTAGCAGGAGTGCGATAAATCCTCCTTGTTTGGACAGCTGCGAAGCTGAGAAGTTAAGAATTCCTCTTTGTACAGCGGGATGTTTAGCGACTGAGATGGTTTGGCGATGCGTCAGCATGAGTCTGTCCCGTCTTGTGAGCACCGACACCTTAAGCCTGATGAATACTGGCCTTTTTGTCGTGGATTTCACGGCTATAATTTTCTTTTGGCGTAGCGGAAGTGTTAAATCTACCGGGATGTACAACATGGTGTTATATTAAATGTTAATATTTTAGAGTTTTTCTTTTGACGTGTTTATTTCGATAGCCAATGAATTATATCACAATGGCATGTTTTTGTCGGAGACCGCGCAAGTTTCTGCTATGGGCAATACCATTTCCCATCACCGCTTTATGTGTGGCTCCGGTGATAGCTCCTATCGCTGTGGAAAGTCCCATGTGAGCAAGAATCGATGAAAACAGCTTTGACGCCATCGTCTTTACAAATGGAATTAAAGCGCTGACAATACAATCATCAGTTGTGGTTTCAGTACCACTTTGTCTCTTTGTGGTACGACGATTTCTTTTACTATTGTTTTAGGCATTGTCTATACAAAAATGTTCATTTATCCATTGAGCACGTCCAGCGTCATGAGTTAGAGGTAATTAGTAAACTGATAAAACTTGCATAAAGCTTATGTTACTACTAAAATGCATAAAGCTTAGAGTCACTACTGCTAACGTCTGTAAATGAGTCTTGATTTCCTTCAGTGACCATCCAGAATACTGGAAATCCAATGAACTGGTTATCGTCTATATCCGCATAAATTTCTTTATAATTCCAAATACAGAACACACTGGAGTTCGAAAAATACAGGAATCCTGTGATATTCCAGTAGGTTTCTCATCGTCTTTAAAGTGTATTATGTACGCCAGCATCTTTTGGCATTTGATTCCTGCACACTTCAACTACATGCGCGATCATCCATCCGCATCCCCATGTTGTTTTCCGCTCTATGTGCTTTATACTGAAGTTATAAGGTTGGAGCGCCAAACACCATCTAAGTAGTCGCTGATTCTTGCTTTGCATTTGATTTAATCATGTCAATGGGTTGTGGTCAGTCACAATTTCAAAATGTCTCCCAGACAGATAATACCTTAAAGAAAAAATCACCCACACGATCGCAAGACAGTCCTTCTCGATACTGCATATTTCCGCTCTCGCGGAGGAAGTTTCCGGCTTAGATAGGCCACCCCATGTTTTTCACCGTCCCCTGTCTGGTTTACATGGTCATATGCCTGTAGCTCTAATTTAAATGGCATTGAAGATTTTTTCCGTCGCGTTTTTTCCTGTTGACGTTTTTCTCTTTCTAACTCAATTTCCAAACGCTTCATTTCTAATGTTAATTTCTCTTTTTCCATTTGCATTCAAACTCCTTCTGTTTTAACTCCGATTCTCTTTCATTCTCTCAAGAACAAAGGAATTAGTTACAAGCCATTATTATATGTTAGACCCCGCGACTATAGTGGTCCTGTTCGTAATTGTTACGAGAGCTAGCTTTGTTGGGTGTCAAAAATCACATGTGGACGTTGAAATCTTTGTTCAAGAACAAAGGACCCTTATTGGCGTCGTAAATCTCACCACGTTGAGAGACGGTCGGAGCATTGTCTGCTAAGTTGAATAGAACATAGTAGAATCGATATCCATCGGAATTGAGAGAGGGTGTGGTCACCATTTCAATCCGAATTTAATTGAGTAAATTAGACTAGAAACTTCAGTAATTGTGAAACATCGTGCTGGAAAGTTAAAGCAGTAAATTGGAGGGAAAATTCTAAGGAAAGACAAAGCTTCGTAAAGGTCAGTGAATTATTTGCTCGATTGTTGCAGAATATTATGGCATTGTAATTGTAATTATGTGCAGTATGTATACTTCATTACTAGAATCGTTAATACGTAGAATTACCTTTGTAGTGTTTAATTTACATGCGTATTTGAGAAATGAGCTATGATTATGTAAAATGTTTTATGTAGATTGCTAGCTCGTGGTTAGAATTAATACTGTAATTCGCTATTTGGTTACTTCGTAGTAAACTAGTGCATTTATTCATGTGATATTCTAGATTTTGCAACTGTTGAATTGAATTGTAACTTTAGAATATAGTTGCAGTGTGTAAAATTAGTTAATATGGATATTTGAATATTTGGGTACACTTGTGGGGGTGTAATGTACAGAAATACGTCTGATTGCTGTGCTGTTGTCCAGTATAATGAGATTAAGAATATATATACTGATGTAACGCAATTTATTGATGTCTGTATGATAAGTAATTGATACCGTGCTTTTATTAGGACGTTGTTTACCATTTAAGAGCGTATGGGTATTTCGATGGGCATGAATGTGTGACCGAAAAATGTAATAGCTTTTATCTGATGATTGATTGTTGGTGTAGTGTGAGACGAGATGGCTAAGGAAATATGCTAACGTCCTTGTGTTTTCACAGGAAGCTTTTAGGGGACAGATTTCCGGTGTGGTTTAGTCCCGAGTCTCTCGGAGAGAGACGGAAGAGAGACTAGTGGAGAAGTCGATTGTGAATCGAAGACTAGTCGGAGAGCAGAGTCAACGAGGAGGGGTAAAATGAGTCGAATATGAGGAATTGGAGAAGGAACAGTCTAGGATAATGAGTTAGATGGGAAGACGGAAGGAGAGAAGACATTGGCGGGATAGGAGAGATACGGATGAGGCTAAATCAAGGACAGGTGTAAAAGCGATCTCACACTATAAATCAAAGATGCAATACGCTTTCACTTGGTCCAGAGGAAGAAGAGTGATTGGGAAATTATTATCATTTGAATATTGAGTTGTATTAAGTTGTTATAGTTTTGAATTTCACCTTTTGTGTTCTCAATAATTTAACTTTTGGCATTGCTGACTGGGGGCTCGGAGCCTTACCTCTCTCTATCACTAATATCACTCCCTACAAAATCGAGCCTGGGGTGGGACTTCAATGGTAATTTAAATAATATATTGGGAGCACCCCTCCCCAACCCAACCAAATGCCACGAAGTTCCTTATGATACTCCGGAATCTCAGTATCTGTAGATTCCATAAAATGCTGTGTTGCCGCTTTTCTTTGTGGTCGTTCTGAAGCAAAAGTTGCTCACTCAACTTCGACGACATCAGCAACCGACATACTGACAAACTATATGTACGTACTGTAGGTTCTATCACTGTATTCACAGACACTGGACTAGTTTTTCTTTTCTTTGAATTTCTGGGCTTATACGTCTACACTCGTTTCAGTGATACATACTTTGCACTTAGCAATCAACAACTGTACGTTATACACACAGTACAACCAGTCACTGCTAATATCACACACAGATTCATTCAATTCACAGCTTTCAGAATTGTCAAACACAATTCTAACGTATTGAATAATTCCAGCTAATTCACGCTGAATTTTTGGAATCCGTACCGCTGCCACCAAAATGTTACGTTCGGGTTCAAAGGACACACAAACACCAAGAAAGGAACCTATAACTTTATGTAAAATAAAGCTAAACTCGTCACAAAAACTAAACACTAGTGTTGCTCACAGTACCATGCCCAGCTACATAACTGCCTGATCTCCCGTTCTGCTCTTGTTTTAGTAAGGGTTAGAGATATGGGATCTTAATTAATTTAACATTTGTGCCTTATCCAAGGGTATGAACTGGTCCCGGCTCAGTTAGCCATGGGAATATAAACAACAGAACGGAACCTGTTGACAGTCTCTGGTATCAAATATCCAGAATGCTGGGATTAATGTTCTGGACAACTGTCAGTACTAACAGCTAGAATCTGATACAGGCACTAAGAGTGAAATCATACTTATAACAACGTTATTCAACATTAAAGTCTCCTTGTACTCATATTTTCGTAATGACTTGGTAATGTTACATTCTCCTTGTCCCTAGAGTGTTATTTGTTTTTGGCTACACCGACGTCTTCCACTACTGTTATCCAAGCTCTTTTGATAAAACGATAATGGACGACCGATTTCGGGATATCAGAACTCAAAGCTTGCAGTTGTCCATTTTAGTTCAAATTCTACAACCTACCGTTAAACCCTATTACACATTAAGTCAGATAATGTTTTAAATATATTGTTGATTTTTTACCATCTTAAAATGGCGCAATTAGTTTAGCGTCCGGAATAGTCTTGAGTATGTTTGAAATAAACTGTAATCTTTGGACAACACTCTGCATATCATCTTTGATGCATTTCATCTTTGATATAGTCTGACACTGACGCAAGTAAAACACGTAGCAGATGTCGGCAGTGAAAAATTCAAAGATCGTGAGTAAGAAACACTAATACACCTAACAGTGTACGACAGACCTTTTCTTCTTCTCCTGACTATCACTATTTATGATAATTTACCAGTGTTGTCGATGGAAATATAATCAAACATTACGACGCGATATCTTTCGAAAACCGACACATAACAGCATCCATTATATTTGTTTTCTTTTGTGATTTCAAGAGAAGACCTTTTTATTGTAATAATCCATCGTGCTCAGGAGAAAGTTAAAAAATAAAAGAAATTAAAAAGAAACTTGATTTTGAACAATATTTTTCATGAATTGTTTAATGAATACTAATTTTAATAAAAGCATCCAAAGAATGGAAAAGAAGCACAAGGAATTTACATGCGATCCTCTCTCTCTCTATAACGATAATTCAACTATTTGAGCTGCATACTACAAATATAATTTTCACAGACAAATGCAAAAACCTTCAGTCATGATTAGCCTCTGAGTAAGTGGATGATAGTATGGAATAATACTGAGTTACTGAGTAAGTGGAAGATAGTATGGAATAATACTGAGTTACTGAGTAAGTGGATGATAGTATGGAATAATACTGAGTTAATGAGTAAGTGGATGATAGTATGGAATAATACTGAGTTACTGAGTAAGTGGATGATAGTATGGAATAATACTGAGTTACGCACGGAAAAGCATGGAAAAGTTATAGCATAACTATAGCATTAGTATGGCAATAATATAGCATCAGTATGGTATCAGTATGGCTTCAATATAGTATCAGCATGGTATCAATATCATATCAGTATGTTATCAGCATGACGTCAATATAGTATCAGTATGGCATCAGTATGGTATCAGTATGGTAATCATCATTTCCACAATTAAAGTTTTGTACAGTTAACTGGTAATGTAAGAGGAAAATATACCTACACAGGTATGCAGTGGATATGACAACACGTGATGTGCGACAGTTTCGTTATAGATCAGATACAATGTTTTCGTGAAATTAAGTGTTTTAAGAAAACTAGATTTAAGATGGGGACAATAATGATACATTTGATCTGTTCCATAATAAATGCATGTTTATTCAGATCTCTTTTAAATCTTAAAAAGAGAAAAATTCGTTCACCACCTTTTTTTCTGTGAGATCTGAATGCTATATAGTACATTCAGGAGGCTCAATTTGTTAGATGTGCACTACGAAGTCTAGACGCATTGTCATTCACTGGATCATATGGGTATTTAATTTCCACAAAATGACCGAGTGACCTATTGTAAACAACGCGACACGCACGCGAGAACTGTGACAAGTGGAGAAACTGAACCCAATATGCATTCTAGTAATTGATAGCACCGAAAAAACTTGCTTTCTTGTTGAAATCATATGTATATTTATTTCCCTTGAGTGACGTTGACTACTTCTAGCACATATTTTCATTAAAGGTTTCGAGTTTGTTTTGCATTGACTTGACAGAATCGGAACAAGAACAAAGACAGTTTACGTGTTTCTTAATCAGCTTTATTATACAAATCCATCTGACGTGAAGCGTCCTATTTTACAGTCCCAATTGCAGCCCAGCAATTAACAGCGGAACTTTGGTAGCTAAATGATAACTCTCCGTAAATAGTGGTTTAATATTATTGCTGAAACGAATAATAATCATTCCCAAACTTGACGTAAATTCTACGAATGGAATGCATGACGATAGCTACCATTTGGACCACTACGGCTATTTCGAAAAAAGGGATTCATCAAGAAGTTGCGGATGTATGGAACTAGTTTTTCATATCGCAACTTCCCGCGGGGCAGGGACCAGTTTTTATGTACAAATTTAATACCGCAATCAGCGACTTAGTATTAAAAAAAAATCATAAAAAATCAAATTTTCAAGTGAGGTCAAAAAGGTCCATATTTTTAGATACCTATATTAAAACAAAGCAAAAGAATAGTATTCACTTGACCCGAGAAGTCAATGGCAGTTCATAGCAGAAGAAGTTTATGCACCCCAACCCCTATTTTATACATGCATTTTTCACATCCAAAGGCCATTTTTGACATATGTGGTGCTCACAGTGCAAACGCAAGCTCTTTCCCTGCATGAAAATTTTGAAAAACATTGTCTACTAAATAGTTTTATGCAATTCAGAATAGTTGTCATCCAAGCCGTTTTTGATACTCTACTTGCCTTGAACCCACGTGTCTACTGCTATGGGAGGCTAGCTCTTCTTCCTAGCCGACTATTAGTATTTAACTATCAACATACTGCAGAGCAACTATGGAAGGTAATTTCAAGAACAACACAAGTCCGAAACACCTAGTTTACAAATATATCCATATCAATAAATAGTAAACAATAACAGCTGAAAAAGTCACACCATAGCCTTAAGTTAAGAAATTTGCCAGGAACCAATTTACGAAACTGTACCCTGCCACCCCGATTAATCCATCGGTCAATCCAATAGTAAAATAGCCGGGGTGGTCTGAATATATGGATGGTGGGGTGGGGACTTTATTTGCGCAGAATCTTCAGGCGAAAAAATGTATAATTTTTCTGTAAACTACTGCGCCGGCATTCATCCGAGGTATAGATTTGTCTCTCCGGTGGTTTGAATGGAATGCTATTTTCGAAAATATCTATTTCGGAAGGTGGTTGTTGAGATTGGGTACTAATCAGCCATCCCGACCTACCTTGAATTCATCAGTTACTGTAGGTGTCTGTAGTCGACAATAAGCTCTCTCTCTCTCTCTCTCTCTCTCAGATGTGATGATTCGGTGCGTTGTACGTTCACTTTATTTTTAGGTGATAGCAAAATCGATAGTTTTTATATTCTGTTTTCGTCTTAAGACTGCGCATTTATCCCAATACTTAAACGATTCCGTTATTTGCTCCATCCTAAGCTGTAAATCGTATCCTTCGTCGCATGTTTCAACGACCGCTAACAACTTACTGCTTCTCCAACCTACGATTTAAACCTAACGATTTTTTTAATTTAAAAAAACAAACAAACAAAACACAAAAAACATCGATCTAAATATATTAATATTATTCGTGTAACTAAGAGCTAGAAGAGAAAGAATATGAATGTTTATAAAACTTACAGGAGGGGAAAAAGATCCATGTAGGACAGACTTTGACTTGGAAAGAGAAGCGATAGAGCGAAACTTTCATATACATACAAACAAATTCGGATAAATACAAACAGAGAATAAGGAACACATATTTAAGAAAAAGTAATACTTCTTAAATATCCATTAAACATTTACCAATACATAACACAACGCCTCTAGGTACCCACACAGTTATGAAGGGGGGGGGGTATCCCTGTAGAAATAAGGAAATATATATATAACGGGGTGCCCCCCCCCCCCGCCCGCAAATTTTTTATATACGTTTTCTTTCAAAAAGTGATAAATGATATGGTTTCACTCAATAGTGATCAATTATACGTTTTCACTAAAATAGTGATCAATGAAATGCTTTCACTCAAATAGGGATAAATTATACGTTTTGACTCAATTAGTGATGATATGTTTTCAACTCATTGATAAATGATATGTAAACATTAGGACATATCTTGCGGCATCCAGTTCACCAACACAAATTATTTTCTACCCCAACGCTCTGTTGGATGGTCAAGGAGCCACCACAAATGGTCCGCCCCTCCCGGTGTACCCAACGATTCGTAGAACCTCTTGTTCCCTGCAGACACGTTGGTCCCTCACCATGTGATAACTATTTACTTTTTCCGGCTCAGTGTCACTACCGACAGCAGTACAATGGCTATATCCCAATCCAAATTAGCACCACGACGAAAACGACACCTTCAGTACGATGCAACCACGGAGATGCAGCATAGCTATATCGCTTCGTCACTCCTTTAGCCCTTTCACGCATCTCCACAGCTGGAGATATTGCGTCGTAAAGTGGACCGCTCACTGAAAGACGTTTCCGTGGTGTAATGTTTAATTCGACGGTGAGGCTAAATGTACACAAGCTATGTTGTGATGCACGGCCTGTGCGCTCAAAGTATATAGGTTTTCCCATCGTAAGCACGTTGATCGTGAAACATGGGGTGAACCGAACTCACTGCATCGAAATAATGTGTGATATAGATAAACCACCCTCAGGAAACGCTGTACATGGAACCAATCCTGAGTATATTGTATTTAATCCAAATAATAAATAAACACAATTTAGTGACATTATGTTATAGAATTGCTACAAAAATACATGGTATTGAGGCTGTGAATGGTGAAAAGAGCAAACATATTCAGAATAACGTACTTGTAAAGACAGTCAAAGATTGATTTAGAAATGAGGGGGAAGCACTGGTACTCTTTGAATAGGAAAAAGTATTTGATGGACTAGAAATTAACTACGTTGGAAATGTCTTTGAGAAATTTGGTTTCGGACAAGAAACACACCCACACACACCCCCCCACACATACATACATACATATATATATATATATATATATATATATATATATATATATATATATATATATATATATATATATATATATATATATATTATATGGTCTTTAAAGTGTTGGTATAAAGCAACTTGATATACCATTAGTATTGGTATATCAAATCGTGATTTGCCCATGGCGTATGAATACGCATAATGATCATGATTTATAGCTATTATACTCTCTAAAAGTGGATATGAATTTCTTGGAATATTACATTTAAAAAGGAGAAAATAACAAGAAAATGATTTTCATGTAAAATAATTTTATAGAAACGAACATTATGATATATTTTTTTAAAAAAACAACCATACTCAATCCAGGATATAAATATTATTGAGCTCCACCCTGTGTCGTCTGCTGTCATCTTTATCAACATTGCTCTTTCCAGTCTCTCCTTCTTGCAAAAAATCAAGCACAGCGCAATTCTGTGTAAAAAGAAAACAATGACATCAGATAAGGATTAAGATGAGGAAGCAACATTTAATCTACTTAACCTTGAGTGAAGTGAAGAGTTGGATAGAAACGTGGCTAAGTTCAGATAAATGGAGCGATAAACAAAATATTGGTATTGGTCAGTCTGTGAAGCAATGGTGTTCTCTGTCCCTTCTAATATACACGATAGCAATTTAAGTACTCTGCTTCTTAATTAATAATAATAGAAGCATTACATGTATTAAGATCAAGATGCCTAATCTGAAAGAAGAAATGACAATGTTACAGCATGCAGATGATTGTACGAACGTCTTAACAGATCATTTCTCATTTACACACTTAGAAAAAGAATTATGTGACTTTGGCAAAGCATCGTGACAAAACAGAAATTATTTTGAAGGGAAACCTGAGGGGAAACAACCTTAGATTATCCTAACACTTGATTACACCCAGAGTCCAATCACTAGGAAAGATATTTCGACAAATTGCAAAGAAAGACAACTATAAAGAAAAGCATAATGGAAGCGGTAGAAAGAAAAGTCAAATTTTGGAGTATGACATCACTTGGCGTAATGGAGAGAATACAGGTTGCAAAAACCTACATATAGTTACATGCCTTATTGATTATAATATCGACACTTTGACAATGAATATTAGAAGCGTTAGACAAAAAAAAAAAACAAAACAAAAAAATAAAACAACAAAAACAGTACATTTCATTTGGTCAGATAAACTACATTCGTCCCAAGGGAATATTTGTACAAAAGTAACGAAGAAGATGGTGTAGACATTCCTTCGTTATGTACATTAAAGTAGCAGTGTTATCGACAGAATGAGAAACTTACAGCTTACCATATATATGTATTGGAAGCATCATATATCTACTGGTTTGGTTTTACATTGAAGAATAATACGAAACATACAGCCGAACTTAAGATGAAAGCATAAGTATTTTATCAAATCGGCAAGCAACGAAAAAACTAAAAATGAAATTAACTTCAGTTTCTACACAGGGACAATGAAAGACCTTTCACTATTAATTATATAAGGGTCAAAAAAGATTCTGTAAATCTACACAATGTTCAGGAAGTAAAATTTGAATGCACAAACTCAAAGTCACACGCTGTCCTGTATAATTTTCAACTGAGGAAAATTCAGCATGAAAAGAACACGTATCGTTGTTAAAAAAGGAGGCAAAAACAATCCTCAACGAAAACTAATTCATACCAACACGGTGGTTAATCTCGGAATAGCACTACTCGCAAAAGCAGAAATAAATTGTTATAAAGAAAGTCTGAGTTTCTGTCCCCGCCAAAACAAACAGAGGTAAGCTCAAAAGGTACACGGACGACTTTAGCTTCAAGCTAAGTCTTATGGCATATTTTGCTCTGTAAATAAACAATCCAGAATGATGAAGCTATTAGCCCGATAGATCCGGGTTCCAAAAGAAATGTCATTGGACCCACCAGAATGGTAATCCAGAGATATTCATCGCTTCTACTGAAAACAGACACTTCCAAAAAAGATCTACACTGCCGGCAAATCTTCAAACTTGAGAAAGAAGAGAAAGATGCCTTACAGTCGCTAAAAATAGAACAGACATCCTAATCAAGACTGCAGATAAGGGGTCTGCTGTAGTCGTTATGAAAAGGGAAGACGACATAAATGAAGGAAGTAGACAATTTAGTGACGCCAGTTTTTACCAGGAACAAAACCACGATCATGCAAATAGCGTTACAAAAAGTATTGATTAAGCCATCCAAGCTGGTCACAGAAACTAGCAAGCTTACATGACCCCAGAAAACCCTAGACTGCGAAGGTTTTATTTTCTTCCTAAGCTCCACAAAGAAGGATAACCAGGCAGACCTATACTTTCTGGTAAAGAATATCCGAACATCTGGATCATTTCCAGCTTCAACATCTGGAGCTAGTCCTAAAACTCAACAATCTTGTGTTCAATGAAAACAAATACCTCCAAATTGATGGATCTAACATGGCTACAAAAATGGTCCCCTGATATGCTAATATATTTTATCCGAAGGCTGGAGGGGTAGCATCTGAGACTTTACCATGGCAGCGGCTAGGTCTCATCGATGACATAGAAATTAAATGGTAACATGGAAGAGAAAATCTGGCTCACTTTATATCAAAAGCCAAGAACTTCCATCATTCTATAAAATTCAGGGCGAAAGTCTCTAACTCAAACCACGTATTTGTACACACAAAAAGGAGACTTGTAGAAAACAAACTTGACACTGACATCTACTCAAAGCTAACTGATAAATACGAATATCTTCTCCCATCCAGATGTCATCCAAATCATTGCATTCGGAACATCCCGTACAGCCAGACACTGATAATACGCAGAATTCGCTCCGACGACGAATGATTCAAAAGATCTGAGTTGTTGTCTGAACATTTAATGAACTGATAGCGGAGGCAACAAAGAAAGCCGAAAACCCCACCCAAAAGCAAAATAAAAGAAATCAACAACAGAAATCGCCATAACCTTTTAAAGTATAGAGAAAAAAGGGAAACGCCGATCAGACAGAATGTATCCTGAAATACCACCCAGACAACCCCAAAGTAGGTCAAATCATGCAGAAACACTGGCTCATCGTGGAATTATGTGCCATGCTTAAGGTAATTCTCTCGAACTATCCAGCACTAGCGAAGAACATAAAACCGACACATCCTAGTTAGAGCTAAGTAAACGCTAAGCACACGCCAAGACCTTACTGTAACATCCGGGCCCTGGCAAAAGGTGCAAAACATATCAGCATATGATAGAGACAGACATGTTCTCTAGCAGAAATGACGAGAAATGTTGAATATACAGAGTCCAAACAACAAATGCAAAATCTAATTTTTATCATTCATGTAAGACCTGCATCTTCAGTATTTCGGAAAAGCTGGGGAAAAAAACTAATCAAAAGGATGAATCTTTACAGATCCTATTGGATAATTAAAAAAAGGTGGACAGAAGCAGTACCAATGAGGGGGGAGGAATGCAGGGGGCAATATGGCCTAGCTAGGTCGTATTCCCTTAGGGACTTATGCTTTTGCCAGTTATATAAATATACTTCATTATGTACTTAGCTGTCCTTTAAATCTTTATATAGTAAATTTGTAGCGGTTGCTACCGGTGGTGGTGTTGTGAGGTTGTACCTTCTTACAAGGTGTCAGCTTTATTTGGCTATAGTTATCTAGAGGGTGATCGCCCTCGCTATTGTTGCCCGGATCGAGTAAATATTAAAATAAAGCGTGAAACTTACAGATGGAATAAATAGAGATCAGAGCAGACATATTGAATAGAATGACACGAGACCCGTACATGGAGAAACAAAATAAATTTAATCAATTACATAAACAACTGGGACAATCCATTACATTAGGAAGATACACTTCTTTTTAAATAAATCTTTCACCGAATTTCAAACAAAAATATATTTATATAAATAGCTGATCTCTTTTATATGATATAATTAGTTCATCATTAAATCGAGTGAACCATCGAAGTCATTACTTTGTACAACTTCATAACCTGCTTATTCCGGTCCCCTCAGATTTCACTATGGTGGTTCCTCCAGGTCCTTTCGCTTTTTCCCTTTTCCGACCTCCCTACTGTCTCGCCTTTTTTCGGCCATCATACTTTGTGTGGGTAGGTGGATACGTAAGTGCGTAGATACTTGGATAAATAGGTACGTGGATACGTCAGTGGATGCTTCCGTGGATACGTCCGTGAAGCTTTTTTCCCTCACAAAATGAACAGAGAAGCGACCTAAATCCTCTGTCAGTTGTCCTACTGGGAACCGATCATTACTCCTCTCTCGTTATGTCAGATATCGTTATATCGAAAAGGCTATCTGGTCAAGCTAAACATGGCAGACCATAAACAAACATAGTTTCACAAGATGAATGTACTTCCTAATGGCTATTTCATTACCAATTCCCATTAACATTACACGAGACATAACGGTTCCGTTCTCGTCTCAATTACACAAATAAATGAATGAAATTCATTACATGTCTTAACTACGTTATATTCAGCGAATACACACATTCAAGTCTTTATCTTACGTAAAATCATCTAAGATCGGTGAATTTAACGGATTCTCGTAACTTATATCAACTAAAGTAATGCATTAAATTCTTAGATTCCTTATAACAATCAAGACGACAAATTCAAACAATTCGTCAAGCTTATATAAAGAAGATCATTGTACGAATTCAGAGAGACTAACTCAGACACAGTTACACTCATTTGAAGAGAATTGGTATACGAAATTAAACAAATAAATTCGTGCAAATATAAAGAATTCAGTTCAAGCAAATCATTATACTGGTATCAACTAACTACATAAAATTGACGCAAATACCTTGTGCTTTCAAGATTTGTTCACTTCTACTGCCAAGATTGTGTCCGTTCACTTTCCAGACATCCGGTCCCTTTGATCAATGTTTTACGAGAGAATTTCTTCCAAATTCAGTCTCAGAGTCCCTTATATTTTCATTCTTGCAGGAAAATTGCAGACTGACTAGATTTTTTACGGTGCAGGCAATTTAACCCCAAGAATTTTCGTGTGGGAACAACACCCCTTATTTAGCGTAACCAATCAGGATTAAATATATGTGAAGTGGCAAATTTTATGTCGATCTAACAAGAATACATTAGTGGAGACCAGAGAACCATTAATTAGATTTATGGAGACAAGCGCGTATCATATCGCCATACTACCGTGTACGGTAAAGTCCTTTAGAGGAAGAATTCTGTTCCTAATTAAACATTTGTTTATACAGCAGCCAGGCGGACTATAAGGGACAAGGAAAACTTCATTTTCATGGTAAAGTTGTCACAAATTGAGAAATCGCAGAAACTCTGTTACTCAAACTACCAGGTTCAAGCTGACCCTGACTTTGGCGCCTCTGGAAAAAGGCGGCAGAGATATTTGATTCTGATTGGTTACATTAAATAAGGGGCGTGTTTCCCACACAAAATTTTCTAGCTTTTAAAATAGTCACATCGAAATTCTGATCAGTCTAAGCTTTTCCACGTGAAAACCAAAGTAGGACTCCGAGGATTTGCAAGAAATTCTCGTAAAAAGGAACTGTTGTCCAAAAGGGAACCGACGAACTAATTTACCGATTAGAGGGAGGAACGTTGAAAGCAAAGGTAGTGTGACAATTCCATGTAATTTGTTGATGCCATATATAATGCTTTGCTGAAGTTACTTACTTGTATCTGCATGAATCTTTTTTCTACATTCGTGTAATAATTTGCTTTATGAAGTATAACTGTGTTGAGTTTATACATAGGAAGTCGTACATTAGTCTTCTTTAGATAAGTTTGACGAATTGTTTGAATTTGTCGTCTTGTTTGCATAGGAGTTATGTTTTAAGAATTTAATGCATTACATTAGTTAATATGATTACAAGAATCCGTGTGAATTCGCCGAATTTAGAAGATTTCACGTATGATTAAGAATAAGTGTGTATTGACTGAAATGATCTAGAAATTGATTGATGTGATGTATCCTATTTATTCACTGTGTAAATTGAGGCTGGCTCAGAACCACAGGCCTCGCGTATGTGTTAATGTGTAAGGTCAAGGCGTAACGAATTAGCCATTTGACTAACTAGGGTCATTATAGGACATGTGGAGTCGATTGATAGCCTTAGCGTCTGTTTAGCACTGATAGTGAAATCTGATAACGAGGGAGAATAATGAAGAATGAACTGTTTCATAAATAACGGGAAATTTAGGTTGTCTCTATTTATATTTATTTAAAAGGGAGAAAATAGCTCCTGAAACGTATGAGACGTATTATTTTGGGACGTATGAGGTGATGTTATTCTGGGACCTATACGGAGAAGTATAGAGAGAAGTGCAGTGAGACGTATAATCCTGTGACGCAATCCTGCGACGTATTAATTTCTGAGACGTATCCTGAGAGTATCCTGAGACGGATGGTGGAAAGTATCATCCTGAGATCCAAGGGTCTGAACAGCTACAGAGGAAGCAAACAGACTGGGGACGAGCAGGTTATGAAATCGTACAAGACGTTGACTTCGATTGTTCACTCGATCCTATGATGAACTAAATCTATCGGTAAACAGATCGGCTATTTTATTTAAATCTATCTGCGTTTTCTTTGTATTTCGGTGAAAGTTAAATTTCTAAAAGTAGAGTACATTCCTGATGTAATGAATTTTCACAGTGTTTGTATGTAATTGATTAAATTGTTTGTTTACATGTACGGGGGCTCGTGTTGGTTTGTTCTATATACCTGCTCAGCTCTCTATCTATTTCACCTATAAGTTTCACCACTTATATTTATATTTACTCGAACCGGGCAATAACATCGAGGGCGGTCAACCCTAGATAACGAAAACCAAATTTGGAGGGACAATTCACTCCCCCCGTTTTACAATATATTTACCGCCTTTTATAACTAGCCGCCAAATTCCAAACAACAGATCTGGAAAAATTCAGCTTCTGACAGTTCCGATATAAAATCGAAGTTAAACGTCCCTTTTCTAGTCGTCAAACGGTTAAGTAAATAAAGTGTTACGTATATCTGATTTAATATATATCTATCTATCTAAGTATCCATCTGTATATATATAATTGTTTGTTTGTGAGTTTTAAATTTTTATTTTCTTACATGCTATTGTAATGTAAATTTATTCACTAGAGATGATACTTTTTCAGAAAATGTTTGACCTTGACTCAGAATTAGTAAACAAAGTTTTATTTTATTTTAAAATGATTGGTTGTTGTCAAGGTCATGATGTGACTACGTTGGTTAAGGAGTAAACACTTTTATTTTTTTTATTCTGGGAATAAAATCATTGGTCTAATCAAGGCCATATGCTGTGTATGTGATATAAACCTGATCGTGTGAGCCCCCCCGCTTTCGCAACTTGGGGTAATTTCGAAACTGCGTCTTATGATACAATGTAATCTTTGTTTTGAGAGAGATTTCTCAGTTTGGGGCTTTCATATTGATGTTAATTTGCTGTAGCCAGATTTGAGCCATAATAATTATTCAGATCATTTGAATTTCAAAAGGATTAATTCTTTATTCTCTGGAAATATTTTGAGGAGTGCTCAGACATAAATTTCGGAAAGACATTGCTACCAAATTTAATTTGGATTTCCAACACCGGAGTTCCATTATTTGTATTTCTGCAATGAACTGTAGATAAGCACAGTACTGACTACAGCATACGTCATCGTCATCCATCTTGGATTTTACATCAGGATTCGAATTTGAAATTATTAGAACATTTATTACTAGGACTTTTGTAATTTAATTCGTGGATTATTCTTAGATTATCTTTGGATTGGATTCTTGAAACCGTAAGTTCTTCTCCTTTTTTCATTTTTACCGAATTTTCCTGGAAAATAAATTACTTGTTAAATTTTAAAAAGCTTGTTGTTTTCACTCTTTCTGTGTTACTGTTTATTCAAGCATAAACACGTAACAAAAGGCTTAATTAAGAATCACTTCCTCTCTCAACACAGACATTATAAATTATTGCAGTATAGCAATTTAACAAGCACCTGTCCCCATAAATCTAATTAATTGTTCTCTGGCACAAATTAATGTGCTCTTTATATATCGACATAAATTTGCATCCTTAAAAAATTATATGGGCTTTTGGGGGCATTGGATTCATTTCCAAATTGCAATATAACCAAGGCAAAGTGGTTTCAAACTCTCAAAGTGGATCGGGCCTCTTTCAGCCTCTGAATGGGCCTGGAAATAAGTCCAGTAGTAAAGAAGATTATGTTCGCCTGGCCATACTTTCAGCCAATCGGAATACAACCAGATCTCTAGTGTCCGACGTGAAGATCTGAAAACAACCGCTTACGGGTCATGTTTTGGCTACCTTTGAATTAGCCAATGGAAACGTAGCATTCAGAAATCTGAAAGTGAATCAAATCGTACAGCACATTGAGGGCCAAACCTGCTAAATAAGCGATTCTGCTATCTGGCGATTTGCTATTCAATTTTTTTATATTATCCCTGTTCCGACTAACTCTGAGGTTATGTCTGTATGTTAAGAGCAACAAATTAGTTCCAAACACGTGGAGCCAATACTTTGTTAATTTTCATGACTTACCGAGGTCAGTCTAATTCATTACGCGGAAGTAATTTCAAACTAAGCACACTTCTTTCAATAAAGTATGTTTATTTATTTATTTGTTTATTTATTTATTTACTTATAAATCGTATGCAGTGCATGCCCTGCCATTTAACAGCGTCATCATCAGCAAGGTGTAGAGCCTGCAGCCCACCGGAAAACATTGTCAGTGGACAGTTGTTCACAATATATGACATGGTCTGTAGAGCACCACAGCTACTGGAGGAGTCAGTTGCCTGCCGCCATCGGACAAGGATGACTGCACAATGACCCGACCTGTCCGGAAACGGTTCAGCTTGGTCCAGATATGTCACGGAAGGTTGAAGCCAGGAGGGCAGACATACGGCTCAGCTACGAGGGAGTGGTTTACATATCTGCTGAAGATCACACATCACTCCATGCTGAAATAGCTGTCATACCCTCTGGCAAAGGACCTAACCAGATTAGATGTCTCGAAGCCATGCGGACTGCTGGATGAGAGGTGATGTCCATGTACAGTGGAAGTTTCTCATTGCCGTTACACTTAGCCGGTAGTTTTGTGGTTGCTTCCAGGTGACGGAAATTTGGAGGAGAAATATTGCAGAGTATCGGCAGCCATGGTAAAGGAGGAGAAAGTGTTAATGTGTATTTTTGCAAAACCTAAAATTGCTTATGCGTATTGAAGCATGTCCTTTGTCAAACTGAGTCTTCTCAAAACCGATCACTTCTATCTTGGTATTATGGATTACAGTCTACATGCAAGATTTACTTGCCTCCGATACCGAAGAGCTTGACAACATGTAGATCTTCGCACCTCCGAAACTAAAGATTTGAGAACGGACATGCTCCAAAAAGCATGAGCAATATTACGTTGTACAAAAACACGCATTAACAAATTTATAGGAAGAATAATTACATAGTTTAATTTATAATCAAGACATATATTAGACTGAGCATTATAGAGTGGTTGTCTTTGTGTATTTCGGTGACAGTGCACAGTGAGTAACGAGGCACTGATGATGATCCAAGGTGAAATCTGTGACCCAATGTACGGTGCTTTGTTTATAGTCCAGCCTATAAACAAAAAAAAAAACAGATAACCAATGACAAGAACTTAACCCTGAGTTCATTTTGTAAGGTACTTTACAATAAGATACGATTTATTATCATTTGGAGAAAATGGAAAGTTCAGTACTGAGAAACAAATGAAAAAATATATAGTACAATCAATTGTGATCTGATTCCATAATGCCTAAATAGAAGTGTTCGGTTTAAAAAAAATACCAGAACTTGTGAAGTTTATGTTCAGCATGTATTGATGCTCTTCAACCATTCTGCAATTTCCCAAATGCAAAGGTATTAGACGACTTCGTTTGACTTACTGATACAATTAGCGATTATGGTAATGACCTAGGTCATCAGAACGTGACCCCTAAGCGGTCGCTGTCAGATCCTTACGTTCGATAGTGGGGTGTGTGTGTGTGTGTGTGATTTGGATTTTGAACGTAGCTTTAAACAAATTTCAGTTATATCGATACAATGTCTGCAGTGTGACAGTTAATAGTGATGAATAGCACTGGGGCATCATGCCGCAGAGATGTAGCATGATGTCCCACCCTGTCACATTATCCTGACACCAGGCCGACCAATCCTAGCACTTACCTCTTAAAGTTGTGCGCCAAGCGAGGCAGCTGCTAGTACAAATTTTTATAAGTTTTTGGTATGATTCGGCCGGGGTTCTAACCCGAGCAGCAGGGAGTGCGAACAACCTCTAATTGGTTCACCTGTATTTTCGCAAAATACGACTTCCTGGGGGATCGCAAAAATCGTTAAAAAAATGCGATATTCAGAAAACAACTACGTCGATGACAAATTGGTTTACCTGTTATCGCTGATGGTTTTTTTTTTCTTCGATGCAACTTAAGAAAAAATGCGCGATCATCGGTGACGTGTTGAGAGCTTCGCCCTCCCTGCTGCTATGAATTAAAAATTTTATCTAACCCGATTCGATACCGTGTTCTAGGATCGTGTAGATTTATTGTTACAAATCCGTGTGGGATTATTTTAGCACGACTAAAGAAATTTCTAAACTTATTTCTGTCCATATCACCACTACACTAGGTCTGATGAATATTTCGTAACCTGTGAGTATCAACTCCGTTAAAGACAGTAAGAATATTAGTTATCACTGATCACTTTACGGATCTGTGTATACTGCTGGGTTACATAAATGATATCTGTGTTTTTGTGTCTACCTCTGGAAAATATCCTAGCTGGATTTGATTGTTTATCAAACATTACATCATCGTAAACAACTAAATTTATTAACTTTCCATCAATATCATCGCTACTTGGTGCTTCATTAATATCAGTGATAAATTCAACGACATCGTCCCCGTTCTTATTTAACGATTTTGCGCTTTCATTAAAATCTTTTATTACATCATAGCATCGTTGATCGTCTACAGATGGAGCTACCAAATATAATTTATCCCACTTCATCCACTTCATTATTAAATTAAGTAACAACTGCGTCTTACCACTTCCAGATGGACCTATAATAATCATACGAACAGAATTTGGTAGCGCTGCGTGATGCTTAACTGGTTCTCGTTTCCTTGTTGCAGAAAAGTCAGTGATTTTTCCATATAGAAAATATATAACAAGAATATGGATTTATATTGTGTAAAATGAAGGGTGCGCACATCGACAAGTGATCTAACAACCATTACAACAAAAAATAATAGATCTGCGGTTACGGGCAAGTGTGAGCGATGCGGCACAAAGAAATTTAAATTTATTTCCACTGGCAAGTCAGGTGAAAAACCAAAACCAAAGTCAAAGTCAAAGCCAGCGTCAAGTAAAAAAAAAGGCAATACGGAGGTGACATCGCAGCAAAATTAGGAAAACTACCTGGGACTCCGTGGGCTAAATACCCAGGAGAAAAACATCTTCCAGGATATAATTACTGCGATCCAGGAACCCGACTTGATATCAGACTTGATGACCAAGATCAACCAAAACCAGGTGAGTATCCAATAAACGCTATTGATAAGGCGTGTCATGTGCATGATGTAGCTTATAAAAGTAAAGATCTGCAGCATAGACATCTCGCAGATGTGAAATTAATTCACGGGTTAAATTCCATCACTGATAAATCTCTCAAGGAAAAGTTAGCTAGTTGGTTAATAAAATCCGCAATGAAAGGTAAATTAGCGCTAGGTGCTGGTAATTAAATATAAATGGAGTCGATGTATTATTCCCCAAAAGGATATTGGAGGGGTAGAGCAGCAATTAGTAAACTCGCTGAAGCAGCAAAAGTTACGCGCGTTACTGCTAAAAATTGGTTATCCAAACAGGCAATATGGCAAATTTACCAACCACCGCCTAAACAAATTCATTTTGCGCATTTCAGTGTTAGTGTTCCTAATGAAGTTCACCAGGCTGATATATTATTTCTGCCACATGATACCATTAAAATCCGAAGACGTCAAATAACATATAAATACGCGCTAACTGTAGTTGATGTTGCAAGTAGATACAAAGATGCGGAACCGTTAACGACTAAAACAGCATCTGAAGTAGCCGATGCGTTTAAACGAATTTATCAACGAGGACCTCTACGATGGCCACATCTCTTGCAAGTTGATCCTGGCAAAGAATTTCAGGGTGTAGTATCATCGCTGATGAAACAACATAATGTCAACATCGGACGAGGACATACTGAAATTCACCGTCATCAAGCAATTGTTGAGCGATTTAATCGAACTCTTGCTGAGCGGTTATTTGGATATCAGTACGCGAAGGAATTCATTCAGGACAAGAGATCACGCGAATGGGTTGCAAGATTACCAAATGTGATAGCTGCATTAAATAACGAGATTACTCGAACAACCAACATGAAACCTATTAACGCAATATCCAAATATCATATACCACAACGACGTGATTTTTCAGCACAACGAATACTGGGTGATGTTACTGTGAGATATTTATATAAACCAGGTGAACTTGAAAAGGGTGAAAAAAGAGCGACTGATCCTATTTGGAGCATCACTACTCATAAGATATCTAACATAACCAGATCTACTGGTAGACCAGCAATCTACAGACTGGATTCGACTGCTCCTCAACGTGGATTCACACGTGAACAATTACAAGTAATTCCCGAGGATACACAATTACGGCCTACATCACTTAACTAGCACCCCTACGCCGGTTGCACTCGAGACAGGTCAGCATCACATTTTCGCGTGTATGATCAAGACGATTATCTTTTCTATCTACGGTGAATTGTCTTGAATGTTTACTCGAATACTGCCGCAACATTATACAATTACAGCTCGCACAATGATTATTCTGCTGTTGCTTCAGTGTCATGATAAATTCAACATTAAGGTCAAATTCTCGATTATTTTTTGTCACTCTGTTGGTAACCGGTTAAGTTTTTTTTATTATATTACTGTTGTTTTCATTATTAATTTCATCAGCCATTGACTCATCCAAGACAATTCTCCACAGCTGAGATATTCTTCTGACTCTGGACACAGCCAAGTAAACTAAGTTTGACCACTCGATTCGATCATCAATGATCCAAACAACTGTATCAGATATAGTTAGTCCTTGAGATGAATGTATCGTCATTGCGTATCCTAGCGTCCACGGGGATTTATCGGCGCGCAGTGCATCTTCAACAACATTGATATCAACTGCAACAACATCATTTAAATGGAGATTCTGCTTCCTCCCTGACTGTCCTGGTATATCAACGTCGATATTCTGTAACCGCGTATCAGCTGGTCTATAACAGAATGGCACTGGCAGTGTTGGAAATTTTTTCTTGTGTAATTGAAATAACAGCTGTTGAAGTGTGTCTCTGACTATCTTTCTACTTGCCACTATCAAATCGTTTGGTCTCCACGTTTTCCAAAAGTCGTTCAAGAAAGTTTCTGAAATCACCTTGTGCATAATTTCACATTGAATTTTATTCGGTTGTAATCTGATTAATGTTTTAAATTCCTTTAATTCTGCATCGAGAGATCTATGATCATCAGTTATCTCCTCGTAATAATCAACAAAATCTTTTAACCATAAATGTGGGGATGGTCCAACAAAAGGAGGTGGCTGACCGTGATCGCCGCACATTATCACAACTGTATTTTTTGTTAATCACCAATCGAGAAATGTTTTTAATGTTTCAAACGGTACCATACATATTTCATCCCAAATAATAACCTTTGGAATATATTTCTCTCCCATTCGATCTGAAGTCCACACACCACCACTGTATTTGAAAAAGCTGTGATAAGTACAAGAATTAACTCCTCGTTGTTTCATCTCCCTGGCAAGTCTGTGTGTTGGTGTTAGCACGATTATATCTGAATTCTGTCGAAATAATTCAATCACTCGAGTTGTCTTACCAGAACCTCCCGCCCCGTTCAAATAAACGGTTTTGTGTCTGGATACTGGATCATACACAGATGGTGCATTCGACATTTCTGATAATTCTGATTTACAATAACAATCTTTAACCGCAACATCGGCGGATTCACAATAACAATGTAATATTTCCTTTTTTATTCTCCATGAACTCCATGATTCATCATTGCTTGTGAAACGAGCCAGTAATTCTGAATATCTTTTATCGATATAAAATGAATCCGTTGCAACTCTAACTGCAGTGTCAGGAAATCTATTTATCATCGATAGCAAATTTATAGAAACATAAGCGAGCATCGAAGATCTTAAATGTGTGTACTGAGGTGATTCTCCATTGATGTAACTAACAATTGTGCCCAACCGTGTTCCGTCAGACAAGTAAGCATCTTCCCGATTACAAAGTATATTTCTCGCAGTGGCATCATTAATTATAAAATCTAATTCAACATCATCCATAATCAATCGTGAGTGATGCGGTTTTTGATGATATTCACCACCTTGAGTAAACTTACCGATTATTCTTCTACCGAGATCTTTTGCTGTTTTTTCACTGTTGCTGAGTTTAATCTTAAGAATATTAGAAGCATCATTAACAATGACATCCGCCGGTAGGTCCGGATATTCCTGTTTGCATTCTTCGATGACTTCATCGAGACTGATATGCTCCGGTGTTGGTAACCAAACCGAAGTCTGCGGTCGATATGATATAATTGCTTCACTGACAACCAACGATATCAATATTTTGCTGTCAAACATATATCGTATTAACACTACTGGTGCCCAACGTTTCTCCGAGAAGTGTCTGCCAAACCAAACATAACAAATCGGATGAAGATTCATAGTGAATTCAAACGACACCACACGAGCAAATCCTGTCAGGGAAAAATCAGGTAATGGACCATTAATTGATACTCTTACCATCTCATAACAAGGATGACCAAATCTTTTAAAATATCCAGCACACTCGCCCATCCCAAGAAAACTTCCGGCATAACACGCGGTCATGTCTACGGAAATCATCTCGTTGATATTATACTTGGTGTTCCACAAACCGCCATGTCCGTATTCGATACAACTATCCTGGACATCTTCAAGGAACTCAGCGTGTGTTGGTCTCCATGAATTTCTCTCTCTCTCGGCGTGGGCAGCAACTGACGGGACTGTAAAACAATTAGTTAATAGCTGCTCAGTATTTTCTGTGATTCTCTGTGCGAGGTTTTTCATTTCTTCGTGGAGAGATTCTTTACAATATAATTCGCCGTTAGGTCTTACAAATTGATCATATTCGCCATCTTCGGAACTTTTAAACAACCACACTGACACGGGGTCGTTTTCGCTTATCCGGCTGATAGCATCAAACATTCCACTCCAAAAATTCTATGACGAGTAATATCTCACAATACGATTTCGTGGAAATATTGTTACTGCGGAGGTCCAAGCGTGAGCGTTATGATCAATATTTTCAATTGGCGTTCCCTTTCCTTTATTCGCTGATTCATATAAAACCTCCCCCGTTAACGTTTTTACTACCACTGGAAATTTTAATTTACTTGATAACTCAGCGACATCGTTTATTGACGCTCCTGTATCCTTAACCGATTCAGCCTATTTGTTTATTTTTTCACGTCGCAGATCAGTTAAACCGTTTCCACGCTTAGCATTTGTAAAATATTCCATTATTCGCTCGGCTACACAATTCAGCTTTGAAAATCTCTTCGGGATAAGATCATTAATGTTGGGTCTATCATTTAGCTGATAGATTCCATAAATGACCGCTGTTACAGGATACGCTCGAGCGTAATATGGTTTATCAATCGCAGTCAGCATACCTGGACAGGGTCACGTTTGTCACGAATAATCCATGTATCGGAATCTGCTCGCACAATAAACTTTATTCTGAAATGATATTTCTGATTGAGGTAATCGATAATTGTTTTCGCTCGTGCATCACTCATTGTAGCGTCCTTGACATCGTCGTGGTGTATAATTTTGAATGTAGACCGCACGTGAGATGCTCCATCATCACGAAATTCTTTTTTAGCATCCCTGATAATATCAATCAGATCAGTCAGAGCTCGCCTTCGAGAATCAGGGGTTAGTCTGTCGAGATCAAATCTAGAAGCTTTCCGGGGCTTGATTGCAGATAATCTCTCAAACTCTTCCATATTATATTTAAGACAAACATTTAAATAAGAAATAATATATATATAATGCCTTAAACCAATCAGTACAAGTGGCTCAAGGTAGGATCTGTAACTCCTTGTAACAAATCCTGTAGAAAAGAATTCTGCGGGGAACATTCCCAAAGCATTCGAAAGGGGAGTTTGGGACCAATACCGTGTCTGCGATGTGGTATTGGGGTCAGGAGTAAAACACAATTGTGCGCAGGTTGCGGCGGTAAGTGATACAGGGAACTTAAATGATATTATAACAAAAAATAACAAAGATATGCTGAATTGTGAGCGCGATTATATAACTAGGTTTCAAACAAATTATAAATTAGACAAATTATAAATTAGACAAATACATTATTATATAAAATGAATCAGGAATTTGTCCGACACCCTGTCATCAAGAATTACGAAGCGTCACGTAATGGTGATATTAGAAATTGCAGGTCGAAAAAAACAGTTGGTATTGTTAATAATACTGGTTATTCAATGTGTGGTGCCGGGAAGAAAAAATATCTCTGTCATCGTTTCGTGTACGAGTGTTTCTTTGGAGAGATCGAAGATGGTCTTGTGATCGATCATATTGACGGAAATAAACTTAATAATAATGTATCTAACCTGCAAGCTACTACACAACGCCAAAATGTTGCACGTGGGTGTGCTGGGGGAAAAGAGAGCCTAAGGCAGTTAAATCCTTCAATGAAGAGACCGGCAAAGAGATGGTTTTTTAGTCAATGACCGCGACTGGTAAATATTTCGGTATTAACACCGCTGCGGTACGATATGTTGCAGAAAATATAACTAAATCGGCTTTTTCATGCTCGTATAATGCCTGGATTTCGTTCTCTTATATTCCACTGGTGTTAGATACAGATAACTCCACAGCGATTGTGTAAAAGTCAATGATGGAACTCTGTCACCTTGATTTTATCAAGTTGATTTCATTGCGCAACAGCCGCTCATCATTTTATTTTTGTTTTCTTTCTTTTAAATATATAATTATATAAATAATGAATTAGAAAATATCAATGATGTAATTGTTGCTATTAAAAAATTAGAAGAAAACGGAATTAATATATCTGATGAATTAAATCCTAAAAAAATCATGTCTGATTTTGAAGCACTATATGAGGCTAAATTGGAAGATCGGTATATTTTGCCTGCTCAGTATAAATTTATAAAGAAAATCCAGACAGAGTTATATAAATCACTAGCTACAATAGAAGAACAGCAACTGGATGAATTTGTCCCTCTCTGCCGTGCAATCGAAAAAATTAGATCAGCATTATCTGAAGAATACGAATTAAAAAAATAATTAATACTCGTGCAAGACAGTTGAGAAAAATGATCGACAGTTAAACCCCCTTGATTGCTGGGAAATGAAGTCAGGTACGTGGAAATGAAATTGAAAGTAATGTCAGTCACGCTGCACTGACAGTAAAAAAAAATTATTTTTTTACCCACTTGACTTTTTTTTTTTACCCACATCAATCTGACCTACATCAATCAATCTGATGAGTTATTTTCACTTGTATGATCTGCATCTGTTTCAATTGTATCAATCTGATCTGCATCTGCAGAGTTAAATAATATTTTCTTAAGCCGATCAAATTTAATGCAGGAATGCGCGTAATTTAAAATCTGATCTCTGTCACATGTGATCCCGCAAATACGTTTTTGCCGCAATTCATCTAACTGTCCCCGCGTTAATAAAAAGTCTTCATTACCGAATACATCAATAACTAAATCAACTGTGCTGACCGGGGACTGCATAAACACCTCTTTGATGTAGTTTTCAAGTGCTTGCTTGTCGTGTATAAAAACTTTCACGTGCTGGTACATATATAATACTCGTTTGATTAATTGAAAATCAGGGTCTGTCAGGAAAAAATAATTCTGAGCGACAGTAAAAAAAAAAACACGCTGACTGCCAGGAGAATTACTATATAATTCTGATAGTTGTTCCAAACTTTAGTCTTAATTTAACAATCTAAGGCTTGTATGTTTATTATCATAGGAAGCTTCAGAATCACAATCTGAGAGAAACAAAATGTCACAAGTATAGTAAATTTTTTTTTTGAATGAGATTCTTAGGATGAGATCTTTACGATGGAAATCCTCAGGATGGAAATCTTTACGATTTCACAAGTAGATTAATATGTAGTGTTTGATTTCTTAAATCCATAAGGTGGCCAGATTGGTCTGTTAGTTTGAAATTTATTCTTGATAAGAGTGGATTATAACACTGCAAATAAACCTGATTGATCGGCTCTTGTACAATCAGATATCCAGGTGGGTCTTTCGGGGTGAATGAATAAAGAACAAATCCTTGCTGGGCTTGATTTGATACTGTTGTGTCCGTACTGTAGCTGCCATCGATTGCATCACACACAAGACTGACCGCGACCACAGGGGTTATATTTACGATTTCCGGGGACACATGTCGGCCTGTCCCTGTTGGGTCATTGTTGTGCCGGAGAATAGTTGCCGACGGTAATGTTTTTCTCCACGCAGCGAGTACATCATGAAAGAACTCATCAATGAGATCACTGACTGATTTTTTTTGTTCGGGGACACTATATTGAGGGAATTTTTAATTTGGCAGATCTGCTTCTGTTAACGATCGTGCAGTTAAAAATCGCTGCTTAAAACTATCGGGGATAGTCTGGAGGGAAATCATTATCTGAATTACCCGATAGTTGATATATTCCATGTCGGATACAAGCTGATTTAACATTTCCATATGTTTAATGATTTCGTCTCGTGAATTTATATCAGAAAGATGTTCTTGAAAGAGTTGTCGTAGTCGCTGTAGCTTTTTTCCGTGTTGTTGATTAAGTTCGTTAAGGTATCTAAAACTTTGATTTGGGTCAATAATTTCACCACCCCATACCAAAGATTCAGCCCCTCCCTTGTCTATACTCTCAATACGAAGCCCATAATTGTCCAACGGTGTATTTCTTATTCTAAGTAAAAGATCTTTGTACGATGGTGCCATATCATGATACGAAGTCTTATCCGTGACATAATCAGACTTTTTCGGTTCTGGTGGTATCGGTGGTGCTTCAGGTGGAATTTCAGGCCATCCTGACACTGTTCTGATCGAACTCTGATATATATCCACGGCGTAGTCTGGGGTGCTTATTTCGATCGCACAAGACAGGGTTGGTTCATAAACAGTTATTGCTATCTTGGATTCTTTTCCTGTGATATTTTGTATTCGCCGTTGTAATTCCTCATTGACTTCTTCGATTTGATAAGACCCGGTTGGTATCCCAATGACGTTCCAGTCGGGTGTACCATCGGGTCGGTTTTTATGTGCAAACTCAAACGAATTATTCGCTGGTAATCCACCGAACGATTTTGTTCTGATATTGGGCCAACTGTGATATACTCGTAATTGTGCTAGTGCGATTTCTTTCACGGGAATTGCAGTTGGAAAATTAATACTAAATTCAGGGTTAGTCGAACTTACCGTTATCATTGAAATTCTCTTGGGGCTTGTATTTTCGACTATCTGTTGAAGTGATTCTGTCATTATTTATCTTTGCTGTTTTTAAATGGCGGGTGCAGTCTTCGTATATTTTAACCATTAACGCGAATTCGGAATCTGATATTGTTGTATCGTCGATGCTTGATGATATCAACGACGATAATTTTGAGTATGCGGCTGTGGCTGTGTTTAGTTGTATGACATAATCGTGCAATTTTGTGCTCGTGCACGAGGATATTTTTTTTGCGATTATATTAAAAACCCCTGCGATGGCATTTGACGAAGAAACGCATATCGTTACTGCGATTGTTACTGGTGTTAGTGCTGATAATACTACTCCGGTGGATGCAACTAACGCGGATACTGAGTATACTAAATCATCCAGGATGACTGCTCGTCGTTTATATTTTTTTTACCTTTAGGTTGTATTTTTCGATGAGGGTTTTTAACTCTGATTACCATTCGCGCACTTGATCATATCTACATTGTTGCGCATCTAATGTCGTTGATGCTGTCAGGGCCATTTATAATCTTACGCAGTAACCAATTGAGGTGTTTCAGCTACGAATTCCAAACACCACCAGTAAGATGTTGCGTTTAATGTCTTATCGTCTGCTTCCAGTATAAACTCTTCTTCGGTTCCGCTATTTATTATTGTTACACGGGGGGAGTGAATGTCCCTCCGTATTTGGTTTTCGTTATCTAGGGGTTGACCGCCCTCGATGTTATTGCCCGGTTCGAGTAAATATAAATATAAGTGGTGAAACTTATAGGTGGGATAGATAGAGATCTGAGCAGGTATATAGAACAAACCAACACGAGCCCCCGTACATGTAAACAAACAATTTAATCAATTACATACAAACACTGTGAAAATTCATTATATCAGGAATGTACTCTGCTTTTAGAAATTTAACTTTCACCGAAATACAAAGAAAACGCAAATAGATTAAAATAAGATAGTCGATCTGTTACTGATAGATTTAGTTCATCATAGGATCCAGTGAACAATCGAAGTCAACGTCTTGTACGATTTCATAACCTGCTCGTCCTCAGTCTGTTTTTGCTTCCTCTGTCGCTGTTCAGACCCTTGGAACTCGGGATGATACTTTCTACCACCCGTCTCAGGACACTCAAAATACTTCTTCAGAAATTAATACGTCGCAGGGTTGCGTCACAGGATTATATGTCTCACTGCACTCTTCTCTATGCTTTTCCGTATAGGTCTCAGAATACCATCACCTCATTCGTTCATACGTCTCTGGAGCTATTTTCTCCCTTTTAAATAAATATAAATAGAGACATCCTAAATTTCCCGTTATTTATGAAACAGTTCATTCTTCATTATTCTCCCTCGTTATCAGATTTCACTATCAGTGCTAAACAGACGCCAAGGCTATCAATCGACTCCACATGTCCTATAATGACCCTAGTTAGTCAAATGGCTAATTCGTTACGCCTTGACCTTACACATTACCACATACACAGCGAATAAATAGGATACATCACGTCAATCAATTACTAGATCATTTCCGTCAATACACACTTATTCTTAATCATACGTGAAATCTTCTAAATTCGGCGAATTCACACGGATTCTTGAAATCATATTAACTAATGTAATGCATTAAATTCTTAGAACATAATTCTTATGCAACAAGACGACAAAATTCAAACAATTCGTCAAACTTATCTAAAGAAGATTAATGTACAACTTCCTATGCATAAACTCAACACAGTTATACTTCATAAAGCAAATTATTACACGAATGTAGAAAAAAGATTCATGCAGATACAAATAAATAACTTCAGCAAAGCATTATATATGGCATCAACAAATTACATGGAATTGTCACACTACCTTTGCTGTTAACGTGTCTCCCTCTAATCGGTAAATTAGTTCGTCGGTTCCTTTCGACAATCGTCCCCCTTTTGGACAACAGTACCCTTTTTACGAGAATTTCTTGCAAATTCCCGGAGTCGTAACCTTTGGGTTTCCTCTTGTAGGAAAAGCTTAGACTGATTAAAATTCGATGCGGGCGATATTAAAACCTATGAAATTTGTGTTGGAACACGCCCTCTCATTTAGCGTACCAATCAGAATCAAATATCTCTGCCGCCTTTTTCCAGAGGCGCCAAAGTCAGGGTCAGCTTGACTCTGGTAGTTTGAGTAAAAGAGTTTCTGCGTTCTCTCAATTGTGACAACTTTACCATGAAAATGAAGTTTTCCTTGTCCTAAAGTGTCCGCCTGGATGCTGTATAAACAAATGTTTAATTAGGAACAGAATTCTCCCTCTAAAGGACATTACCGTACACGGTAGTATGGCGATATGATACGCGCTTGTCTCCATAAATCTAATTAATGGTTGTCTGGTCTCAGCTAATGTATTCTTGTTAGATCGACATAAAATTTGCCACTTCACAATTATTACAGTCACAACCCCGGAAAACCTGTCAGTGGAATACCTCCAACGATATGTTGTGAAAATCTCAAATTTTGCAGTACTGAGCACAGACAGTCTATCACACCAGTAACTGTTGCGATGTGTTTGATAGTATTATTTTCTTTAGACCATGTTGCAAACCCAGATGATACCGTGTATACTATGTTGGTAAAATGCCCGGGAGTAACTCCAGGTGGGAATTTAATCAAATTGGTTTTGTCAACAATTTCAGAAATCCCACCTACGATATTTTGCTGCGTTTGTTTGATCGTGTCAATGTCGGTTTTGATACCTTGCTGTGTTTGTTTGATCGTGTCAATGTTGGTTTTGATATCAGAAAGATTTATGTCAACGGTGTGCGGAGTGCCGAAGAATCTTTCTGTGGTTTCATTAATTTTTTGAAAGTTTCTACGAAGTCTTGAAAACGCGTTTACGTGAACGTCGTATTCAGCCCGCAGCGTGGATAATTTATTGTCAACGGTGCCATAGGTAACGTCAACATACTTTTTCGTTGCAGCATCTTCGTCGGATGTTGGATCTCTTAAAACAAATATTTTGTTCCCGTTCATGCTGAGTTCACCTGTCATTGTGTCACCGGTGTTTTTTAAACGATTTGATACAACTTTTTTCATCTCGTCTCTGATGGTTGTAAACGATACACTTGAGTCTCTGATTTTTCAGCTGTCAGTAAACACAGGAATGTTATCCGGGGTAGCTCTGAGAACCCTGAGAATTATGTCATTCAATTTGATTCTGCTGGTTTTTAATTTTCCGTATCCGTCCTGAAAAATAACAACTTCATCTGGGTCTATCCCGGATAACGATAAAAGATTGTCAATTTCATCTTTGGTCGAATATTTTGATAAATCTACATCACCGCGTTTTTTTATGTTTGCTTCGATGAGAGATCTTCCGTAAATATCTACCATTATTCTCTTAAGGATTGTTTAAATCGACCCGCGGTATACTCGTGCACGACTTTGTGAGGCGGTTTGGTTGATTTTGTTATCGCGTCAAGCAAATTTAATACCTCACGACCACATCTTGGTGGATCGGTTAGTGTTTGTGTTGGTTGTGTTGAATACCAGATTGGAGTACTTCGTACTCTACGTGCGTATTTGAGGAATTCGACTGGCGGTGTTAACCCATACGAATCTAAATAGATAATTCCACGTGAATCGATCGCGTAAGCAACCCAGTGAGTTCCAGGGCGTTCGCTGTTATCGAGATTAATAATTCCAGTTTCTGGATTATTCGGTTGTTGCGGTGACTGATCTCGCATAAAAACACCTTTGAAATTTTTTATTTTAAGTTGTTTAACGGCATCGAGTAAATCAAAATTTGACATAGGTAGAAAACCAACGGTTTTCAAATCCGTTTTGGGTACTATGAAGGCGGAGTTCCTGGAAGTCTTAGACCCCGTCATTTTTTTTTGCATCCTTTTCCAGTTGCTTTCTTTAATGCCATTCCGGCAGCTGTTCCAAGAGCTCCTAACGCGGCTGCTTTTGCGACAGCTGGGGCAGCAGCAGCTATCAGCGCTGGTATTGCTGCGAGAAGTGGAAATATTCCTCCGGTTTTAACCATATCCTTGATAGCTTTTGGAGCGAAATCAAGTTGAACTCCAGTTTTTGCTTGTTTTGCTTTATTGAAATGTTTTATTTGGTTTTAGTCAACGATAACTTGTTTGGACCGCCATTAGCGATTTGATCGTTTTTTAGTGTTATCGTTGCCCCACACACACTCGCGTTCTTTGATTGTAATTTTTTTTATCTGACCAGAAGTCAAAGTGACATTAACGTGACTGTATGACATTTAAATAATAAACGCGATTGATCTAATTGTCTTTGAAAACTGTATGTTTTCTACTGGTGCATCAACGATTCTCATTCGGCCGCCAACACCTTCAAGTATCATTGATTTGTCACTGAGTATAACAGCAATTGCTCTGAAATTATTAGCTGTATTTACTACAGTTCTGAAGTGCACATCAACGACAGATTGTTTAACTAAATCAAGATGATCCAACGAAAAGTAATAAATCGGGTACAACTTCATAAAATCCAGTTGTGATATTTGTAAACCAGTATCTATGCTTTGATCACGTCCCATGAATGTCATCAAGCGATGATATGCACGTGCTACTTGATGATTATTAAAATTCAACGTTATATCCTCAGATGGTTCTTGATGCCCGTTTATTCTTAAGGATACTTCAGTGACGCCAAGTCTGTCAAATACCATTGGATTTTGTTCTTGATCGTTTAATCGGTTAGCCAGTTGAAAAGCAACAAAGACATGTCTCGGAGCAGAAACACCCTGCTGTGATGATATATGCCAAGTGAATAAACCGATGACAAAATTTTGATTACTAACGGTAGTTGTTGTTAACCACGACAATAATGATTTACCACCTTGCTCCATAAAAGAAAGTAGACGCTGTTCCTCAGTGATTGATGGAGTCATTACCGGCATCCATAACGCGAGCTTAGATAATACTACTTTACCCTCAGCAACGCCATCTTCTCGCCAGATAGCATCATTATCCTCTTTTCGATAAAGAACAATTGTGTGTTTGGCTCCAAAAATAACTTTTCTGACATTTCTGCAAAATCCAAAGATGTGGGATAGTAGAATTGCACACGAAAACCCTCCACTAGCACCATCTAACATTGATTTACGTACGGAAAAACCTAAGTTGTAATTTGGATTAATATTAATAAGCATGTCTTCTATGTTATCAACATTAACAGGAGGATCAGCACGGTTTTTTGGTTGTCTTACAATATATTGTACTTCAACAGGATTGTCAGAATTATCCTTAGCGAACATCATAGTCGGACCAGCTGATCTAGTATAATCATCTGAATATCTTGCTAGGCCTATAATCGTTGTAGCAACATCAACATTATCCTGGATTGTCTCAATTTCTTTTCCATCAATCATATAGGCGGCATTTTTAAATAACGCCATGATGCCATTATTAACAAATCCAACGTTAATATTAGCATCGTATGGTGTATCAGCGTCAACATTTGTTACAAGTTTACCTACAACCTCAATAAACGCTTCAGCGGGTAAGAAATACCTACTTGTATCCTGAACTAGTAATTCAATTCGTCCACGTTGATTTGGTGATATTGCTTCATAAGAATAATACTGATAATCACGCACAGACTCATCCTTGAGTACTGGTGCATCCATGTCAAACGCTGGGTCAGATACACGTTTAAACATTTTATTATAATTTGTTATCTTCTAAAACGAAGACCACTTCCTGATATAAAACTTGCATTTTGTTCAACCCCTTGACTTTCAACTCTGCTAGTTTTTTATTTCAGCTTGATTTGCTGACATCTGCATGCATCACTTCGGTGCTTGGTAATTTGACTGACTGTGGCTTTGGTGAACCTCCTTGAGGTTTACGTATTAATCGTGCTAGTCTATCCTTGATTGCCATGAATGCTTTACTGGCAGTATTACCAACAGCACCAGGAGCTTTATCACGAACAATGTCAATAGCTTTCATTAATAATTGTTTTGCGATTGGTACTGGTTTGGGAGGTTTCCTTTTGAATAAACCCTGAACAACATCACCGAGTCCATCTCCGTAAGTTACTCTATAGGTTGGTAATCGCGAGTTTACCACGTAGACTGGTACGGGTCCACGATGAGAAGTGTATACGATCATTTTATTTAATTATTTTTTTATCTAACAACTAGTCACTGTGGTAGTCATCAACGAGCTCATTAATAAACTCTCGGTAGATATCGATATCCATGATACCACCTTGAAATAATCGTCGACAGATATCAGTTGCTTCATTAGTTATTTCTGGTGAATTCTTTCCAGCTCGTTTTCCTCCTATGAGAACTTCTAGCCGTTGCACGTCATTGATGATATTGTTAGGACAGTCAATAAAACCACTTCCTGAAAACTCATCACCGGATTTTTCACCCGGGTCGAGCGATGCTTGTCGTCTCCGTAACCGAGGTTTTTTTGCTGGTGGTGTTTCAACCCCCTTCATTTTATTAACCTGATGAACAAAATCATCATATTCTTGCTTATGTTTTTTACTGACGATTTTTGAAATATCTTTAAGCTCACGAAATACTCTTGCGTTCCACTCGTGTTCTGGAGTATTATGAAATTGTGGCTTCAGTAGCCGACTTTTTAGTTGATATCCCACCGCCGCGATACTAAAAGGATCCTTTAATATTTTCTCGTAAGCATCCTGAGTAAAATATCTAGTTTTTATTTCTGATTTAGGTAGTTTATCGACAATATTTTTAACATCATAGATTTCGTCGCGTGTTTAATTAGCAGCTTTTACAGCTTCAGCAATTTGGGTTGGCAGGGTTTTGATAACATCTTGCGACGCCTCCGTAGCCTCCGCAGTTTTTTTTTTTTTTTTGATAATTGAAGAATACCCTCTTTACCAGCCTCGATATCCCCTACGATACCCGTCACAATTTTACTTGTATCTTTTGCAATGGGTTTAAATAATTGTTCTGCACCTTCTGTAAACTCAGCTTGCGCTTCTTGTCTTGCTCGAAGTTTTTCTTTGACAGAATCCCTCACAAGAGGAAATTTTTTAATTGCTTATAGCCGCTCTCGAGCTAATCTAGTAGTATACACTTCTCCAATATTGGCCATTATTTGTTATAACAATTTTTTAATTCAGCAGCAGGGAGGGCGACGCTCTCAACGCGTCACCGATGAAATTTGTCATCGACGGAGTTGTTTTCTGAATATCGCATTTTTTTAACGATTTTTGCGATCCCCCCGGAAGTCGTATTTTGGCGAAATACAGGTGAATCAATTAGAGGTTTTTCGCCCTCCTTGCTGCTACCCGCAACCTCCCGCATCTGAGGCGGACGCTCTGACCACTTAAGCCACAGGAGCCGACAGTGGAAATCAGATTTTAATCAGATTGTACGTTAAGCGACATTGCACAAAATGCAGTTGCCCACGACCACAATTGGAGTTTCAAAACAAGGGAAGAAATAAATCTTGCTGGATACACCGCCTATGAAGACTAAAACGAAGCAGCTAAAATCACAAGACCCCAAACTAGCACCCACACGCAAATAAAATACAATCATCATCTGGTTATAGTCCATCTTTTCAATTAAATAATATTGATGCTTTATTAATTATTTATGCATTTTCCTATCATTACTACTCTTATTCAATTTTGAAAAAAATAATAATAACAAAAATATTAATAATTATTATTATTATTATTTCAGTTCTTGTTAATAAAGGAACAATGAATTATCCTCTTTATAATCTAAGATTATATCACTTTATATGAAGAAACAGACTGCGCTCTTGGTCCTTCTTTTGAAGGTCAATATTAACTAGGTAACTAGTTTGCCAGTTTATCATTAAAGTTCAAACCAATAAGGCGTGATATCCACAATTTTTTAAATAACCTTTGTATAAGGCCCATTATCATGCAATGTTTTGTAAATCCAGCGTTTTCTTTTTTGTGTATTGTGCTTTTGACAAAGGCTCAACAAGAGTCAAAAGCGATTAGGGTAGCTACAAAGTGGTTTTTCAGCGTTCGTTATCAGTTTTATTTATTTGTTCACAATTATCTTAGTCAAACACTGACACACATCATCCCATGCTGGATTCTGTGCACTTGAAAGGACGGCTAATCACAGTATGATTTGTAGTCTATATTTAGATCTCTATGACTATAATACAACGTGATGCCAAAGACTATACAGAGTGAGTGCTTTCTTCTACGCAAGAGAGATCCATGAATCACGTCACTTGTGATATATTTCAGCGAGAAATAAACAGAAACTAGAACAAAGGGCAATGCCCCCCAAAAGTCATTGTCCCCAGCGGGGAAAGTGTGTCTGCAGGTCATCGAAGAGAATAGGATATTTACAATACAAACAAGAAACAATCCATCAATCACGGCAGTAGCAGCCTCCTTGCTTTGAAAGTTGTTTTATAGGTCTCAGTAATCAACATTTAGTATTTATTCTGTTTTATTCTGAGTGCAAGCGTGAAAATAATAAATGTATTAATAAACGAGTATCTTATTATTTATCTATTTGTCAGTCTCAGGCCAACATCCTTCCACCAACCCATATATATATATATATATATATATATATATATATATATATATATATATATATATATATATATATATATATATATATATATATATATATAGTGTTATGTATATCTGATTTAATTATTTTTCTGTTAGATTTATATATAAAAGATTGTTTCATTACATGCTATTGTAATGTAACATTGTTTACTGGACTTGACATTGTCCAAAATCGAGTTCATTTCTGCTTGACCTGATTGACTTTTATTTTAATTTTTTTAATTTCATTTATATAAACAACTAAAAATAACTTCGTTAGATTCTATGCGTATGAGCTGATTGACCGAATTATTATTCAAGTAAACAACTTTTTTTATCTGTTGCAGATTAGGAATCATTAAGTTGAGTCAAGGTTGTACCTAGACTACGTGATATTTATAATGTGCCAATTGGTAACAAACTTCTATTTTATTCCCAGAAGAATGAACTCTTGACCCCCATCCGGGAATCTGTTTTGCGTTTTAATCAATCTTATTACTGATGTCATGATACAGGTTTGTCAGTTGGGCTTAAAACACTTGACATGTTAAGTTGTATTATGTTGTGTCCAGTTTGGGCTGAATTTTTATTTTCTTCAAATTATTGAATTCAAGTGATTATTTTCCTGAAAATACAAAAGTGCTCTGATATAATTCTTGGAGAAAGACATTCAGTAGAATTTATACTGAATTCAAAACTGGAATAATATTTTCTGTGATTCAACAAGAGACTGTTGACACATCTACACTTTGTAGGTTATTACAGACGTCAATGTCTTCCATCTTGAATTTCATCAGGATTTGAACGGGGAATCACTTAGAACTTTTCATTGATGGGACTTGTGTTTATAATTCTTGGATTATTTATGGATTTAATTTGCAATGCCGTAAGTTCTCTTTTCTCATTTTTCACTTTGTATTCATGGGAAATAAATTATTTGTTCAATTTTATAAAGATTGTTGTCTTCCTTCTTTTTCTGATATATATATATATATGTATATATATATATATATATATATATATATATATATATATATATATATATATATATATATATATATAGAGAGAGAGAGAGAGAGAGAGAGAGAGAGAGAGAGAGATAATAAACATCTACCTTAAGTCTCTTTTTCTGGAAAATCACAACGTTATGGCAAAGGTGAAATGACTTTACAACGTTTTACAGGATATCTGGAAGTTTTCGAAACAGTGGAATCGTTCAAGTTCAGCGCATTACTGAAAAACTCCACAGCATATTGTAAAGTGTAGAGTGGAATTTATAGTACTGAGTCTGGAGTCTGGTGTATGGAGTGTATTAATCTAGATGAAATTACGGTGTTTGTTGTCATTTGTATGTGTTTATGTCAGAGCTTGTGATTATATTACTGACACTGAAGCCCCAAATCCCAAGAAAAAACCAAAAAGAAAGAAAGGAATATCCATCATAGGTAACATGATTCTTCGCAGTATTTGTGGTAGACTCATATCTAATACATCATCCCAGAATATCGTCACTGTCATCTTTGCCATTTTTCAACTGCGTCAAATGAAAATAAGTGATAACGAGAAAAGTTGAGTCAGGTGTAAACAATTACCAAAATCTTCAAGTAGTTTCCAGTAATAGTTTGAACACATTAATGAATTCTCTAAGAAATGAAACATTAATGCCAGTTTTATGCTGTACTAACTTGTGTACTGGTCTATATAAAGGGATACTTTTCCTATTTTTAAATTGTGTCAGCAGACTTGTAGTAGCACAATGGGGGCAAAGTAAAAGATATTCCAAAGATTCTAGTCATATTGCAACAGTTGAAATAGTCCCCTGACACAATCCTTTAACCTTTGGCAAAATCCAGATCTAAAACCAATTTGTATTTCTAAAATATAGGTCAAGCCCTAGCGTGCAGTGTAGCAAACAAAATAAAGGTAGTTTCATCACAAAGTATTTTCCATTTAGATAGAAATCAAATATCAATATCAATTGAGCCTTTTTCAGTCGTAGGAGATTCACAGTTTGAGCTAAAGGAGGACAGTCTTTTGAGATGAAGAATCATACAATAACTGAGATGATGAAACATGCGGTAAATGAGATGAAGAAACATATGGTAACTGAGGCGAATGACCCTTAGATGATGATGTGATAATGTATCAAAGTGAGACTAAGTTGTTGTTTGTGTAACTGTCGTATACACACCAACATAAAGATTAATTTCCAGCAAAGCATTTTGACTTTTTCTAGAAGATTGTATTGCAATTTCCTCCAATGCCCCAAAACATGTCAGGAAAATAGTGTTTTACTGACGAGTTACGCGGATGCTGTCAGAGGAAGGAATTTCTTAGTAGATGTGATTGATTATCATGAATGCATGAACCTTGTTAAACATAATTTTCTCACGACATAGGTAACCTCCACATTATAAGTATCATGACCACCACCGACAGCAACACCATCATAATCGTCATCATTAGGCAATTATTTCAATGCATATATGTAATTCATTTTCTGCACGAATCGCTTAGACCAGAGGAGGGCAAACTTTCCAGTGCAAGTGCCGCATACACAAATTTACACCTTGTCGTGGGCCGCATAGTTCATTAAGTAAAATAATATCTGAAATAGCAAAAACAAAAGGTTTTTCTAAATAACATCTAATTAATTTTCAGTTGTTAACATGTTGTTAACATTTGAAAACTTAAACTTCAAAAGAAGCACATTTATTTGATAAACAGAGTAACATAAACAGAGTCAGTGCGAATGATGACTTGTTTCTAGGCCGCATGAAAACCCTTGGCGGACCGCATGAAAGCCCTTGGCCACCCCTAGCATAGACCTTTGATGTAGATTGTCACTTGGACTGAACGATGCCTTTTCCTGGTGAAGGGATCATCATAGATGAGCTAAGCTTGAAGCCGGAGGATCTGCAGGCGGATATGTAGGAGACAGCCTCAGTTCCGTGTCAGAAGATTATTCAACTGTGGTAATGACCTGGGCTGGTCTACTAGCAGAGGAGCTGTGGGCCAGTATAGGATGATATGTTCCTCCTTCAGGGTGTGTGTGTGTGGGGGGGGGAGGACTCGCTCCCTGCCTTACGGGAATGGAGGGGTTGCTGATTTTCCCTCACAGGTTGTCACGAATCACTCTCCGCCCCCTTTTTGTCCGAGTCAAGTGGGACTCGTCGATATACAGCTTATTTCCTCCTTTGGGAGTGGCCCCACAGAACTTAAGCGTTTTATAATGTGGAAACTGATTCAATCCTACTCTAAGACCTAGACGACTCAGTGATGGGAAACTCTTTCTCTCTTTCTATGTCCATCTGTTTTCTTCCAGGTGACTGACCTCGTAAGACCCTTGGCCATAAAGAAAACCGGACAACCATTTGCCGTTTAACAATTCGTTTAGGTTTGACATGTGGGTGGGTATCCCAGGGCCTTTAATGTAAGCACACCTTCCCACACTACTTAGACACTGCTGAAAGTTAGGATCATGTCAAGATGTTCTACACAAACACCGGGCTAATACTTTTTATGCATTTCACTACTACCGATGTTTATACGCATATGTCGTCGCGCCTACTTGTGATTATCAAAAAGATCATTCGATATTTAGTAGCCCCAATATAAAAAAACTGTTGCCATGTACCAAGACGACGGTGCGGGAAAGCCAAGAATACTACGTGGAAGTGCGTCGTAACATATACTTGAATGTAGTTCGACGTGACCGTAGAGCGTTAAGAACATTATAAAGGCAAACGAGTTCCCATGTTGTTGTTGCAAAATACCTTAAATACGGCATGTATGTGAAATGTTTGCTTGAAGGAAACGAATTCGTACACAATCGAAATCCGATCCAATGAAAGAAATATTGTATAGTGTGTATCGCTGCATCAAGGAGAGTTTGCAACCGCTTGACACCAAGCATTGGTTATTCCCCTATGGCATCACCACTTATCTGCACGGACACCACGTGATTGTGAATCGACTTACGATTGATACACATTGATGAAATAGTACATTAAAATAGATCTTGGTTGTAGTGCTGTATCAACTGAAATGGGTTGCAATCCTTCTAGTACAAAGGCTCTACTGGTGGACGCTTTGCTGCTCATGGTTGGTGCGCAGAGCGGTCTGCAGGTGCCATATAATGAATTGGTTGTCCTGTAAAATCAGTCCGGTCTGAGATTACAAATACATCTATTGACAACACAGGTTCAGTAGTACAACGTTGCCAACTTCCGGTTCCCCTGGTGCAAACAGATACCGAACGAAGTTGTTCACGAGTAGGTCGAATGTCGGTGGTTGTTACACCATTTGTAGGTAACGGTGACTTTCTATTGACGCATCGCCTCAGGAGGTTTTAACCCAACTTTGTGTATGATTTTATTATTTAGGGCTTATATGACTGATGGAAGTCGAGTTACCCATTCGCGGAATCTCGCTTCAGGATGCATCAATAATTGCTGCAAGTGAACGGTAAAACCATTTCACAATAGTTTGGTAACGATATATGTTAAAATGTCAAATGCGAACAAGTACCTTATGCTTTCTTGGCAACTCAGCAACAGCTCTTTGATATTCTTTACCTGGACCGACATGCAATAGCACGTAGACGCGCACGGATATCACTTGATGCTTTAGAAGCAAGATCGTGTCGGTAACATGCAGCATCTAGGTGGTTTTATGTGCATCTCCAGGTTTTGGTTGGATGTAATTATCAAGTCATATATCGAGCCGTCTACCAGGTTCGCAATAATTGTATCGAGGGATGTGCTTTTCACCAGTGTATTTGCTTCATTGTGTTTCAGGCAGCTTCGTTAATGCAGCAGTTACATCACCACCGACTTTTTTTAATGAATGCAAACTTCTTTGCTCGCGTCGAAAATAAGTTCCAGTGATCGCAACTCGACTGTTAAGTTAAAACCTGTGTTCGATTTGCAAATTGAGTTTGCATGCGGCATCGCACACAATATAAAGACGTGATTATGTTATAAAGAATAATTGTGCTTAACAACGGATGATATTTAACATAGCGCCACAAAAGAGAATGATCAACGATGCTTCTACCAACATTGACTTCTCTACTTAGGAAACACCCAAATTACCCAAGAATGGTGACACGTTTCCAAATTCACTTCGTGCGCTGATTATGAGCCCAGTTAGACTAAGGAAAACCCAACTGTTGTGGAATATAATTTAGAGATGACTAACGTAGAATCAGATAAACATAATTACGCTTTCAGCGGACGATCAATTGTGATATGATGTGCTTAGTTATTTTACGGTAGAGCTTAAGTCGTCATCAAGACGTAAATGGTTCACCGTTAATTTCTTTTCCAGAATCGATGAATATCCTACCATTGACAACCATGATTCAAGAGAAGACAGTTTTGTCGTGTACGATGATGTGATACTTCAACACCAAGACAGTAATCCGCAAGAACATGTTGTCGAGGCTCACACACACACACACAATCAACAGAGATGACCAATGTAACGCAACGATAAGCACATGTACCTAAAGTAATTCGGGACAAATTAACATGTTGATGATATATCGCGACATTAACGCGTGTGGTTTTGCAAACATTCATTGAACTTGGTGTGCCACTGACTACTCAGATAACTTGTGAGATGTTGTTCAGAATATATTTGCTGGGGGTCACCGAACCCGTGTTGTTATCTTATTATTCAATTGGCCGGCGGACCACGAAAGTATTGCGCGGGTTTGGACACGAACGTGTCTCTTGCAAGAGTCTGACAAAACAGTTTAAGAGCTATAAGAAACATACAAAATGACTAAATTCACCAGCTATGCTATATCAGAGGCTGCCGAATGACAAAGCGAAAGGACCAAGAAGAATAGCCACAGTGAAGTTGGATGAACCGAAAAAAAGCAGGTTATGAAGTTGTACAAGGCAATGACTTCGACGGTTCACTCGATTCTATGATGAACCAAATTCTATCTTTAAAAAAGACCGGCTATTTTACGAGTATATTTGTGTTTGAAATTCGGTAAATGATTTATTTAAAAGTGAAATGTATCTTCCTAATGTATTGTATTATCACAGTTGTTTATGTAATTGAATAAATTATTGTATTTCATGTACGGGGGCTTGTGTCATTCTGTTCTATATAACTGCTCAGATCTCTGTTTATTCAATCTGTAAGTTTCACACTTTATATTAATATTTACTTGATCCGGGCAACGACACCGAGGGCGATGACCCTCTAGATAACGATGATCAAATAAAACGGTCACCTAGTAAGAAGGTACAATCCGCCAATCACCCCTCCCCACACACACACACACTAGACGACCATGCTTTGTGAAGAAGAAAAAATATTAATGGAAAGAGTTGTTCGATGGCCATTAACAGTGTAACTTGAACATTGCTTTTCTTCGAAAAGAAAGAGAAGATAATCTTGTATTATGCCCATAGAGGGACAACAAGGATTGACACCTTTTCTATTACGCCAATCACAAAAGATTGTCCATTTGGCATCATCCACCTTAGATGCTGATCGTCTCCGAAAATGAATGGTGCACCTGTCAGCTTTGATCCAAAACTTTGTCTTCGCGGAGATATAGTTTGAGATGAGTCAAAAGTGAATGTGGAAACTGTGTAGGAAAGAACCCTCTGTTGGGACAGGGTGACCCCTACTACGAGATAAAGTCCTGGAATGGAACACCAACAGATCAAGAAAATCGACGAACCACGACAACTGGGGTCACCGAGGTGCGATCAAAATGAGCAGAGTAATGGAAAGCCTTATTGTAGAATATGTGGGATCATCCAGAAAGGTCAAAGGCATAAGTGAAAAGACGAGCCTGCTTCAAAATGAAAGCGCCCACTGCCCTGGCCCTCTAATCTGGGATTGGGGAAACGAAGAAGTGGAGCTTGTGTTAAGGACTAGTGGAGCGAGAACCGGTTGCGGACACAGGTGCAGTCTGCCTAGGGGAGCCAGGTCTGCTGAGAGAGAAAGAGAGGACAAACTAGTTTTTACTCTTAGCACCTCCAACAGGAAAGGGGTCTTGTTTGCTTATCGAAACTGGAATTACTTCCTGTGCGAAGCAAAGACAGGAATGTAACGGTATGCACACTAAAGGCTGACAGAAACGGATCTTATGGCATTCCTACCTAAGGCTGTGGTCTCCATCATGAATGGTTCACATTGCTGAAATCTCTTTATTCTTGACAACCAGAAAAATCCTGGAGTAGAAGGCCAGAGATGGGTCACTGAACACCTCTGTACTCCACCCTTTTGAAGAAATGAGTGAACCTATTCATTTTATTGCACTAGATTTACCAAGTGGAATAAAATATGGAACCTTACTAGAAGAGATAAATCCCAAAGCCAAAGCCATTAGTCATCTTTTATGACAGAAAGGACCAAGCCATTGTCAGACAAGGCAAGTTATGATATCTGGAGAGGAGTTGCTATATTTTTATGAAAGATTAAATATATTCCAACCATTAACATAAGTCTGCCTTAATTTTTCTTGACTCCTGTCACTGGACACTGCTGCTCAAAAAAAGAAATCTCAGACCATTAAACAACACTGCTAAAATTAAGCCATGTTTGCTTTTCATGCTATAAAAAATTGTAATTACTTTTCAAGTAGATATTTGCATGAACTGATGTTGAAAGGCCTCTATTGGTGGATCAAAATGTGCTCAGCCTGCTAATAAACAATGAAATTTTATGGGGATGTAAAAGTATTAAAAGACAACTTTGTATAATTCAACCGCAATAGTAAGCATTTACAGAAGATTTAAGTGAAATGTGATTTGTGATTTGGATTTTAACGTAGCTTTTAACAATTTTTCAGTCATATCGCTACGATGTCTGCAATGTGACAGTTTTTAGTAATATCTAGCACTGGGGCATCATGTCGCAGAATGTAGCATGATGTCCCACCCTGTCACATTATCCTGACACCAAGCCAACCAGTCCTAAAACTAACCTCTTAATGCTGAGCACCAAGAAGATAATGTACAGGGCCAAAATTATGCGAGTGCAGAATTCTTCTCAAAGGTCTTACAGAGGTTAGCTACAGATGTGATTATGCACAATGAGCCAATCCTTGGGGGGAACAGTATGGTTGGTAGTCAATACACATTTAAAGACAAAGAATGAGAAAATTGGCTGTTAGGTTGGTAAAGTTGGCATATTAATTGCTTTCCAAAAAAGGGCATAAGACTTTGCATCTGCAACTCATGTTTTTCGTTAAATCCTTGTGTATATTCCTAACTCCAACATGTACCAAAATAAAATTCCATGGATTCTGTGCTCTTGTCCATTCTGCCAGTTACCTAATATACTGTACCATCTGCAACTTTGTGTACAGGTTGCATTTATATTTTTTAGGTTCACAAGTAATTGCTGGAGGAATTTTTTTTTTTTTTTTTAGATAACAAGAATTTGCAACAATATAATTAAAATAGTTCCAGGTACTAAAAACTGCTAAAAAAGAATTGCTATATTTTGTTGGACTGATGATACCAAATTAGTGGGTATGAAAATAAAACAATTCAATAATCAAATGTGCACAGTTTGCATTTATGTCCTTTTTAGGTTCACAAGTAATTATTGGAATGACTTTTTTCCCCTTAGATACATAGTATTTGCAACAATATAATTAAAATACAGTTCCATGGACAAAAAATGAGCACAACATTTTTTAAACATTTTTCTGGAATGATAATATAAAATTAGTGAGTATGGAAAATTACAAATAGTCAGCAAAAGAAATTTAGAAACATTTTTTGGAGCATTATCCTATAACTTCAGTGTGAATGCACTCACCAGTTTATCAAGAGAAAAGGAACTGAAATGTAAAAACAAAAATAATTATGGGAATATGAAGATAGGTCAGGGTGATCTACTTTTGACACAAGTGAGCTGTACTCCTCAAGATGAAAGTACATATTAAGTGTCATGACTGTGCATGCAGTACTTTAAGAGAAATTAAGGTAAATGTAAAAATGAGCACTTTGCATTACATTGGACAACTACTAAAAGGCTGGTGAGAAGTGATACCTATTCTGGTGCTTTACAGTTAAGACAAATGTGAATATGTTCAATTGGAAGCACACCAACAGGGTGAATATTATAGTAATAATAATAATGAGAACTCTGTATAGCACCTAATCTTTAGAAGCTCTAAGTGCTTTACAGCATTAGACAACACCTATAAGATAAAAAACATAATGATATGATTACAAAAACAAACACCATGAAATTAGAAAACATAAAAAACATGCAGAGAATATTTAAGGTAGGAAACATTATTAGGTCTTTAAGTTTGTTCTTGCAGTCGAAATAAGTGAGTTCTGAGAGCCCTCTTGAATGTGATTACTGTGTCTTTGTGTCTAAGTTCAGTGGGCAATTCATTCCACATTGCTGGGCCCTGGTATGCAAAAGAACGCTGTCCATATGACTTTGTTTTCATAGTGGGAATAATGAGTATACGATTGTCAGAAGTATCTTGCTGGTGTGTACACATGGATGAGGTCAGATAGGTATGTTGGTCTCGAGTCCGACAGTAAAACGTTGCTATAGTACAAGTCATATAGCTCATGTATGCATTCTAAATCACTTTTTGCGGCCACAGGTGTCATTTTGGAGAATTTGATTGCACATACCTTTAAATGGCCTTTATTCGCTTTATTTTGTGTCTCATCAATCAAAATTCCATTGAAGATTATTATATAAATTCCTCCAGAAATGGTAAATGGCAAATTCATTGATAATGTACTTAGACATTTTTAGGCACAGTTAAGCAAGCAAGGTGATCTCATTTAAACCGGTTTTGTCGCTCGCTATGATGTAAGAGGGAACACTCCTGTAGTTGGGAAAAAGTTGTGCTACAAACATTTAGAGACACGAAAATGTCATCATTTATAAACAAAGCCTGGGGAAACACCAGCAGGAAGAAAAAAATCAGCCCACAAGTTTCAATAAATTGGAGGCAATTATGTAACTTGTCATATATCTTCTGTATGTTACGTCATGTCATTTATTTCAATTTGTACATACTACTTATTTTTCCCATACAAACTGTGCTTTTGTACACGACAAAGACTACAATCATGCTAAATTGTAATTTTGAAGAAATGTCATATGTACAAGCTAAGAATAAAATTTGTATGTTACTGCTCAATGCCATTCACAGTTGAACATCCATACAGGAGATGAATGAAGATGCATGCGACTTCTTATTCATGTGATTGTACATTGATTACCCCTGCACTAGTAATAGTTCAATACAATATCGACTTTCTTGACCCAGAGTAACTGCCATTGTAAAAGCCCATAGCATTCAATAATTTTTGTCTGGGAATTGTTATATCAGTTTTAAAAAATCATGACTGAACAAACTTTTTTATATCTAACAATTTCAAAACTAAAATTATTTTTTAAGTTTATATATCAGGAAATGTGGTTACATGACCTGAGTGACTTGTACTATAAATAGCTAAACTATAATTGTCATTTTGATTTGTATGAATCAGAGAGAGAGAGAGAGAGAGAGATTCAGGTAAAATTGATATAAACGACATGTACAATTTGATGACAATTTTTAATGTAATGACATAATGATTGTTCTGTACACATCTCAAGAAACTGAAACAAGTGATTTACAATCAAAGTATTGAGAATACTGTTGGCTTTAACGGCTGAAATGATGCCAATTTTTACTGAAGGTCAAGCAGAAGAACAACTCCAGAGATGATGCTATTCATTGTCCTTTTTAGTATTGTAAACATACGGCTCTAAAGAATCTAATATTTTTATAAATTTTCTTCACTTTTCTTTAGCAAAACAATTCTTTATTAACATCTGACACATGAAATGAGGAATGAATGTGGTGAATTTACTTAAGATTATTTTCTATCAATCATGTAATTCTGTCAGTGAACCAATATTCAAGGGAGAAAACAACAAGCAGGTCTAATCATGTACATAAATTTAAGTTGCTTCCCTTGACATTACAATTGTTCTGAAAGGCCTCTGGTTCTATACTTTCATACTAAGATTCAGTAGGACCATTTTATACTGATATCAGTAATTCAAGCAATATTTGATAAAAATTAATGGATAGTATGCCATAGACAAAGGGGAGGGGAGGGAACCACTGCAGTAAAAACAATGTATGATTGACCCTTTAAATGATAAATAAAAATGATAAATAAAAACTGTGTTTGACTGACTTCTCAAAGTATCACAATGTATTAACAAGAATGGCTATGATCACAAATGGGAAACTGTTTTCCAAAACTAGACCATGAAGAGTAGACCTCTGACTTGTGGTAAAGTCAGAAAGTTTCTTCCTTTACCACCGGCTGATAAAAATGTGACCATATTCTTGTCTTTTCACTTTATTTACTAGCAATTAAAATGAAAAGGTCCATAGCTGATGAAAGCTTTAATAATATTAACTGTAATGATTTTAAATATGTAGCTAGGAAAAAGAAGACGGTAAATTACTGAGTTAAGGACATGGCTGGGGTTTCAATGGAGGATGAAGTCATTTACTCTCCTACAGTTGAGGTGAACAGATCACTGAACGGTCACAAGGTTGGTCAGATGCATGATTTTTTTCTGATAGCCAGGCCTGGTCACTTGCATATGAAGGTACAACCATCTGTTTTTAAAATCATATCTTTACAAGGACTTTGTAAACATATTAAATCAAACTTTCCATTACTGATTAAATTTCTTCACTGTAGACTTTAAAACAAAAAATGCAGCTGTGATCTTTCTGTAACTCTCATACAACATGAAAATGAAAAACAGGATGCTGCCATACAGAATTGAGCTGAAATGAATATAAAACTTTCCTATTCAAATATTTGTTTCATGTATTTAGATAGAATTTGAATATTTATCAATGTTTTTAAAACTATACAATCCATCCTTTTTCTATGTGTACTTTTTATTTAATGACACATCCTACCACATCCCCAGCCAAGAAGTTTTAAAAATGCACTGTGAATGAAGTTCTTAACATCTAATTACATTTAAATGACACATTAGGGGACTTGTATATAATTGTGGGGATTCATAATAAAAAATATAAATGAAAGTGGTTGCTATTTTCCTTGTTTATCTTCAAATTCAGTATGACCAAAAATGTTCCTTCAGAGCTGAAGGACTAATGACAGTAACTCTTGATTACTTGTTCAATTAATGTAGAGACTTACCGTTATACAAATTCAGACCTTTGACAGTGTGATTACCTTGCATGTGTGAGTTTGAACTTAGAGTGATTTAGCAGGATTGAAGTTACTCCTTTGTTGACTAATTTGATATTACTTTGTTACTTTTACAAATAGTGCCAAATAAAATGAATATTCAAATACTGCCCTTCTGTTTGAATATTTGCAAAAAATTATTCTCATTTGAATTTCAATTATTCATTTTACCTCCAATATTGAAACCTGCTGGATTTATTTATGTGCATGTCCTTAAAGTAAAGCGGTCTTAATAAATTTTAATGATGTTGGGTCAATTTAAACAAGACTCCTTACTTAAATGCTGCCTTTTGTAGTCAGAGCTAATTTAAAGCAGTAGCTGTACAAGCCAAGTTAAAAACAAGGGTTATACAGTGGGGTCATGTACAATATTTATTTTGTCTATTTCAAGAAAGCTGTCACCATTACTTTATTCAAAGTAGCACGTGAAAGGAATTTCTAGATGCTACCAAACTCTAAGTCAAATCCTGAGATCACGTCATAAAATTTGACACTGACTCAGAAAAGCAGTCATTCCAGTTAAGAAAAGGTTGTACACTAACAAATTCAACCATTTTCTTTGTGATGAACTGATTTCCATGAATGTACCAAGAATTTCAACACCCTTCCCAGCTGTCTTTTTTCTTAAAACCAAATGACACTATGTACATATCTACAGGTCCAATAAAATACTTCCTTGGAAGTTGTCATCTTAGATCAAGTCAGCAACTGAAATTAGAAAATTAAAACAAAGTTAACAGTAATAAAGTTAAACATACAATGCCTTTAAACATTTTACTTTAGACTTCTGCATAGATAGTGGCAAGAAATTTGAATGTAATTAAAAATGTACTGCTGAACTTCATATCATACGTCCACCTTCAACTTGAAATAATTTATGCTGATTATTTAATTTCATTCAAATATTGAAATCCCCCTTTCCCCTTTCATCATTCATTTTATTTATTGATTACTTGTTGTGAAAGCGAATATGATGTATATTTAAATGTAATCGCTAATATACCAGAGTAGATCTGGAATGAGAATAAAAACCAGAAATGGGAAATAACAGGTAAACAAAGATGTGATGGTACATCTGGGTTCTACCAAATGTAAATATTTATTTAATGCAAGACATGGTTTCAAACCAAGACATGATTTCAAACCAAGTAATCAGCTCAACATATATATGCTAACCATGCACCATGGAAGAAATTGAAACTACACGTGTATACAGTGTTCAGGTCAATTAAACTGCATCAACAACTCATAACACAACTGTGTATGTCTATGCATGATATTCTATTTACATTTACAACCTCTGTCCCATGTTGATAAATATTTGGATTCGTCCATGATATCAAACAGTATGACTGTTGATGCTAAGCACGATGTGCTTGAACAATATATTTCAAGGTATGGTATAATAATATATTTGAAAGTATAGTATAATTATACATTTCAAAGTATAGTTTAACAATATCGTTCAAAATATGATATAACAACATAGTATAGTATAACAATATATTTCAAAATATAGTATAACAATATATTTCAAAGTATTGAATAACAAATTACCAGATAAAGTAAAAAGCCATATTTTTGGCTTGCACATCATCTCACCTGTCAACCTTTATGTTACAACCAACATAAATCTTAAACCCAAACATAATTGAGAACTACTGGCCAGGTTATAGAAATAAGCCTCTTACAGGAGAAAAGTAATAGGCATCTCATTAATGACACACAGGTAAGACATGGTGAGAGAATTAAATGGTTGATTATTTTCCGTGTTTGAGTCAGTATTTAACATAAATAACTCAATAAAACTAACCATTCATGGGCATTTCATCAATCTGTGTGGAGTAGTACTGTTCAATATCTCGCAAAATTCTGATGTCATCATTCTTCACAAAGTTGATGGCTACACCCTTGCGCCCAAATCTACCTGATCGACCAATTCTGACAAAAAGAACAAGATACATTTTATTAAAAAATGTGGTTCATATATAAGGTTATTTTAACATCATGCTAATTCTTGTGTACTTATACTCATTTAATCTGACTGATCTAGAGTTATCGTAGAAACAACGTACATGAATATTGATACTACGTAAAATGTGAATATGTAAAAATAATTAATTCTCAGCTTGGTTCTGTAATGATTACACAAAGGAAAGTACCAATTTAATGGTCTGATCAAGACAACTGATTTTGTTTTCATGGTGGTGGCTTGTGGAATAAAGTTCTGAAATTAAACATTTCATTAAATACCATTTTTATTCAGTGAATACATGCAATTCAATGTAAGGAGTGTGATTAAACAAAATATTAGTACTGTATTTCTGTTGCTTAAATACTGATGTCTTAAAGACTGCAGCCTAATGATCATTATTAAATATAAAAAACATTTAGAAAGAAAATAATGGGGTAAGCAAGGAAGTCGACGTACCTGTGTATGTACAATTCTCTGTTGTTTGGCAAGTCGTAATTGATCACTAATGAGACCTGCTGAACATCAATTCCTCGTGCCCACACATCAGTTGTTATCAACACACGGCTGATAAAAGAAACAAGGTAGCATAATTTCATCAGTGTAAATTTTCTGCTCATTTAATAAATCTAAGGAATTGTAGTGTGTGTTATAAAGCAATCTGTTACACAGATGAGATTAAAATATTTGTACTAATATCTGACCAGAAGCCCAATAATGTTTCCTCAGTTCATGCCAATCAAATAAGTTAGAACACAATGATGCATGGATATGAAGACTATCTGTGTGACTGAGAGAGCTAAGACATGAAATACAATGCAGTGAAAACAAAAAGATGTTTTGTTACCATCATAATATTCTCTATATACAGGGTCTGATGTTCATTTCTATTTCTTTTACTCAATATTTTTAACAAATATTTTAAATTTCTGTTGTTTATCTTTGGTTGGTAACTGGCTGTGGCTGTTGATCTAGACAGTACAATGATTGCTAAGTAAAACTAATTTTTTCACACATATTTGATGTTAGTATTGTGAATATGGAAGGCCCTTTCAAAACTGTTACTTTAAACATTTACTGTTGACATCATCTGCAAGTCATTCTGTATGTAAAAAAGATGGATGTACAACATACACACTTGTGATGACTATAAACATCAAAACTTCGTACCTTGCTCCTGATCTGAACTCTTTCATGATTGCTTCTCTCTCTTTTTGTAACATGTCACCATGCATTGAGGACACTGTGAAGTTGGCATCTCTCATCTTTTCTGTGAGCCAGTCCACCTGTGTGGAGGGCAAAGTTTAGAAAATAAAACTCATCTTTTCTGTGAGCCAGTCCACCTGTGTGGAGGGCAAAGTTTAGAAAATAAAACTCATCTTTTCTGTGAGCCAGTCCACCTGTGTGGAGGGCAAAGTTCTGAAAATAAAACTCATCTTTGACAATTCATTCTGAATGTTTACTGTTCATTACATCTGCTGTCACATGCAGTAAATATTTCTAAGTAAAAGAACAACCAAAAACATACAGAGAATGATTTGCACAAATATATACATTTGTAAGCACGAAATATTAAGTAATAAATATTTTATTTCTTAAACATGGTTTTCTTACTAATGGTATTCATGAAAACAGTCATCTATGAACATAATGATATTAAATGTACATGTGTGTGTGTGCATATGTGTGCACAGGTGTATACACTCATTTCCTCTCAAAGAGAACAAAGACAAGACAAAATTTCCATTTATTACAAACATATTTATAAACCATTCCCTTAATATAAATTGCTTTGAAACCCTGCAATTATTGCAGGCAGATCTGTCTGCAATACATGAGTGCACATATCAATCATTTTGTGATGCTTTTCAGATTTCAGATGATCTGTACACCACAATTCCAGATCCAATTCAATCACTGACAATTGTAAATCCATGTAGAACAAAGCAACCCTAACAACTGTCACCATTTCAAATTACTGGGCTACACTGGCAGATTAATGGCTGTGCCATCACTATCAAGGAACCAGTTAGAAGCGACTTCAACATACAAAATGGATGTCTTTCCCATGTTACTCAAGTTTCTGTGATCTGCCAAGTGACAAAACCTTTTATCATGGTTCAACAATGTGTCTTATTACAATCATTTTACAAGAAGATATTTTTAACGTGATCCACTGATGTAGTCCAGTGATTCAAAATGGTTGTAGGAAGTAGGGTTGTCATTCCTCTTGAATTTACAAGTTATCAAACAGGGGATTTGATCTGGAAATAAGCTGAACAGATCAAAAACAGGCCCCTTCAACCAACTGTAACTTGTATTTTTAATTGAAAATTTACCTTTCAAAACAATATAAATCAATAAAATCACAAAACCACATGTCTAAATCATGATGCTTTTAGAACCAATACAAAAAAACAACAGATTTATATCTTCTATGCAACTTGTTTTTAATTAAGAGGCATGTACAAGAAAAAAATGTTGGTATTCCTGATGTCTACAGTGACAAGGTACTGTAACCACATGTATTTATCCACAAAGAAATTCTTTTGAGCGTATAATCAGGGATGTTGTATTATATGCTCAGTCAATTATTTAAAAACTTTCACATTTAATTTACAATGTGACTATGACTCAGAATAGCGTATAATTATCATTCAAAGGCAAGACCTCAGTGATAAATGTTTCCTCACAGTCATAGAGATATAAAGACAAAAGGTGTCAAAGCTTATCTCTTGGTTTGAAAAACCCAAAACAAATTCCCCAAGATTCAGTCCTAACAGACATATTAGATCAGTCCCTTACATGATGTGGTTTGTGCTGAGGTGACATGACAGCTTTTGAGCAAAAATATGCAATGCCTAGGTCTAAATTAAAAAAAAGGATACTAGCTACAGCAACTACATTTTTTTGAAAATCAGGGATGTTGCATTGCACCAATTATTCAATTATATCAATTATTCAACCATTTTTTTTTAAACAAGGAATTTACAATGTGACTATGACTCAGAATAGCGTATAATTATTATTCAAAGGGCAAGACCTCCTTGATAAATGTTTCCTCACAGTCATAGAGATATAAAGACAAAAGGTGTCAAAGCTTATCTCCTGGACTAAAAAAAACCTTTAACTCCTTCAGTACTGATAACTAGATCAGTCCCTTAAGCCATGCAGTTTGCGTCAAGATGTGTCAGCACGACACCTTTAGAGCAAAATATGCAAATTCAAGGTCCAAAATAAGAAGAAGAAAAAAAAGGATACAAGCTACAACAACTATATATTTTAAGAATCAGGGATCTTCTAGTATATCAAGAGTCAATTATTCAAAAATATTTTGTACAAGGAATTTACAATATGACTATGACTCAGAATAGCGTATAATTATCATTCAAAGGCAAGACCTCCGTGATAAATGTTTCCTCACAGTCATAGAGATATAAAGACAAAAGGTGTCAAAGCTTATCTCTTGGTCTGAAAAACCCTAAACAAATTCCCCAAGATTCAGTCCTAACAGACACATTATATCAGTCCCTTACATGATGTGGTTTGTGCTGAGGTGACATGACAGCTTTTGAGCAAAAATATGCAATGCCTAGGTCCAAATTAAAAAAAAGGATACTAGCTACAGCAACTATATTTTTTTGAAAATCAGGGATGTTGCATTGCACCAATTATTCAATTATATCAATTATTCAACAATTTTTTTATATAAGGAATTTACAATGTGACTATGACTCAGAATAGTGAATAATTATTATTCAAAGGGCAAGACCTCATTGTCAAATGTTTCCTCATGGTCACAATCAGAGACATGGGGACTTTCAGAACTAATAAGCCAAGATGTTTGTACATTTGTTGAATCAAAGATATTAGAAAAAATTATGCTTGTGTCTATTCCTTTTTTTTTATTGCTGAAAGTCAATATGTCTTTATCTCTCTCCGAAATGAATTCTTTTTCTCTTAAAATAAAGCCTGAATTTTAATGCCAAAGTACATACATGTTTTTATTTGTCAGTGTGTGCCAGAGAAAGAGAGAGAGAGAAATGCTACCACTGGGTAGGTAGGCTATTAAACAATAACTTTCAATCAGGGCATTAAATTGTAAATTATGACATATATCAGCACTACAAAGTCTTTCAACTTGTTATTCAGATGGAATTTTTATACCAGGGGAATATTACTGATTGGACAGAGTAAAAACTTAATAAAACAACTCCTGCTGCATGAACTTAAAATATATAGACATGTATGTTTTATTTGGAGATCTATGTCCATAATTGTAATTTAGTAGCAAATAAAAATACATGTTTGAATCGGGTGCATACATATAATTTTCACACAAAAATAGTCAGTAAAAACTCTAAAGTACCAGAATTGTGTATTTGTACACATCCCTGTGACCTCCACCCTAAAGTCTAAGCCTGTTGCGTAGAAGGTATGAAGTTCCCCTGGGGTGAATTCACTCTGATGTGCACATTTATCATTTCATGCTCAGTATGTAGATATTTATATGGTGGGAATCTCTTGTTTCCAAGCTATAACCCAGTGGATGTGCCCATTAGGGCTAAGGATCGACCAATGTCAGATGCATGTATAAATTCACATGGTTTTAGTGTGAGAATAGTTTCCAACCTATTATCGAGGATGTGGGGTAGGAATGGAACCTGGATAATGTTGTTGTTGTTGTTGCTGTAGGGTTTAACGCCATTTTTCAGCACACGATAGGCTATACATGGCGGCCAGTATTAATGGTGGAGGAAGAACCCGGGAAAACCCCGGAAAGAACCACCGACCCATGAGAAGCTACTGGCAAGCTTTCTCACGTACCCACATTAGCCGAATCTGAGACTCAAACCCAAGCAGACATAGGTGAGATGGCACTGATCCGTAACGGAGAACGCTTTAGACCACTCGGTCACTTGGGGCCACTGGACAATGTCAGCTGCATGTACAGTTCAGACCATGAGATTTTTTGTTTTTCCATACCTTTGCAGTTAGGGTGGAGAGGACACTTACAGGAAAGTCTTCTCCTAGCTGAAACCTTGCAAATATGCACAAGAAAAGTGTTTGCATTCCTGATATCTACAGTGACAAGATACTGTCACCATACGCATTTATCCACAACGAAATTCTATGGAGCATAGAATCAGGGATCCTGTAGAATATCAATAGTCAAAATTATTCAAACATTTTACAAGGAATTTAAAATATGACTACGACTCAGAATAGCGTATAATTACCATTCAAAGGCAGGGACCTCCTTGATAAATGTTTCCTCATGGTCATAATCAGATATATAGGGACATTAAGAACTAAAAACCCAAGACCTTGGTACATTTGCTGACTATGAATGATGCTAGTGATTTCTCCATTTCCCCAAACAATGATAGCTGATGGGTCTGTATCTCGTTCAGATATGAATGTTGTGTCTCTTTCAAATGAAGTCTAAATTTAATGTCTGGGTATATACATGTTTGTAGGTGTGCAAGTATGTTTAAGAGAGAGAGAGATATTGCTATTGAATAGGTGATGAAACAATGACTTTAAGGTCAGGGCAGTACATTGGAAATTACTATGTGTGAAACAAATACTACCCCAAAAAATATGAAAAGTGTGAAGGTGTATTTTTGTTATCAAAGTAGTATTAATCAGATGTTTCAAATACCTAATAAAATGCATTTTGGAATCCAAAGACATGTATTCTTTACAGGTCATCAGACTTAACTGCAATTTCCTAACAAATAAAACTGAATACAGTTAAACTAAGACAAGAAAACAAGTCAATTAAAACTTTTTTTTAAATATAAATTATAATTGTGTCTGGTACTTTGACCACCACCTCAAAGTCTGAGCTTCCTGGGTAGGTCCTTGATGGTTAAGGCTGCCTCTGGGGCAAGCTCGCTTTTGTTAGCACTTTTTTGTTTTCAAGCTCTGTAAGGTTACAGGGTTTGTGCCAATTAAAACTGAAGTAAAATTCATAGTTTACTAGGTCTAGGGATTAAAGTAATTTAAATACATCTTGTTTAATCTTTGTCAGAGGATTTATCCTCAGATTTAAGGGATTGCTTCAATTTTTAAAAAACAAAGTGTTATTTACCATCTCTCATTATTATATCTCTCAAAAATTACAGTATTGCCTGAAAAATCATTTGCAAGATAATGCAAAAACTTGATCTGATGAAGATTTTTGAGAAATATGGTGAAACTGGAACCAAATATTTGAAACAAGTCAAGTATCCAAACAGTATTGCTCTGATTAACAAGGCATCAGGGTTATAACAAGTATATCCAAAATTCAATATGATGTCCACCAGGTATCTGTAATCCGACTATGACTCAGAATAGCGTATATGAATCATTCACAGGTAATGTCTCAGTGATAAATATTTCCTCATTGTCATATTCAGATAGAGCAGTCTCTGCTAATAAACATTTCTGATCACTGGCTATGATTTCCTTTCCTGCAAATTCAACAAACATTTACCAGTACATACTGCTCTGAAACAGCCAATATAACACCAGTCTGGCTCAAGCCTATTATGAATTGTGCACCACCTACAATCTTCAAAAGCATTTACCTGGCAAAATTACTATCTACCTGAGGATTATTTAATAGCTACAATGGCTATAAAACATACAAATTCAAACCAAACTTGTTCTGTTTGTGTAAACTACTTTAATTTGGAAAAATGAAAATCAATAGCGAGTGCAATGTTAGAAATGCTATGTTTAGCAAATGGAGCAGACAAATGTACAATGTAAGATTCATGGTGTGACATGGATGCTCACACTGGTAAAAATTCTCTTAATCATAAAACAAAGTAGAATATAAACTTTCTCACTTCTTTGTTAATTATAAACCACACATTCAAAAATCATGTAGTCCAAAAAAGGGGCTTTATAATATTTCTGTATCCACTATGCAAGATGTCTACTGATTTAATGACTATTACTATAGTAAAGGGAGACAACACTACAGTAACAAGATGCTCTAAATTACATTCCATTCTCTAAATCACAAACATGTACTTAGATCATAGATTTTAATCATTTTTATATTATATGCTGAACATTCCACAATAATGCAAAGTTTCTTCACCATAGAAATATGTTTAATATTTTGATCACATTTATCATCCAAGCAATTTGATTAACAATTAAAAAGAATATATAATGTAGACATTAATATTTTGATCCCAATACAGTACAAACAATTCCTAAAATATAAGTGTAAATGTTTGACAAACAAAAAGTTGGAATTCGCCAACACCATTAGGTGTAGGCATAGAGTAGCTGCTTACTAACCGGCATAGCAAACTAAAACAACCATTCATTGAGATATACCTGCATGAAATTGATAGGAATATGTTGTTGTTATTATGGGGTTTAATGCCATTTTTCAGCACATGATACACATGGCGGCCAGTAATAATGGTGGATGAAGAACCCGAGAAAACCCCAGAAAGACCCATGAGAAGCTACTGGCAAGCTTTCTCACATACCCACACTGGCCGAATCCATGACACGAACCCACGCAGAGGTGAAATGGCATTGATCCATAACAGAGAGCACTTTAGACTACTCAGGGCCCCTGATAGGAATATGATTTATTTTCTCAAAAATAGCAAATATAGCATTCATTATATCTTTAACGTGCTGACAGACGAGATGTAACTACATCGTTGATGAAATCTGACCTGAAGTCAGCATTTGCATTCCGAGTCACATGACTACACAAATCTCACAACCTACATATCAATGACATCTAAGGTCCAATAATCATGTGATGTCAACAATATACCATTTCGAAAGTTGTTGTACATAGAATTCAAAAATATTAATTAAAAGTCACATAATACTTGTACATAAATAAAATGTACACTTAATTCCCAACATATTTATTCTGAGAACAACAACTAGCAACTTGTCAGTATCGCAGCAAGGTGGAGAAAACCCGATTCATCAAGTTCTAAGCACATGTCGGAAATGTATTTTGTTGGTATCACATGACTACTGCATTGACATGTGCTCTCTGCTTGTTGAATATGTTTTTTTCAAGTTGCTGCAACATTTACAGAATTCTGGTTGTTGTTTTCAGGATAAACATTTTAGAAGTTAATGTTCTTTCATTTTTCTGTAAATAGTATGTGACTTTCATTTATAGGTTCGATTTTTTTTCCTGCAGCAACATTAGAAATGATTTATTGTTGATATCACGTGACTATTTGAACTCTGATGTCATTGACATGTAGGTCACGAGATTTGTGTAGTCATGTGACTCGGAGTGCAAATGGCGAGTTCCAGGTCAAATTTCATCAACGCTATTGTTCAGACTAGTCTGTCAGCGGATTATAGATATAACAAAAACTTTACTCGCAATATCTGAGAAAATAAATCATTCGTATTGATTTCATGCAGGTATATCTTGGTGAAAGTTCGTTAAAGTTTGCTAGGCCGGCTAGTAAGCGCCTACCCTACGCAGACACCAAATGGTGTTGGCGAATTCCAACTTTTCGATAGGGAACGGACTCTGATCCTACACCACAACATAGATGTCCAAATATCAAAAATGGGGTGGCAAGGGTAAGAGGAAACTCAGACTCCAAAAAATATATTTCTTTAACACTGCAATCACTGCTGACTTGATTTTTCCAAATTAAAAAAAAAAAATGCAGATGAAACAAGGTTTGGTTTGAAATTTGTTCGGTTATAGGGATTAAAACATCCTAAGTTAGACAGTAACTGTGCCAGGTAAATACTTTCCAAGATCCGAGGCGGGGTACAATTCATAATGGACCAGAGCCAGACTTTATATGTCTGCAGGCAAAATAGTCAGATTGGTGGATCACAATTCTTACCTTTCTTTTAGTGTTGCAGAAGATGACAGCCTGAGTAATGGTGAGTGTGTCATAGAGATCACAGAGTGTGTCAAACTTCCACTCCTCTCTTTCAACAGCCACAAAGAACTGTTTGATACCTTCCAATGTCAACTCATCACTGAAAAGGAGAAGAAAAAATAACAGACACAATACCCACCTCCACAAATGAAAGACCATCCCATCCTACAACAAAGTACAAGTTTTATTACCACTCTGTCCTTAGCCCCTATAGATTTCAGATGAGCTATGGGTGATTTCACAACCAGGAGATCACTTGGTGTCAATGGTGATGAAATAGATTTTTAGAAGCTGGCAGGTACGTACATGGTATTTTATTGTTTTATAGTCGTCTAAATTTATTCAGACTTTAATTCCAGCATATTTATGCCACAAAGGTTTAGCAAATCACCGATGTACAAATTACTCTAAACAATGTGTGCTTGTATACCAAACAATGAAGTATGACTGGTGTATTATGATAAAGGTGATACCTGAACTACAGATAACAAGAAATCACATCTGCAAGTGAAGTTCAAATAAAATAACTGACAAAACATCAACTGCAATATGTTTTTAAATGCAACATCTATCAACCCATATACTTACTAAGCCATTTATACCAAGTATTCCTCAGAATAAATACACCCAGCAAATATCATGCCTGTAGTAGAAGCAGTGTCAGAGAAACTTAACTGAATGAAAAACCTTAGCACTGACATGTATGCCAACAACAATGACAATACAATAACAAAAGTGATACCTATAGTTTGTCTGTAATAAACAGAATTCAGACAAATATTACCTTTGGCAGGCAAAAGTTTTTAATGTTACATTAATATGTCATCAACACAGTTCACTGCTCATAAAACCTTTATGTATCTTCACTAAATTTAATTTTGGTTACATCATCACTATAGAGCTTCTGTTATCTTGTGTGGTATTTCAAAAGTCAAATGACCATGCAGGTGGCCTAGTGGTTAAAGCACTGCCTCGGATGCAAGCGATTGCAGGTTCGAACCTTGGCCGAATCTTATCAAAGACTTGTTAAAAAATTAGTATTAACAGCTGCCTCACTAGGCACTCAGCATTTAGAGGTTAGTGTTAGGACTGGTCAGCCTGGTGTCAGGATAATGTGACTGGGTGGGGCACGATGCTACATGTCTGCAGCACGATGCCCAAGTGCTAGACATCACTATACACTGCCACACTGTAGACATCATAGCAATATGACTGAAAACTTTTTAAAGCTACATTAAAATCCAAATCACCCCCCCCCACTCTCGATGTCCAGCTACAGGAAAGTATGAAGAGCATCTGAGGATGCTATTTTCTTACATCTCTTTACTTCATTACTGCAATTATCCCTTCAACATATGCTTCTTGTTCTAATCATTAAAAAAGAAAATGCATTATGTTTGTTGAGGAACAAACAAGAAGCTTCTTGAAATTATGGGTATTCTGTATTCTACTAGTGTCATAAACTTTATATTTAATTTGCAAAATGTGAGATCCTATTACAACATAACTGCATGAACATCATATACAATACCATCAGGCTATCTTGTTGAGAAATTTGTGTCTCATTGTTACACAGCATATTATGCCCAACAGAATTTCCAAACCAGAAAAGAAAAACAATCAGCATCAGCATGACAAAATTTACCGTTTGACTAGGATTCTGATGGGATCAGTCATGAATTTGTTGGTCATTTCTAGAATTTCGTGAGGCAGTGTGGCTGAAATCAGAAGCACTTGTGTAGCAGGGGGTAGATATCTGTACACATCATAGATCTGCTCCTTGAAACCTGCAAAAGACAACCAGCAACTGACTTGAAGACAAAGTAATTCACAAATTCACCTCCAAACACTAAAAATATTACAATAACAGTCACATAAAATTACATTTTACCCCCAAATAATATCTCTTAAAAAAAGAATAGGTGTTTTGCAAGTTACCTCACAACCAACAAGAAGCCCAAGTTGGCCTAGGATTACTAATCGGATGGACCAAGGTCAAAATCTAATCCAAAGGTGTTTTGCTGTCCAATTTAGTTCAAAATGATAAGCACTCTTTCTTTCTTTAAGGACATGTTTCTATTAGAATAACACAGGTTATATAGACTAAAAGATCATCCTTAACATAAAAATTTAAAAGATAAAATCAAATGGCACGTTAGTTCATTGATTTATATGGATTTTGCTGCTACTGAGTTTTTTTGAACTCTTGCTTGTTGAAGTTACATAAAGCCCTTCGTTTGTCAAAATCTAATCCAAAGGTATTACATTGTCCAATTTAGTTGAAATGATCAAGCACTCTTCAAGGATTTATTTCTGAGTAACACTGGTTACTCAGAATGGTAGATCATTATTATTAAGATTAAAATATAAAAGATCAAAGCCCAGGTTACCTCACTAATTGGTGTACATTTTATTTGTTACAGTTTTTTTCTGAGCTCGAAGTCATATGAAGCTACAGAAACCTCCAGGTCACCTAATGAACATGTGCCAATTTACAGATTATCACTATCAGCTGAGATCTTGTTGATAAAAGCTCTATATCAATTTTCATCAAAATCTGTTCCTAAATAAAGCCCCTACTAAGTTCAAAAGATCAGCTAATTAGAGACCATATCACTATATATATTGTCATACCTGTCTTAAGCAGATTCCTGTGGAAAAAAACGTCCTCCAAAGAAAGGTGGACGCTGAACATAATTTTTACACAAAATTACTATTTGGGTCCATGAAAAAATGGATGTTTAAGACTTTTAAATTGTATATGCTGATTTGCAGATTACCAATCTCATCTGAAATCTTACAGATAAAGAGCTGCATAGCAAGTTTCATCAAAATCTGTTCATAAATAAAGTCTCTAATAGAAGTTCATCTGGCCTTTGCCAGGCGATCTAAAAATTCCTATGCAGTTCCCACTAATACAGGACCAAAGAGACAAGCATGAGGGGAAAATAGCAAAATTAAGATTTTATCAAACTGTTTTTTTTCCTTACAGACTACCATCATGGATTTAACCTACAACTGCGAAAACATAATTCACCTACCTTTGTTTAGCATCTCATCTGCTTCATCAAGTATAAGCATCTTTATGGCTCGTGTTCTCAGGTTCCTCCGCCTTATCATATCTGTACGGAGAAAGGAAAATATCCCTCAGGTACTGCTTTTTCTCTCCCCATCTCATCACACAACTATACAGCCTACCCCAGGGGCTGGATCAACACCTCCCCATCTCATGTTCCACCACATAGCCCACCCTTGGTGGTGGACCAACCAATGTGCAATCACCACTACATTCATTAGTCTCCAGCAGCCATTGTAAACATTCTCATGCAAAACATAAATTCAGACTATACTGATCTTGGCCCCTCTTCCAACAAAGATTCATTTGTAATCTTTGATTGTAAAATTCTGAATTTGCAATCATATCAGAATCTAAAATTTAAACTTGTAATTGGCACTATACAGCTAGAAATGTGCTGACATACTGTGAAACCAAAAACCAAAAGAAAAAACCCTGCTCTTTTCTATCATACTGAAGTAGAGTTAACATGTTGATAATAAAAAAAATGGTTCTGTAAAAACTGTTTTTTGTAAATCTGCCTGAAAAGTTATTATCACTGACCATCCCTAGAAGTCAGCCATTACAGGGTGAAAGTAACAGGCATTGAGTAACTTTGCATCACCACCAGTACATTGTTTATACACCAATAATTATCTCAATAGATGAGGCATCATATGAAAAACATGATGCATGTAGTTCACTTCCCTAATTCCTGCATGCATTCATATTTACAATACACAGCTAACCTGCTCAGAGTAACATATTACAATACACAATGAATAATCATTAAGGATTATGTGCCCTTGGTCATCACATGATGCATTTTGAAAACATAAGTTTGAATGAGCACAGAAATATATATATATATATATATATATATATATATATATATATATATATAAAATTAAATAATTCTAACTGACATTAGTACCTTGATTACAAACAGGTATAAACAGTTAACTGCCACTAGCATACACAATTCAAATTTTTGTTTTTAAAACTTCACCAAAAAACTGACATCTTGATTTGAACGGACTCCCTAAACATGTAGGTGTAAAGCTCACCCTACTCATCTATAACATTGGTGATTATTACAGTCTGAATAGATGAACACCATGGTGTGAAGACATGAGCTCGCATTATGAAGTAAATTTATAGCAGTTGTTTATAAAAGGTTTTGAAATGTTTTAGACTTTGTCATCTTCTATTGAATTTTTAGAAAATAAAATAAATTGCTTGTTTAAAGGGCAGCTGATTAAATAGTTTTGCCTATTGGTAATCACAATACTATAATTTAGTATTATTATCGATTAAAATGTATAGTTTTTTGCTGTGCTTTTGGAAGTCATACGGCCAAATTATGTGATGTAAATGATCAAGGACACATAAAACTTAATATGTCAAGCTTACCATTAAATAAACATACTTATTTCTACTTCAAACAAACCTTCTGAGTAGGGAAGGTTGTATATAGGTCTAGCATGTTCAATGTAGGTTACAATCAATGACCTTTTGCTGTAAAGGTATAGTACCAATATGGATGCATACAGGAAAAAATGCACAAATACCCCAATACAACTTCTCTACAAATGATATCTCAGAGTACTTTTCAAAGTTGCTCTTACTTCCCAACCCAAATCCAATACCCACAAGGAGGTACCAACCTTCATATCCCAAAATTTCAAGTCTCTCTACTGGTATTGGACTTCAGAGATCTAACATATATATAAAATAAGATGACACAAATACCGTGATTTATGTGTGTGGTTTTTCAACCACAATATGCTTAGTAAATATACAGCTCAGATGGAGCATGCTATCCTAAGTACACACCAAAGACCCGTCCAGGGGTTCCTGACACAATGTGCTGCCCATAGTCTAGTTTCTTGATGTCCTCCCCAACATTGGTCCCTCCAATACAGGCATGACACTGGACATTCATGTAGTCCCCCAAGGCCAAGATCACCTGCAATTAAAATAAGAACAAGCTCTATTAGGCCTGAAACTGTCGAACTGGCAGACATCTCGACTCAAATAAGAACATGCCCTACTATGCCTGAAATTGTCGAACTGGCAGACATCTGGACTCAAATAAGAACAAGCCCTACTATGCCTGAAATTGTCAAAATGGCAGACATCTGGACTCAAATAAGAACAAGCCCTACTATGCCTGAAATTGTCAAAATGGCAGACACATGCACTTCAATAAGAACAAGCCATGGCATCCAATCAAAATTCAGAAAAGTTTGTGTTCAAAACCCATTTTGACCTTTAATCCCAAAATAAATAGGCCTCTAACCTACCTTAAGTACAAACCTTCTGGTCAAGGTATGTGGTCTAGAATTAAAGTCATTATGCAAACACCTTTTCCTTCTTTCAGTCACAATGACCTTGATCTCTAAACTCACAAGTGGTAGAGTTCTTCCTTGCTACAAATGCAAGCCATCTCCACAATCTGGAACTGTAGATGGCAGAAAGAAAAAAAAAAACTGGTTCCTTAAATGGGTCATTGTATAGATCAACCTTTGCCATTTTGCAACATTTTAAATAATGTGGAAGATCTGTTAGGGTAATGATCTTATATTTCTTATTTAGTACAAAATGGGCTGCATTCATCTAGATCCATTCTATCCACATGATTTCGGTCTTTAGGGTTCCAGATGGTTGTTGCATATTTTTAACTTCAGTCTTACTTTGTCGAAGTAGCCTCTCTTTTTTTACTTTGGGTGGATAATTATTTAAAATAAATTAATGAGATCCCAATACACATGAAGCTTTACTAGTGAAGTCATTAAATTGTAGGTTGAACTTTAAAGTTCTCACTCAATTCTACTCCAAAGTATGAATGGTGCTGTGCGACATGAGAACTTGGTCTTTAATGAAACTGAGATTTTTCACAAAAACAGGAGCATTTTTAACACATCAATTTTTTTATAAATTCAGTTTGAAAAAAAGGAAAGCAAAAACATATTTTTACTTGGAAAGAATGAAAAGAATAAACTAGATTCATTCTTTTCATTCTTTCCAAGTAAAAATATGTTCTTGCTTTCCTTTTTTTTAAACCGTGAATTTTAAAAAAAAATTGATGTGTCAAAAATGCTCCTGTTTTTGTGAAAAATGTCAGTTTCATTAAAGACCAAGTTCTCATGTCGCACAGCACCATTCATACTTTGGAGTAGAATTGAGTGAGAACTTTAAAGTTCAACCTACAATTTGTAGATTTGTCCTTCAGTTTTAAGCTTTAAAATGTGCACATTTCTCAACTTAATAAGAAAACTCAGACAAAAGAAAAAAATATAGCATTGCTATTACCTTCTGAATCTGTACAGCCAGTTCTCGTGTTGGGGAAAGAATAAGGGCCTGTGTTTCTCTGACTTGTGTGTCCAAACACTGCAGGATTGAAATGGAAAATGTGGCCGTCTTACCAGTACCTGACTGGGCTCTGAAGTGAAAATGAATTTATAGCATTATCTTAATTGCTGAACAAAAGCACAGATGCTATTTGAACAGAACTGATAATGGTTGTTACAGTGAGAATAGTCTTTCTTTTGAGAATTTCTTAAAATGTGTTCCTACTCAAATTATCAAATCTCTCCATACCTTATTCAAATGCCATAGGAAATGAGGATTTATATATTCAGCAATTATCAGCCTACTACAGGGTTTATGCTGACCAAATATTTCAGACAAGGTACTTTTACCATTGCCATAACAGTGTGAAGTGATGGCAAAATAGAAATACTGCATGTTTCAAAATAAGTTCACCAATAACTGGTGAATTACTGAGACAGTGGTAAAACATGTAAAAATTATTTATCATCTTATTAAATTATTAATAATTTAATAATGTTCACAAATCCTAAAAATTTATAATTTTTATCAACAGCATCAAACTAACTTTAAAAACAGGCACTTCTGAATATAGGAGACCCATTTGGATACATGCATGCAATCTCTTCCCACTACAATTTCAGGTGTTTAAAACTGAAGGACAAAGATTCTTGATTATATAATTTAGCACAACTTACTGAGCAATCACATCTCTGCCTTTGACAATGGGCTTAATTGCTCTCTGCTGAATGGCTGAGGGTTTTTCAAAACCTGCAAAGAAGTATTAAGAATAATAATTAAGAAAACACTGAGAATAATTTTTCTCCATTATCCATATTCTTAATAACATACAATAATTATAAAACCTATACATGCAATAATTATTGACCAATAAAAATTTGGACACTGAACATTACACATACAAGCTACCAAAATTTTAATGTACAGACAGGTACGTTATATGAAAATTGAACACCTATTGATACCTCATAAAGTACAAAAACATGTGCTCTCAAAGCCGTGGAAGCTGGGTCAAATATGCACAAACTTTTGAGGAATCTCATTCTGAAGTGCATATGTTTGAAGTGGCAATACCTCTTGCCACACTTCACTTTGAACCTTGTATGTACACTATAGTACATTATCATCAAAGTTTGTATTAGCATCACAGAGACAGCAGGTTTTGAGTTAAATTCAAATAAGCTTATACCTGAAACTGTCAATATATAACATAATGGGCTAAACTTGATGACTTCAAATTAGCCACTCATCACATGCCTAATGAGTAATCTAAATGACCAAGTGCAGTTATGTGTAGACCATATATGAATTGCACACTCTCATCAATTGAGCATTCTGTTAAATTTAAGGGTTTTGAAACCAGTCCATCTATAACCAGACCCTATACTGCAGACTGGCCTCGTATTTTGCTCCAAATAAAGCTATTCTAATGCACATTAATCTATCTATGCTGTACCACCACCCCAAAAGCAGACAAAGATTTGGTTCCAGCAGCATTCAATTTAAAAAGATTCACTGACAACATATCATATCCTACCAGCTGATTGGGGCATGTTAGTTATTGATGTGTAATAGCTGAAACAGACAGAGAACATCAAGTGCCTATGTTGATTTTTTCCATCATTGTGGTCCATTTTTCTTGCCAGCTAAATGATGCAAATTATCTCTATCATGTGTGACAACTTGGAAAAAAGTGAAACCCATCCAATATCTGCTTTGCTCAGCTTTCTTTATTTTCCAAAACAAGTTTCCTCATGGCTCCTGTCCACTAACTGGCATATTGTTGAGCTAGGTTGGCACAAACATTTTCCAAGTTGTTGTTTAATTCTGACATGAAAAAAAAATAACAGATGATTGTTTATCTAGTGTAAACTATCAATCAACTTCATTTATTGCACACTATTAACATATACTTTCTTTCATAACTCAATCTATTTCTTCAATTTTGCTTTCAAAGAAAGTAACATTTTAATTTATAAGTTATGCATTTCCTTGTGTTGATTTATTAAAAAATTAGTACCTTGCTTCTAAGTTTCAAAAATAAGATTTAGATTTTACTATGCCACTAACTTAATGCAAATATCTGCAGGCATCAGTCCATATCCTGATAAATTTATCAACTTCTAAATGTTATTTCTATTTAAATATATTGCCATCAGTAAAAATTAGTTAACATGGCGGTTAAGTACATTTATTTACTTTCAGAATTTTGCGTTGTATCCTTTTCACTGAACGACCATTTGAAATAAGTCTGGACAGACTTGCAACTGTTATTCTTGGAAAATCAAAATATTTTTTTTTACATACATTCCATTTCTTGAAACTTTCTTTTATGTGCTACACTGCTTGCCATCCATTAATCAGTACATACACATGTACCATGTATGATATCTTACAAACATTGGATAACTGCGGATATATATAGTCTGTCTCATTGTAGACCTGCAACATATTCTACCATTTTAACGATTTTGATAATAACTATAACGAAACTTTTTGGTCTATGTGGTCATTCAAAACTGCTGATATTAAAGGCATTCAGCCTTGTGTATATTTTTTTGTAGGTCGGTTATCTAGTTTCTAATACCATTTGTTGTCCAAGACAACTCTTCTTGTAAAAATTGTGCATCATATATATATAAGCACTTGTAACTATAGAAGGCCTCATAAAAGATTAATCACTTGACCAAATAAGCTTTTCCAAACGAAGTTTTCAATTATTATTATTATTATTATTATTCACATTTTCAATACAGACTTTAATCCCTTCTGGAATTTTGATTCTGGGTAAGACTGCAACATTTACACATATGCACATCTTAATTCATTTTACTGACAGCTTATTCTCAGTTGGATGACACTGGATCATGTGCACTGACCCAACCCTTGGGACCTTAGAACACATTTTTTGAGCATCAAAGAACTCCCATCACTGTCTGGGAATATGGAAGTCTGAAAGATAATTCATTATTAATTTGCTCAACATTCTTTTTCATGCAGGAAGTATAAGAACACTAAAGACCAAACGTAACATAATGTGCACACCATTCTTGTTTTTCACAGCCGACACTAGCACTTTTTCACCCATGGTAAACAGAATTCACATTAGATATATATAATATTTAAAATAATAGCATGCCTTCCTATTTCGAAACCAGTGCAACTAGAAATACTTATTATTTTGTTTGTCATAACTTTCAGATCATCATTAAAAAAAGCAAAGGTCATTCCGTACCCAATGCTGTGGTCGTTTCATGCCCAAAACTAGTCATTTATTGCATACATATAAGTACAAATATAACCACCAAGATTATATAAAAATATATTTTGGACGTATTTCAAACTGTTACATATTGGATTTCAGGCATTGCCTTGGTGACAAATGTATGCCCTGAGGTGCATTATATATATTTTATTGCTGCCAGAATCCAAGCATGCGTAAGAATATTCAGTTATTTAAAACATTAAATATATTGCTTTAAAATAAGTAAGTAAATATATATTAAATGCAGTGCAGGGCTGAGCAAATCCCATAGCCCGACGTCCCAGACTAGCCATTCTTGAAGTCGGGCAAGTAAAATTTTCCAAGTCGCTAGTCCGGGACAAGTGCTTCTTAAAAAAGTCGGGCTAGTCCTTATTTTCGTGCTTTAATCGCTATATCTGCCTTTATTTGGCCAATCATGCCCTCCGGGCATACTGAATACTTGATTCTACCCCTCTTCGTGTATACATGTACATCCTGTTACTGGTTGACTGCATATTGCATAAGCGACCAAATTATCGTCAAATCAAAACACGTCAAATAAAAGAAACCAGTATGATCAATTAGCAGTGTTGTAAGCAATTCTGTCGCAACGAGTTTACTCAATCTAGATCATATCCAGCGGCTCACTATGATTTTAATCAGCGAGTCAGTGTAATTAAATTAATGAAAGGTACTTTACCGACATCAGTGTTGGTTTCCTTTATGAACTGATTAAATGGCAGTAATGATTCTTTAATTTATAATTGATTTTACAGAAGACTAACTTCCACGTGCGATATTGTGTTTGAAGCGAAACAATTATGCTAATTAATGAGCTGTTTCAGTTTGTATTTAAAAGAGAAATTTGATCTTATGATCACTTCAGAAGTAGTTGTCAAGCATGCTGATAGTTACTCTGCAGATAAAATGAGTTTGCTCAAAAAATATCGCAAGGAAGGTAATAACGGCGATTCGGAGAAGGTAAATTTGTTTGAAAATGGAGGGATAAAACGTAAGACGGATGCTGAGTGTGCTTGTTATCCCTGTCTTGAATATATGACTCTGAAGGTGGCAGACATATACATGGACATATTTTCAAATCCATGAGCTAAAACATATATACATGAACCTGAAGAAGCCAATGTATAACACCCAATGTTTTTAAAAATTAAATTCTTTAAAGAAATAATTATGTTGTATATTATTTTTTTTTTCTTTCTATGGATGAAGTACAAACATCTCATCAAATCTCGGCAAGTGATTACCATTTTGGGACCAGTGAAAAGTAAGGTGGGACTAGTTAAGAGAAAGGTGGGACTAGTGATCAAAAAAAAAATTTGCTCAGCCCTGCAGTGTCAAGTTAAATTTACCCCACCCTCTCTGCAAGAGTATGTGCATTATATTTAGGAGGAAAACAAAATAAAACAGATTATGCTAAGCAATGAAAATAAATTTTCACTTTCAAATAAGAATTTCAGTTATGTCACTGAATTGTTGTCATTGGAGAAATTGTCCAAAACTTGTGCACAAGTATGTTTTTGCGGCTGGCAGTCTACAGAAAAACGGAATAGCAGTCCAGATACATGTAGTATACTGCGTTCTAGAGTTTGAGGACCAGCCAACAAAAGTTGAAATTAACACCAGTATTGGTCATTGAAGACAACAGACTTAATTAAGCAACACTGTTTTAAATCTTCTTTCAGCGCATTATTAAAAGATTACCAAATTTCTAGTTGCTCTGAGTGGCTAAACATTTGTAATTGTTTTAGCAGGTTTAGTCATTACTGGATAAAACCTAGTCCTACATGTAAGACCTTGACGCAGATATTTATGCTGTGTGCGCCACTGTCTTACTGCCTAACTAACAGTGCTGTGTAGTGTATTTTGATGTAGACTAACATTGTAACGAAAGTCAATTTTCAGTAATATCACATACAACTTGCAACTAAAATAACGGTGCTTTTCTACAAAGTAAAGCCATAATGTCTAGTCAGATTTTACTTACTCTGATGTCTTTTCTCTAATAAATTCAAATTCGCACAAAAGAAATGGATTTGTTTTCAAGTTTCGTTGGCCTACATTTCAGAAAGCTGGGAACGCCTAAATTGGGTCAAGCTAAAATAGTATTCTTTAACGCAACAAATAAAAATATATTATGCGGCCTGAGATTTCATAAACGCTTAATTATGTGCATTTGTACACCAAATTTTTATCTGGGACACATACAATCACTGAGGCGGAAGCCCTCCGTATGCATGTAATAGGTGTGCGGCAAAATTCAAAGATTTGTCAGTCCTGCTTCAGCCACCTGCTTTGTGTGAAAATGTGTTGATCAATTAGCAGTGCTGATATTTACAACGACAGAATTCAGTGACTGAAAGACCCTTTGATGTACATACATGTTGCCATTTTATAAGAGTACATAAAAAAGAACATGATGCAATAGCTGGGCGGCATGTTCAAAGGCTCTGACTGGCTGCCGGGTGGAAAAATATACTGATATTTACAGTGATTGAATTCAGAGGCAGAAAGACCCAGAGATGTACATGTGATCATTTATAAAAGTACATCAAACAACTTTAGCTTTCGTTACTGTGTTCATTTCCGAATGTATCGGAATAAGCAGTGCAAGTGACCTCAGAATCAAGACATGTTGAGACTTAGACAACATGCCATTCGTAAGTGGGTGACAAGTTGCCTAAAAGTGTGAACGTCGCCTTCTTCTGTTAGGAAAGTGAAAACGACTTTGCTCTGTGATTATTTAATAGGTACAATGACTGACCATACCGTATTTATTTCTAAATGCCTCTCGCCTTAGCCCGTCAGATTTAGTGTTGTAGCGAAATGTATTCATCAAAGCATCAGTAGCTAGGCCTAGTTTTTATATCAATTACGTTGACAAACAAACTCTTGCCCATTCACAAGCATTATGTTTTGATAGCTGATTGACCATTAACCCTTTTCCAAGTAAGGTAGCAACTATCAATTTCCTGCATGCTATCATTTGATGATAAAACATACAAACTTGTGTTTTAAGATCAGAATCAGTGATCTGGATATATATTAACTGCCTCTCATACACTATTTCATCATAAAATTAGTTTTAAACTGTAAGTGAACCAATAGGCCTAACGGGAAATAATGGCGGACTTCGCTAAGTCTGGGATGTACCAGTTTATTAGATTGTTTTCTTAAATCATCAGGTAAATATATTCAGAAAAAATGTAAAAATCATTGAAACCAAAGCCTACGTATTATTTTATTAAAGATTTAACTTTAAAATGCAAATTATATAGGTCAGAAACATATGGGACAATGCTATGTTGTGGAAATCGCGAGATATAAACTGTTTTCTGACTTGACATGTATTTGCGAAAACACGGGGGGGGGGGGGGGAAAGCAAATCAGATGCTATTTATTTGCCTAAAATTACCACAAGTACATATACAAATAAATAAACCATAAATTTATGAAACTTTAAATGGACTGTTGTAATGAAGCTATATTATAGTGAGTAATTACATTACGAAAATCTCCTAGTTTTAAAATCCTAGTGAGACCTCTGTATGCCTATTGGAACTGTAAGCAATGTTTCATTTTGTTCAAGAAACATATCCCCCACATGAACCTATTTCAGCATGCCTCAACTACCATCACATTTCAACAAATTCAAATGTATATCAATGGAACATGAAAATGTGTCCATTTGCTACTGTCAGATTTTGATTCCACCAGGATACAAATAGCACAGTAAATATATTAATTACATATCAATTTGTAGAAGAGTGTTGATATAAGTTGCCAAGTGTGTGAGAAATTCCTGTAACTCTGATTACTCGTTCCGATGTCAACCAACATTGGAACACGCTATACAAGCAGGTTATTTGGGTAGTAAGACATAACACTAAAACAAAAATAACATGCGCTATGTCTTACATTGTAGGACTAAATAAAATCAAGAAAAATGGCAATGTTTGTCAATTTGAAAGGTTGCAAAAGAAGGGACTTAAAGTTTTTTAAACCTTGTCAATGTTTCCTTTTTACTTGCAATGTGAATGTTTTTTTTCTTTCAAATATACAAATGCTATTATTCGGTGTCTATTAGACAAAAGATAGGTTTGTAATTAGACAGGGAGCAGAAAATGTGACAATACAGTATATTTGATAGTGTACAATAATGGGTATGATATTGACCATCACCTTGAGTACAAAACGACATGGGTACAGATTGACCATAAGCCTAAAAAAAGGTATATGGCACGAATTGCAACGGAAATAAGGACACAAATGTTACTGCAGTTACTGATAATGTAGTATTAAAAAAAATATAAGAATCATTGCACAAAATTTTTAAATTTAGTAGGAAAAGTGGGGCATTTAAGTTTGCATCACATAAATGCATCAGAGAAGAAACACAGGCTTCAAATAATCAATAAAGTATCCAAATTTAACTATCTCACACCAAATTTGCGAAAATTATTCAAAATTTTAAATTTCAATAAGTCATTCCTATGTTTTTCTGCATATAACGCCCTCCTAGTAGAAAAAACAAGCTGACTGAATCTCTTTTTGGAGCAGTTTCCGAATCTCCTGGAGTATGGAAATTCGAAAGGTGGCAACCTGATTATTCTTGGAGATTTAAACTTTCACTTTGACTGTCCCAGAAACCTAAACACATAAAAAATCATAGATTCCTATAAATGTATTCAACCGCAAACAGTCAGTTAACCAACCCATCCATAAACATGGTCACATTTTAGACTGGATTCTTCATGGACCTGATAACATTCTACAGTCCTCCCTGGTATTCCATGACCTTGCATCAGATCACCTCTGCATTATATGCCATCTTGACGTATCAGTCCCTAAACCTCCACCTTTATCTGCTACTAAGAGAAACCTCCGTATGATAAATAGAACCAAACTAATGCATGACATCCAAGCAAACCTAACAACTTGCTTACCTCCTACAGCAGAACAACTTGATAACTGCCTGCATTCATTGCTCAAAAAACATGTCCCAGCTACCAAGTGCAGAGTATCGATTCAAAAGTGTTTTCCATGGTATAGCAGTGTTAGGAACCAGCTTCACACTGCTAAAAGAGACCACCGTAAAGCTGACACGCTGTGGCTTTCCACCAGACTCACTATTCATAAGCAATCTATGAAGCTGCTAAGAAGAATGTCACAAATATAGTCCATGCAGCGAAATCAGCCCACTACACCACTAAGATCATGGAAAGTTCCAGCTGCAAAGAGCTCTTCGAGATTACTAAAAAGCTAATGTCAAGGAACAAATCTACACCACTTCCAACTACCTTCTCTCCAGTCGACCTTCCGGACATGTTTGCAAATTTCGTCTGTGACAAAGTACAAACTATTATAGATAAGCTTGATACCATAATTTCAATTGACTCATCATCACCGTACAGTTGGGATACAAAATTTGAGCGGCAACCATTAGCAGCATTTGAACCTGTCTCTATGGATTTCGTACGTATAATCCTGATGAAGAGTGCACCAAAGTTATGTGAACTTGATCCAATTCCAACATCACTGCTGCTTGAGTGCTAAGATCCAGTATTGCCTTCACTAACTGATTGTTATTAATACCTCTCTCTCATCTAGGGAATTTCCATCATTTTTCAAAACTGCCATTGTAAAGCCCCTGCTGAAGAAACCAACACTAGACCATAACAATTAAAGAACTACCGCCCAGTTTCAAATCTCCCATTCATATCAAAAATCTTAGAAAAGGTTGTTCTATCCCAGCTTGTATCTCATCTCAATTCAAACAGTCTTTTTAGCAATGTACAATCTGCATATCGCCCTTGCCCTAGTACTGAAACTACTCTTCTAAAAGTAGTTAATGATATTCTCTCTGCATTGGATAGCAGAAAGATTACAGTCCTCACCCTCCTTTGATTTGTCTGCAGCATTTGTCACAAGAGACCATGATATATTACTTCACCGTCTCTAGCATGTATCTGGCATTCATGATACAGCCTTACTGTGGTTCAAGTCCTACTTGGTCAACAGGACATAAATTATGTCTGCAAATGGAATACACTCCAGCCCAGTTGATCTATGTTGTGGTTTTCCACAGGGATCTGATTTTGGACCTGTTTTCTTCATTCTATACACTCAGCTGCTCTCAGTATCATAGATCATCATCCAGTGTCTCATCACTGTATGCTGATGACACCCAAATATACAAATCTAGCCACCCAACTGAAGTTGATGCTACCATCCAAAGTGTAGAGAGGTGCATTTCTGATGTGAAATCATGGGTGACATGTAACAAGCTGCATATGAATGAAGATAAAACTGAGGCCATTCTCATCCCAACACAAAGACTTTGTCATTCACATCCTTTACCTCAAACAATAAATATCAGCAACACCAACATTCAATTCACACAATCAGTACAAAACCTAGGTGTTACTCTGGACAGTACTCTCACATTGCACCAATATGTTATGAACATATGCAAGGCTGCATATCCTGAGCTGAGATGCATCAGCTCGACTTGCAAATATCTTTCAGTTGATGCCACTAAAACATTTGTGTGTTCATTAGTACTTTCAAGACTGGACTATTGTAACTTAATTCTGTCTGGTTCATCTCAAAATCTGCTTCACAAACTTCAAAACACAGCTGCTCAGATCATACTTAGAGTACCACGATCAGAGCACACCTCCCCGCTGCTCTGTACCCTACACTGGCTATCCATTCGATCCAGAATCAAACACAAAATTTGTTCTCTATGCTACGTTTCACTGTTGGACTCTAGTCCAACATACATATCTGACCTCACCCATGTGTACACACCAGCAAGATACTTACACTCCTCTTCTGACAATCATATACTCATTGTTCCCACTATGAAAACAAAGTCATATGGACAGCGTTCTTTTGCATACCAGGGCCCAGCAACATGGAATGAATTGCCCACTGAACTTAGACACAAAGACCCAGTGATCCCATTCAAGCGTGCTCGCAAAACTCACTTATTTCGACTGCAAGAACAAACTTAAAGACCTAATGTTTTCTACCTTAAATATTCTCAGCATGTTTTTTTATGTTTTCTAATTTCATGGTCTTTGTTTTTGTAATCATATCATTATATGTTTTTATCTTAAAGGTGTTGTCTAATGTTGTAAAGTGCTTAGAGCTTCTAAAGATTAGGCGCTATACAAAGTCCTCATTATTATTATCTATACTGTATTGTGTCTATGAAGCAATACAAGGCATGCCAAATAATGTCTGTGTTATGATCAATCAGTGAAATAAATGTTAATGAAATGAAACTAAATAAATGTAATTCAATATAGTTCTTTGTCCAATGAAGCGTAATATAAGCTGGTAACAGTCCTCACTTACCTTCCATACTTATCAGTTATCTTCTAAATTTTGTATAGTTTAACCATTCCCCTTAATTTTTGTACTTTATAATGAACAACCTGTCACTTCACAGCAATGGCAAACAATAACTTAGATAACTACACACGAGATATGATGAAAATCGTTTCTATTACATGGTAAATGTTTCAGTTTGTTCATAACTTGTTTTTCTGGCAAACTTATTTGTTGTAACGTTTAAAAATTGTGTGTGTGTGTGTGTATATATATATATATATATATGAAAATACTGCTGTATGCTACGCGAAAATAGAGGCAAATAATAAAACTCGACGCACGCGCCAGAATACAAGTGTAAATTCTTACAGGTATGTTCCTATCTTTACTACGGTACCCATGAAAATCCAACGTATAATTATGGACTAATTAATCCATCTAAGAACTAATGTTATTACCGTGTGTAATACTGAACGAAAACGATTATGAGAAATGTTATGTCTATGATGAAATACATTTGGTTCCTGTCAACGTTTTCTACGTTGTAACTTTCGTGGCCATGTTCACAAGCATCACAAAAAGCTTTAAATTTCATTTAATGATGAGGTATCTTACCATATGCATATATTCCTCGCAAAAGCTCTTCTCGTATACCCATGGAATCGAAGGTAGGTGTAACCTCAACATCTTCACTTGTTTCAAATTCAATGTTCTTCAGGTCCTCGGACATCACGCGTCTAGACGCCATTCTATGGTATGATCGTTGTATAGGAGACGCTTGTTCTAAGTAGTCTGAGTCCCTGCTTCGTGTGCCCGATTGCGCAAGTCCAGGTGGGTGGAGCTTAAGGTCTCCAGGTGGGTGGAGCTTAACGTGTGTATTGAGAAACAAACAAAAACTAGCTGTGATTGGTGTATTATATAAGAGTTGTAGATTCTGGTTTTTTTTTAAAAGTTGAGCTTTTGACAACAAGTGAGATTATGTTAATTCATATCCAGACCATATTTGGTCGGATGAACAACCTCTTAGACCTGTATGAACTAAGGTATTATTTCAAGCCACGGTTTGATGTCTGAACATTACCGCATGCTAGAGTTAATCTCTTACGCAAGGTTACCGTGACCAGAGAGATGACCCGACATCAGTAGTTAAGTGGGGTACATTAGCGACAATGGGAATTAGCATTACAGAGACCCCTGGGTCAGATTAGCGACAAGGGAAATTTAACATGGTGAAAAATCGTGGGTCAGATTAGCGACAAGGGAAATTAACATGGAGAAAAATCGTGGGTCACTCTAGCGACAAAGGGAATTTAACATGGAACTATAGTGTGGGTCTGTCTAGCGACAAGGGGAAATTAACATGGGGAATAGAGTTTGGGCTTTTGGGATTTTTTAAAAAATTTTTTAAATTTAAATTTAAATTTAAATTTAAATTTTAAAAAAGGGTAGGCAATGGAAAGGCTATCTCTTTTCGAGAAATATGGCTGGCCCTGAAAAGGGCCTTTGGGTTTTCTTCTTCTTCTGCTTCTAATTTCTTCTTTTTCTCCACCAAGTTCTTATTTTATCTCCAACACTCTTTCTCTTCTTCTCTTTCTTTTTCTCCTGCTCTTCTTTCTTCTTCTTCTCTTCCTCCTCTTCTTTCTTCCTCTTCTCATTTTCTTCTTCTTTTTCAATCTTTTCGTTCCATTTGCTTATTCTTATTCTTTCCTCTTCATCCTCCTTCTCCTCCTTTATCTCTTTCATGACACCACTAATCTTGTCCTTTACCTTTTTTAAGTTATTAATTTCCATCTTTACACGATGGGGACTATAGGAATAATGGTCTTCAACCAGTCTTATTAACATCTGCTCCATCATTCCTAAGTTGTCTAAAACGTCTTGTAATGTTTGTATTTTGTCCATTTGGTTAGAAGCCATCTTCTTTTTTTATTCTTTGCAGAATGGTTTGAACGACGAATACTGTGGGTTCTTATACTTAAAGCGCGTACGTGAAGGAAAACATCCCCCTAAAACGTAAAATTGATCTTACCTAGATCATGACCAAACAACGCGCGAACGTGAAGGAAAACATCCCCCTACTTTTTCATTTCATATAATAAAACCCAAACTATACTTTCTCATTTCATATAATAAAAACCCAAACTATACTCTCCACATACGCTAAGAAACAATAAACAAAATCCATAATCTACTATCCACACAATCTTACGTGAGCGCTTACAAAACCCAAACTATACTCTTCACATACGCTAAGAACAATAAACAAATCCATAATCTGCTATTCACACAATCGTACGTGAGCGGGTACAAACACAAACACACAAACACAAACACACAAACACAAACACACAAACACATACGCTAAGAAACAATAAACAAATCCATAATCTACTATTCACACACTCGTACGTGAGCGGGTACAAACACAAACACACAAACACAAACACACAAACACAAACACACAAACACAAATACATACGCTAAGAAACAATAAACAAATCCATAATCTACTATCCACACAATCGTACGTGAGCGGGTACAAACACAAACACACAAACACAAACACACAAACACATACCCTCACACTATCTTAAAAAAGAGTTAGTGTTTATATTCACACTACTCTACCTACACATTGGCAAATTGATGGTTATTTCTTTTCTAGAGTATTGGGTAGCCCTGAAAAGGGCTGTTTTTTTGGAACTTCATGGACACCTGGTTAATGGTGGCACCTTCCAGGCCTGGCGCCACATACACATCTTATCCCCCAGTTACTTTTTACTTTTTTGGGGGAGAGAGCAGAGGCAGGATATGTCGCTTCAGAATCCCAATTTTCGCTCTCTGGGATTCTGAAATTTATTCTTCTTCTCTTCTTTTCCTTCTCCTCCTCCTCTTCTATGTTTCTTCTCTCCTCCTCTTTGTATCTTCTTTCCTCTTCTTCTTTATATCTTCTCTCCTCCTCTTCTTTTTTTCTTCTTTCCTCCTCCTCTCTTATCCTTCCCTCCTCCACAATGGCTTCCGCGGCCAGTTCATTCAACAGGCGCCTGGCATATTCCAGATGCACATGAAGTTCCAACAGTTTAGACAGTCTCGTGTTCATTTTTGGTGTTGATCAATCAACAAGGGTAGCTAGACTGCCCAGCGAGTTTCAATTTATAGTGAAAGCGCGGACGTGAAGGAAAACATCCCCCTAAAAAAACATAAAATTGATGTTACCTACATCATGACCAAAAACAACAACGCGCGGACCTAAAAGAAACACTCACTCACTTTTTTATGCTACCCATCACTATTTTAAAATTTTATATAATTCACTTCATTAGACTATCCACATACTCAAAGCAATCCAATCTAACTCCAAATATACACCTCAAACACCAAAAAAAACATGATTTTAATCTACTATTCATACCAACTTACTTAAGCACTTACTAACACACAAACACATACCCTCACATTTTTTTAAAAAGAGTTAGTGTTTATTTTCACACTACTCTACCTACACACATTGGCAAATCGATCGTTATTTCTTTTCTAGAGTATTGGGGTAGCCCTGAAAAGGGCTGTTTTTTTGTTTGCTATGGCATTCTTTTTTTAGTTTCTAAGAATGCGATGTCCTCTGAGGATAGACTTTCTGGCGATAGGTCTGCTTCTTCGGAAAGAAAAGAAGAACTCTTTGGTGTCGATACGGCAATCGACAAAGCCTCTGTCAGGTTCAGGTTGCTGCTGCTGCTGCTCTTGTTGTTGTTGTTGCTGCTGTCTCTGAAGTCTGTACTTCTCTGTCCATTCTTCTTTTTCCCTGTTCATTTCTTCTCTGAAGAGCTCTTCTATCAGGTCTTCAGTGATTTTTAACATTCTCACATTCTCTATTTCTTCTGGCTTCGGTATCAGACTGTGTCTGACCCTATGCAAATTCACGTGGGCTTCGTTGAGTTTAGCTAGTTTGGAGCACATCTTCTTAGGAGGATGAGTCGACAATGGATGGTTAGACTGGAAACAACCCGGTTCTTAAAGTTAAAGCGCGGACGTGAAGGAAAACATCCCCCACACGGTTTTTGAGTCGCAACGTTTAGTGAGTGTCATGAGAGGGATAGTAAGAAATGAAAGAGCATCAATCCAACATTCTTATAGCTAAACAAAAGACAAAGGCATTTTTTTCAAAACACAACATTTTTTATTCAAAAATCACTTAACACTAAACAACAACTCTAACATTTTTAACAATAATCCAACAATATAACATCAAACAATTTTTTCAAAACACAACATTTTTTATTCAAAAATCACTTAACACTAAACAACAACAAGTCTAACATTTTTTAACAATAATGCAACACTAAAAGTTTCTCCACTAGGTAAAGAGGGATAACAGTCTTCCATGGTTTCTAGTAATCTAGGATGACTTCTCTCAAACTGTTGATTTCTATGGTATTATCGAATTCTGCATACAGGATGACGTTCACCGTTTCATCAGGGTCTCGGTCTTTAAACTGAATTTCCACACGAATCTGGCCGGATTTTATAGGGTGGAAATGTCCCTCGTCGCTGCCTTGGTCTGGAGTGAAATCGAAAGCCCACAAAGCGTAGCCTCCTGCATAATCCTCGTACGTAATACCGTGACTGGTATTGGTTCCTAACTGTCCGGTGGCTTCGTACAGGGACAAGTACGATCTCAAGTAATTCTTCTTGGTAAAGTCAGGTTCGAAAGGTCGGGTACACAAGGTCTTGCCATCGCGACTGACCTCGATTTTGGACACGCCAAAGTGTTGAAAGTAGAAAGGATTTTTTTCGGCAGCTCCATTGAAGGCTGTATTCTCGACGATACCAACGATCAAACGTTTGGCTAACTGTCCTTGGAACAGATGATCTTCGATCATGGATCGCTGTCCCTTGGGAATGGTGAAGGTTTTCACTTCCACGCGTCGTATGGGATACTTGGCAGTCGTTCTGCTCAACGTCTGACTGATGTCGTTTCCCACTTTAGGTAACACTTCCACACGGCGTACGTAGAGTCTGGCTTCTAGGATTTTGGTTTTGTAACCGTCACTATCAGCCATCAAATGGAAAGCGGCACTGCTACGATTCAGTCTCAGGCGGACATCCACCCCGTTCAGCAAATACTTTTCTTGCAACCACATGTCCAAATGCAAACGATCCATCAGTTCTAAACTTGTGTCGGCTCCCGTGATTCTCTTTCTTCGTTCTACAAATCCATCATTGTTGTCTTTCTTTTCATCAGTTTCCAATATTTCAAACTTGGTAGGTTCGTCAGCTTCCCATACTACACAGGCATTGAGATGAGTGTTCTTGGCATCTATTCCGTACGTCAAGAGATTTTCCAGGTAGGCACGATAAGGGTAAGTATCCATGCTGCTACTGACCAGTTTGTTATTCAAGTACAAGTCCACTCCACTGAACAAGGAATGCATGAAATTGTTGACGGGAGCTACTGCTTCATCGTCTATAGCACCTCCAGTCTTATCTAGAATTTTGACTTTCAGGTACAAGTAACTGCTATTCAGATCGATGTAATCTTCGGGCTGTCCTTTGATTTCAAACTCGATGGGAGCGGAATCGGTCAATGAGGAGACGGGGTGAAATTCCACCCACTGGGATTCTTGCATCGTCATCATCGTGGGGGCCATGGCAAACAGATCCAGTTCCGTCTTGGAACAAGCGCAAGATTCTCGGTGCATCATTTTTTTGTCTCTTTTCTCAATAATCGAAAACGTCTAAGTCTCGAACGGTTCTTCTTTTTTTGGCCTTTATAGCTTGAAGTCTGGTGAAAGGGTGTTTTCTTCGTCGTCTCTTTCTGCCTTGTCCTTGCTGAATGCCTGACTCGGTAGCGTGCAGGGCATTTATAGGTGTTTCTCGGTGACCCAAAATGTCTTTGCCCGTTTGCAGCAAGACATTTTTGCCTGCCCTCATGAAGGCTTCTTTAGGGTTTTGTTTGTCGATGATGACATTTTGGAGAAATTCTTTGCCTTGCGTCAGTGCCGCATCTTTCAAGGCGTGCAATCCGCGTGTCACCATCGGTTTCAACACCGGGGCCACCGAACGAAAGGCCGATTTTAACATATCTCCTAAACCGTGTCCTCGCTGTCGAGCAACCCCTCGGTACACTGGATACATGACTTACGAATCGTGAGAAAACCGTTTTCGAAAATGGATGACTTTTCTTTTGGTGAATGGAATATTTTGTCCCAAATCTCCTTTTATAGTAATGTTGACCGTGTCCAAATACGACTTACTGACAGGCAAATAGTGAGGATGTACAAATTCGCGGTGAACGTGGTAAGTGTTTCCACCTTCCTCGTCAGTGTTCGTGGCAGAATCCACTTTGAAAGGAATGACACGCAGTAACGGTACGGAGGTGTGTCCCACCACGTTATACTCCACCACATCGGAGTACACAAACATCAAATTCAGTCCTTGGTTCAGTTCTACCGGGGCACGAAATAACTTGCTAAAAGACTCGTTGTCGTAAACGATGGGTAATTCGCTTTTCTTCATCATGCTCATTCTCAGGTTCATGTCTCCGCCCAACATGTCATACAATTCAGGACAAAATAAAATGGACAGGATTTTACTCCGTTCAAATTTCATCAAGAAGCGACGAGCTGTTTTGTGGTACTCCATGGTGACACTTTTGTTAACATGCTCCAAAGCTTTCAGAAACACGGCATTAAACCTGGAGGTTATGGTGCTGACCAAATGTTGACCACTAAAATAATAGCCTGGGGGAATGAACAAGTGATAGGTGGTGTACTTTTGTGTACGGGTTTTCTTGTCATATTTGACATTGCTATCCATCCACTCTTGCATTTGCTCGTCATGAACTTCCACATCAAAAAAATTTTGATTGGGAAGGACAATGAGGACTTGGGTCGGGTGAATCATTTCTACTAAAGCCACTTCCCAATGGGCTTCGTGATCTAACTGGATGGCCTGAGGTAATTTGGCCGTGTAACAGCACAACGTGTTCTTGGGAAACACCTCCATGGAACTGTCACTGGGTAAAGTTAAGTAAAATTGGTTTTGGTGACTCATAATTCCAGAGTTCTGTGGCTGTCCGAGGGGATATTACTGGACGTCAGAGGCGTGTCTCCGTCTAAAATGGGGTTCTGGTTGTGATTGAAGTGGTGACTGGCACTGGCACTGGACACAAGGTTCCCGGGGTTCCCGTTCGAGGTGAATTTCAGGGAGGGATTAGGAAGCAGGTAACCGATGCAACTGCTCAATAAAATGGTCCACAATTGTTTGTCTCCTTGTTGCAAACTCAAATTGGCGATGGCTGCCCCGATGACACAATACACCACGAAAATTTGGCAGAAAAAGACGATTTGCGTTTTAGGCACACGTTCTCCACACCACACCCACAAGGGTTGTTTTTGTAAATCTTGCACAGAAGAACTAGGGGAAGGAGGAGTGGTCGACGTAGCTGCGTCTGCTGTGTGAAAGGGCATGATGGTCACTTCTTTTTATAGTCGATGACTTGCGAAGCGTCGATCCAAGAATCAAAACTGGGTGGATATCCTTTCCAACGTACTTTGACTTCTTTGACACGTCGTTTGCCCACTTTACGGGTTCTGCGTTCGAGAATGCTTTCGATGTCGTACACGTCGTCTTCTTTTTTGGTCACACGTTGTAACTCGGGCAAATAAAACGTTCCTTTGAGCACTTCTCCGTTCATGTCTTCCAATTTATAGACGGCAGGATGACGGCCATGCACTCGTCCAGTGACGCGAAACAATTCGGTCGTCCAGTTAGGTAAGTAACCTTTGTCGAAAGTGCGTTTGGTTTTGCCAATGCGCACCCAATCTCCTACGGCCAACTCTCCACTTTTCTTGGGGACAGCCCTCGTCGGGGACGTACCAAACAGGCGCTCAAACACCAACACTTCGTTGTCGGGAGTAACGTCTTGCGGGGCACGTCCGATGCTTCGATGGTAAGATTGGTTGTACGCTTGCACCAGGTGCGGTAAGATGTCGATGTACTTCAGAGTGTGGTGATGCGTAAAATATTTCCACATGCGTTCTTTCAAAGTGCGTTGAAAACGTTCCACGATGCTGGCTTTGGTTTCGGGATTCTCGGTGGTAAAAAAATGAATGTCACGTTTCTTTAATTCTTTTTGGAAAGCTTGGTTCAGAAATTCGGTACCTTTGTCCGTTTGCCATCGAAGAGGGTGAGACCGCTTTGTTTCAACACTCGTTGCAGGGCTCGCACTAACTCGCTGCTCGATTTGGAAGTCAAGGGCACGACCCAGGCAAATTTGGAAAAGACGTCGATGACACAAAACAAATATTTGTAGCCACGATTGTAGCTGGCCAAATGAGAGACATCGGCTAAATCGGCTTGCCATTGATGATCGATGCCTTCCACTCGGGTGCGACTTCTGGCAAACTTGCGTCGAATGGGTTTGTGTAAAGTGTAGGTAGCTTGTTCTTGTAACCATCGTTGCACTTGAGGTAAACGGAGACTTTTCAGTCGCGTTTTGGCAGCACGATACAATTTTTGAACTCCTGCGTAACCTGCAGGATGCGAGGGATCGTAGTAAATGCTGGCTAAGACTTTTTCCATTTTTTTTTGTGTTGGTTGGTGTGTTAATAAGGCACCCACTCTTGGAGGATGCTACTCTTTTTCTCTTGGGGTATTTTCTTGGATTGCAATGCTTTGCGTGTGCGGCCAGCAATAGGCGTCGAAGAGGAGAAGGATGTCTGAGCGGGGGATATCGGTTCTTGTTTCACTGCTGTCTTCACTTCTGTCTTCACTTTCTTTTTCTCTTGTGAGGAAGAAGGGGTGGCCATCATCTTTTTAATCCATCCAATTCTGGAGGTAGGTGGTGTTGTTAACTTGCGTACTTTTTCTGGTGGAGTTTGAAACCCTTCTTCTTCTTCTCCTTTTTCTGTCTTGGTCACGGGTACTGGTGGTACTGGTACTGGTACTGGTGATGGTGCTGGACTTGTCATCAAGGTCTTAAAATCTTTCAGAGTGGGTAGAGCTGTTTCGTCTAAAGCTTTCTGGTGAAAGAGTTGCAGTCGTTGCAAGAGTTGACCGTACTTTTGCGATTTTTCTGTTTCGGACAAATCTTGGCGATCCATCAAGGACTGCAATTCGTGTTGTAACTGGGACATCTCGCTCAAATGGGGATTGGGAGGTAAATGCGGGGTGCGTTGTTCTTGCCACCGATGGTATTCCATCCATCGTTTGTAAGGCACTAAAGCTAGTTTTCGTCCTTCCATGGGGTTGTCAGGGGTCGATTCTGAGATCTTGGGACTTCCGAAGGCCTTTTTATCTTGCTCCCACCAGTCCTCCCAACATGGTTCCCAAGACTCCTTTCAGTATGGGGCCTAACAAGAGAGGTAAAATACCTCCACGTTGCACTAACATCTTCTTTTTTTTGACGAATGGGAATTTTCTTTCGAACCATTTGGCGAAGAACGTGACGATGTTTGCTTAAGCATTGTTTCTGGTGTTTGGACAAAGGGATCGTGCCTTTCAAAACGTTCAAACAACATTTGCACACGGTATCGATGACCTCTTTGGAGGCCGTTTGAATGAGTTTTTTTCGTAGGGGTGGAGAAGCTTTGGACAGGACAGATAACATGTTCCCATGTTTGGCTAAACGTGGTGGCAGTCCTTTCCTTTTCTTTCCTTGGGGTTTTCTGGAGGGTGACATCTTTGAGTCTTCAGGAGCACCGAAAAAACACTGATACCCGACTTGGTCACAGGCCTTTTTTATACTGGAACGCGTCGCCACTGATTGTCTTTACGTCGTATCAGTTTGAGGACAGGCATGACACGTCGTGCAGGGGTACGCAACGGACTAAATCGAGCCAGTTCTTGCTTGGACAAATCCAGTAAACTTTGTAACATGCCCGATCTTTCTTGAACTTTGATTTTGGGAGAAGGTACTTTGTGAGCAGCAGCCACTGCCACTAAATTGGAAGGTCCTGCCACTGGGGAAGTTCTTTTGGGGGTCATCAAAGGAGAAGTTCTTGGTGTGATCAACGTCTCCAAGTACTCTTCAGTTCTGGGTGTCATTAACGGAGAAGTGGACAAACGTGAAGTTGCCGGAGACGCAGTCACCGCCGTGGCAGGTAGTCGTTTGCTAGTGTAAGGTTGCGTCCTGGCCGAAGTGCCTCTCTTGCGACTAGTTTTCTGTGGACTTTTCTTTTTCTGGGGGCTTCTTTTCTTTTTCCGGGGTGGTGTCTGGTCAGAGGAGGGTCCTGGCACTGGAGAAGTTCTCCTTGGGGACCTGGTCTTTTTCTTCTTGGGGCTTCGTTGGACTTTTGTCTTGGGTATAACTTTGGGGGCATTAGGATCCCATCTTAAGAGTGAGCGAATGATGACCCCTCCTAGAGTACCGCTCCCTCCAGGTTTCAAAATGATTTGTTTTTTGGTTTGAGTGTCGATGCGGGGATCGGCCAGTTGGACCAAAGCGACTTTGTTTCGATCGAAAAAGCGTTTGGTTTGATGAGGAATCTGAATGATTCCTTGGAGTAATTGACGTGCCGTCACCGTGAACCATCGTAAGACTTCTTTGACACGATCTAAGTGTTCGTCGATGACTTTGACAGTAGAGGAAGAGGGAGCAGAGACAGCAGAGGTAGCCATGGTGTGAGAAATGTCACTTGTGACACGAAAAACAAACAAGACAAGAGTTTATATACTTTTTCAGAACACGTTTATTGAATGTTTCAAACATGAATACGAAAGACAAAAATACATAAAAGCCAAAGGCTTAAGTACAAGAATAAAAGGCACATGACAACCATGAACGTGGAATAAACACAAGTGTCTGTACAACATGTTTTGGGTAAAGTTCTAACCAGTTCTATAGTAGGGGGTAAGGTCACACAAGTGTCCTCCCGAAAGGGTCTTTCAGGCCTGTCCACGACAGTCCTGTCCTGGGTGACGGGTTCTTCTGGCACCGTCACTAACACAGGTTGAAAAGTAACTTTTTTCCTTGAATAACTCTCGTGCATACTGGGCCACCTCTTGTGTCCAAGCCTCAAAACCCTGGTCTCGGTGATGTCCAACATTTGACTCCTAACCAATCTGGTTTCTTCTTCGTCAACGACATGGTAAGTTACTTCAATGAACAATGAACTATCGATCTTGCCTAGGGTTCCTTTTCATATACAGACCAATACCGACGTGACCGTACGGTAAGGTGAAGTGATTGGGAAGTCGCACTCGCTTCTGGTATACAATTTGATAGACTTTTTCCAAGGGTCGACTGACGATGTGGTGAGTGGGTAAACGTACAATCTTGTTCGGTTGATAGGTGGTCACTTTAAAGTTTCCATCCTCTCCCGATTGCAAGGCTTCTTTCAATACCCCAAAGTTGACCACTCGACTGGTACGATGATTCAGAGTCAGTCCTTTCACTTTGCACGTCGTGTGCACTTCTCCTTGTTTGTCACGGTATTCGTAGCCGTAATTTTTGGGACCACCACTGACGAAACTTAGAATCTTGTCGTCGGGATGCTCGTCTGTCCAGGCTCCTAAACGGTCTCCTTCGATGTCAGGGTGCTGTTGAATCGGGTGATGGATGTAAATGCAACTGTCCGTGTCAAAGTACAGGACGCGTTCTTCTAACAGTTCTAAAGCTTCGTACAATTTTAAGCGAGCATGAGCTGTCACGTAAGCCGCAATGATGACATTTCCAAAAGGGTCGTCTTGTACAAAGTCCAGATCTTCTTCGTAATTGACCAAGATCAAATCCTCTCGAACGACGTCCACCTGTTTCATGTATTTGGTTTTGTCGTGAATCATCTGGAAGTAGCGGGAAGGTTCTGTCAAATATTCCGTCTTGGGTAAACACGGTCGTTGTGCCATTTTACCCCACAAGCAATTTAACATCACTTTGGCAAACGATCGCCTGCCTTCGTTTTTTTCGATGTGGTCTAAAGAGATGCCTTCTTGTGCATAGTATTTCTCTTTGAATTGTATTTGGTCTTCGGGAGTGTGACACCAGGAAGGATAGCCGCTGGCTTCTTGTTTCAGTTTCAAAAAGGCATCCACGTAGTCGGCGAAAATGCCTTTCTGAGTAGGGTCACCCTTGTGGTACTGTTGTGTCTTGGGAAAGTGGCAAATTTCGTACACTTCTAACAGTTGGTATCCCATGTCCAGAGCTTTGAACAATTCCACGCTGACCCAGGTTCCCCTCAAGGCACGTTCTCCCTGGCTGTGATGGCAAGGTTGGTCCTGGTTCCACGTTTCGGCACAAGTACGGCACAATGGAAACATCAGTTTGCCTTGACAATGGTGAGGTAAGACGGGATGGTATAGGTTCGTGGGAGGCAAAACTTTACACTTGATCAAGCCTTCGTATTGTCGAATGTTTTTCAGGTCGATGTGTTCTGTCAACAATTGCGGATTCCCTACAGGAAAGCGACAATATTTGCACACGTAGGGATACAGCGAACACACGTCCAAGTATTTGATTTCTTCTCCTTTCTCTTCGTCGGCTTGGTACAGCAAACAGGTGGCATTGGTCCTTCCTCCGTACAAACTATCCCTCGGGTTCAGCGGGTCCATGAACTGGTAACTTTCCACGAGGCGTTTAAACTCGGGATCGGTTTTCAAACGGTGATCGTACTCGTGTTCCCACATTTCCACCACTTGGTATCCTTGCTGTTCTAACTTTAGGCGTTGCTGACAAGTGTCCTGGTACAAGTCTTCCATGGTTCGTTGCAAAAACTGATTTTTAGTGTCACGGTCAGGGTAGCAGACGGGACATCCGTGAAATAAGCAACCGTTAAACTCGTACACGATCTTGGGGTTTTCTAAGTCCCAGCCATCGACCGAATACGTTCCGATGCTGAATCCATTTGTCTTCCTTGTCGCACAAGTAATGTAACCAACGTAGGGCTTTGACCGAGTATTGACGCTTGACATAGTGGGTCGTTTGAGGACTGATGACAGCCACGGTGTTTTCAGGCATGAATCGTTGGCGGTACACTAAGGAACACGCTTTGGCAATGGTGCAAGATTCTTTCAAAGGATCGACCCCTCCGTGTTCCATGAACAGTTCTCCAAATTTTCCACAGCAACGCCGTAAAATGTCCACGTCGGAACGACAATACTTTAACATTTCTTCCTGAAAGTCGAAGGGGTCAGAGGCTTGAGCCTGGTACCAAGCGTAGAAAGCTTCTCGTTGTTCGGTACGCATGTTGTCGGGGTCGTAATAGTGAGCCTCAGGCAAATGGGGTAGAACGGCATGTTGATTGGCTTCCGTATTGAAAAAGTGTGGAAAGTACCCTTTAGCCATTTCTGTCATTCCAAACGTTTTAGGCATTCGACTCAAAGGCATGGCTAAGTAACTCATCGAATCTTTAAACTGTACTTGTCCCACTTGCATGAAAATGATTTTGGCTCCGTTCAAAATCACTTTAGGACGTTCGGTGCCATGTTCCGTATAGTACCTCAAAAGAAACTGTCCATCGTATCCGGAGAAATTGTGAGCCATCACCGTGGCATGACGATGACAATCTCCGTAACGTTCGATGTCCTCTTGGCTCCACGTCTTGTCGATGGGGTTTAAGACCCATCGGGCAAAATCGGCTAACGTGTTTGGTCCTCGAAAGATTTTTTCACGTCCTCCAGGAATCTTGCTGCAGTGAGGGCAATGACTGAAGATAGGTTCTTGAATGCACTTCTCGCACGCTCGATGAGCCACGCAGAAATTAGGAATGTGAATGCCGGTCTCTTGCATGCATTCGAAATCGAAAAAGATGAAATTGCCTTTCTTCTTGTGACCGTCCTCTTCCTCTGGTGGGGGTTGGTATTTTTGCACGTAGCATTGGTGTTCCAAGTCCACGATGTGGTGACAAATGTGACATTTTTTCTTTCCTCGACATACGTGTGCCTTGGCATTATTGGTAAGTATGCCTTGTCCACAGGTAGGGCACAATCTCAGGAGTTGACAAGCACATTTCTTCTGTGAACCTTGTGTTTTCAAATGTTGTTGGTAACAGGTAGGACTGACAAACGTGCGCAAACAAGTCGAACAAGGCACTGGTCCTTCGCTCAGACAGGGTGGAGAGGCCAAACATCCTGGGCATTTCATTCCACAATGCTTGTGTTGCTCTCGATTGTTATAACCATAGTCACATTTCTCACAATAATAACTGTATCCCAGGAATCCAGTGATACTGGTAATGGTATCGAAATGGTCATCGTGATGATAGACATGAATGTATTTTCCGTCCTTAAAATCTTGGCCTCGAAACAACAGAGTTCCACGCATTTCTTGAGGGTGCACTTTCAAGGTGTAGCGTGGAGCTAGGGCATCTTGCAATTTTTGCATCTCAGGAATGCCACAGGGTGTGTCTTTGGACAGTCCGGCTTGTTGCAACAGGAGTTCTGCTTCATTTCGTTGTTTGGCTCGATCGCATCGTTGAATAGTTTTCCAGGTTCTTTTCCATTCTACCGTGTCGTTCTTGTTGGCATAGGTTCGTCCCACCACGATGGCACGGGCTAAACACATCTGGTCTTGAGGGTTGTTAATTCGGACGAGACTCTTTTTGGTGTTGCGAAGGTCGTCCACCAATAACATCTTTTTGCATCCAGTTCCTTGAGGAGGAGAGACGTGGGCCATTTTCAGTGTGGCCTTACCATCGGTGATGTCAAACTGGTCATTAGATTGTTGCACCTGTTGTATCTTGTCCATGACTTTGGAAGGGGTCAGTTCTGCGGGTCTGCTAAACTCGATCCAAACAGGGGATTTCAAACCGTCGTGATCTATGGATAGTGTCAAGCGATCGTCTTCTTTGGCTTGACATTGTCGCTTGAGTGCGGTGAGCAAAGAATCCCACATCTCGGTGATAAACCCTTCTGCTTTCTCCAAGGGTACGTCGGCCTTGAAATCTTTAAACTTCACCGTGTAGGTGTAAGCCGTGGTTCTAAATTTTCTAGAGGAGCGCTTTTCCGTCTCTCGAATGGAATAGTACTTTTCAGGGTTGACTAAGGGTGGTGAACTTGGTTTAGAGGGTTCGGAATCTGGTTCACTCATGTCCTCTTCAAAATCACTGGCATGAATTTGTGCCAAGATTTCAGCCCTGGTACGAGGCGATAGATCACGTTTCTGCCTCTTACTTTCTTCTTCTTCTTCTTTCTTCTCGAATGAATGGGATCGTTTCATCTTGAGTGCAAAACGTCAAATGACTCAAGTTTAAACACCATAGACTAATTTATAGTCTTGGCAAACCAGCGTATATAAAAAGGGTGTGTGTCTTGTCCTTTCACTATTCATTTCACTCTCAAGCTGAGCACAACGATGGAAGAGACTAGCCAGATGGAACGTTTCGTCAGAGCTTTACGAGGGGTCATTAGAAAATTCTCTTCAGACCAGCCGACGGACTACTCTCCTTCCTTTCGAGATAAAAGTCAAGATACTTGCTATATCTGTCAGAAGAAAGGGCATTGGTCTTCAGAGTGTCCAGACCGTCAAAAAATGAAAAAAAAACAGGGGCTAAAAAAGACAAAAGTGAAGATACCTGTTATTATTGTCAAGAAAAAGGACATTGGTCTCCAGATTGCCCAAAAAAGAAACAAGAGGAGTCAGAAGAAAAGAAGGATTCTTCAGAAGAAGAGAGGGATTCTTCGGAAGAAGAGAGGGATTCTTCGAAAGAAGAGAGGGATTCTTCAGAGGAAGAAGAGGAAGAAAGAAGACAATTCTATTTACAAGAAGCAAAGAAACAGGAGAAGAAAAGAAGAAGGGAAGAAAATGAGGAAAAAACGGTGAAGAAATTAAAAAAAACAGAGAGACTAAACAAGGAGAAAGAAGAAGTCAATGAACTTTTAATTAAAGTGTTCTGTGGTGAATTGTGAATTGGATTGTAAAAAAATGGATAAAAGAATACATGAATGATATAAGGTAAGTGTCTTTGAGTTCTGATTTTAAAATAAGAAGCTACACTCACGCACTCATACACAGACACGTACTATAAGGTAAAATGGGTGGGGTTTATTCTTGAGTTATTGGCAAATTGAAATTGTATTTCTTTTCGAAAAATGTGGGTGGCCCTGAAAAGGGCCTTTTTATTTTGGTGTAGGGGTGAGTTTAACCAATCAACTTTAACTGCCTTAAGCCTTTGCCACGGCCAAGGCCTACTTCTGATGATTGGGTTGAAATCACTAAGGGTGGTACGACAGGCTTAGTCACAGGGTTGGCGTGTTTAGCTCGGGAAGGTCGTATTCTCTTCGGTCGTGATAAAGAAGTCTGATACATTTGTTTCAGACTTCTTAACTCCGCTAAAATGTCCAACAGTACCGTAGCCGTTTGATTTTCACCCTCTTGTTTCTTTGCTGCTACTTCTTCTTGCTGTTGTTGCTGTTGTTTTTTTCTTACCTCTTCTTGTTGTTGTTGCTGTTGCTGTAGGAGAAAAGCTTGTTCCGCTTCCTTTTGTCGTTGCATAAATTTCTCCAATTCTTCTTTCTGTCTCTGTCTAAAATTCTCCACTTGCGGTAATGAAGAAGGTAACGAAGGTTCCGGAACAAATTCTTGCGAGGTAAGAAAATCCACAAAATCCCAATGTACCTCTTCTGAAAGTAAGTCCGGGTTCCCTTGGGCAGTCTCCCCTGCTGGTGCACCCCAATGGATCGTTTTCTGAGTTTCCGTCATGTTGAATCACTGTCGCATAGATTGACTGCACACAAGCGCTAACGAATCTATATAGACCACGTGACGTCACAGACTGCTCTCTTCGGATTGGATGCGAGCTGACTGAATTTTGTAACGCGTGTTCGGATTGGTAAATGAATTCAATCCGTTTCAATCCTTCCTGTACCTATAAATAAGCGCAGTTCACTGCATTGATTCACTTGTTCTCGTCGCTTCAAGATGTGGACCGATGTGCAATCTTCTACGCTTGTGTCTTCCATGATGTTCCGGACGGACATGCTCATGTATGTCCGAGCCAAGTGGACCGTTGTCCACAGGACAAACACCAGCCTGTGGATACGTAGGATCTACGTTGAAAGACAAGGATGCCTGAAAAGAGTGCTGATTTACGGACCAACAGTGAGACGTAGCCTAAGGACAAGAAGAAGACCAATGCGGTACCATTTATGTTAATGAATACATTAACATAAACCCAAAGGCCCTTTTCAGGGCCAGCCATATTTCTCGAAAAGAGATAGCCTTTCCATTGCCTACCCTTTTTTAAAATTTAAATTTAAATTTAAATTTAAATTTAAAAAAGTTTTAAAAAAATCCCAAAAGCCCAAACTCTATTCCCCATGTTAATTTCCCCTTGTCGCTAGACAGACCCACACTATAGTTCCATGTTAAATTCCCTTTGTCGCTAGAGTGACCCACGATTTTTCTCCATGTTAATTTCCCTTGTCGCTAATCTGACCCACGATTTTTCACCATCTTAAATTTCCCTTGTCGCTAATCTGACCCAGGGTTCTCTGTAATGCTAATTCCCATTGTCGCTAATGTACCCCACTTAACTACTGACATCTTATATCGGCACAGGTACGATCGAGCGACTTCCCACCTATGTGTTACCGCTTAGTCCTAAGATCAGAGGAACTGCGAGGGACCGGGGAGTGTTCTAAATCCGTCCCCACGTGGACAGACAGCGAGATAGACATTGTCCGCTAAGTTTGATTGGATCGGGTCAAAGCGACATCCAATCGGAATTGAGACAGAGGATGTGATAAAAAAAATTTGATCCGAATTATAACTTCTAACTAGCAAGCAAAACTTTAGTCTCGCCTAGGAAGATTGCTGAGCAATATAGGGTTACTCCGAGGAAGCCACTCGTAATTTGGCGGTAAAACTTAGAGAAGAGATTCTAAGGAGAGACAAAGCTTCGTAAAGAAAGCTTTTTGGGGGACAGAACTTCCGGTTCAGCTTGGTCTCGAGTCTCTAAGAGGGGAGACGAAAGTGAGATTAGCAGAGCAGTTGGAGTCCACAAGTCTGGTTGGTGGAGGGAGTCGAGGAGGAGGAGGAAAAGGAGTCGAGGAGGAAAAAAGTGGAGAAGGAGGCTCCTCTATACTCCCTATAGAGAAGTCGAGGAGGAGAAGAAATTTGGAGAAAGTCGGGAGGAAGAGGAGAAGGAATTGGAGGAATAGGAGAGACGAATACACAGATGAGTAGAATACAAGGACAGATGGAAAGCTATCTCACACTACTAATCAAATGATGCAATAGGGTATCACAAGGTGGAGCGGAGGGAGAGTAGTTGGGAAATTTTAATCATTTGACTATTGAATTTTCATTAAATTGTTATTCGTTGAATTTCACTTTTTTGCATATTTAATCATTTAACCGTCGGCAATGCTGACTTAGGGCTCGGAGCTTTACATCTATTTTTCACTAATTTAACTACTAACTAAAATCGAGCCCGGGTGGGACTTTTATAATAATTTAAATATAATATTGGGAGCACCCCACCCCAACCATAGCACACCTATCACAGCGGCGGCATAACAACCCGCCACGAAGCCACACAACAGAAAACATACACAAGACAATATATATATATATATATATATATATATATATATATATATATATATATATATATATATATATATATATATATATATATATATATATATAAAGCAATATAATATTGCACAACTATTAAATTTAGTGCCAATGGGCAATCATAATATTAGGGCAGGGGTGTGCCTCCCTAAATGGCATGAAAAGATCAACGAGGGAAAGAACCCCCCCGCCCAAACAAATTTTTTTTTTTTAAATTTAAAAAAAAAATCATTTTAATAAAAAGCACAACACAACAGACCATCGGGGTTACGTCAACATATAAAGAAAAACTTTCCTATATTTTGCCGGGGGGGGGGGCATCCGTCTGGTGCTCCCCCACACCCACCCAAAAAGAGATAATATTGTGTATTTTTATGATTTTTAATAAAAATCTGGTACACTGACTGAAAATGTGATTATATAAATCTTACCCCTATCTGGTTCCAGCAGAGTTATCTCTCTTAAATGCAATGGAGTACCTGGTTCTGTCATTGTCAAACTGACAATCTAATACTGCTGTCTAGAAAAGTGTGTGACATGCACGCTAAAGTAGGATAGAAACTATATTTATTTCACCAAAAAATAGCATTGATGTCTTGGGAAAAACAATTGGTACCGTGGTACCGAGTGCAACACAGATAATATGAATCAGTGAACCAGACTAATTAAAGATTAAAGATGCAATTAGATTTCACAATGATCAAAAGCGTCTACAGCACAGTATCAAAATCTGAACAAGTTAAGATTTTTTAAAGAATCGTGAGAAAACTTTCTGCAGTAACCGTTTTACGTTGTAATTTCCTATTATATTGAAATGAGAATAAACTTATAAAATATTTAAAATTCGGCATTATAAAGTGTATCTTTTTAAACTAAAGCAAATGCACACATTGAAATATATTTTAATTTAAGAACAATGTTATTTTTTTCGAACCATCTGTTTTTCGGCCTCCTCAGCATTTTTTCTAAATCAGTGATTATAATATATGCATTTAATGCTAAAGAAACATTATTTTTCGAAATTAGCCAATGTACCGTAAAAACTTTTTTAAAAAAACAGGTTTAGTAGTTTCTCTGAGAGGATGTAAGATTTTCCCATAAGATTGACTTTTGTGAGATTCAAATGTTTAACTCTCCACTTTTCATTTCTCTAATGAAGCATCCCAATACTGTACGTTTTCTTAAACAAGCAAAATAAATGTACACTCTCAACCTTTGGAGAACCATGTTAGAAAATAGGTACTCTACCTTTGGTTACCCAGGGCTGGACGGGGGTGGCAGGCTACCCCCCCCCCCCTTTGGTGCCCTTTCGAGGAAAGTCAGGACCCTTTTGAAATCATTGAACCATTCCAACCGTGACCTGCTCCGGCCCTTATCACCAATAATATATCCGTTTCTCAAGGACTTGTACTTTTTAAGTCATCATTTAAAAGGCCTCCAGCTTAGCATGAATATTTTTAAATCTTTTAAAGGATTATGATATTTTGTACAAATATATTTTTTTAATTTTTTTTAACACTTTTTATCAAACTGATAAATCAAGCATTAATGTTACTTAAGCATACCTGTCAACTTTTTCAAAAGCCAAGTAGGTAGACTGAATAATAAAATAGGTAGACTGAATAATAAAATTGGGAGATTGAGACCTACAATCTTGAGGTTTTTCGCGTCATTTTATAAGCCTCGTTTCACTATATAATGGATCTTTTGTGTCTAATACAGGTGAAATTATTAATGGACGCACTGGGGTTTTTTTTTTTTTCCTTCCTTTAACGCGTCTTCTCTTCCCCTGGGGCGTGTCCTATTTTCATAATCTGGTCAGCTGTGGCCAAACTGCACAATAGGTAATGTTTAGTCTTACGTAAACTAGCAGGAAAGTCAGTGTGACTAATTAACAGTTAATCCTTACGTATGCAATTATCTGGTGAAAAGAACTGGCTCGCTGACATAATTAAATGAAACCATGTTCTACAGTGTGTTATGTAATTACCGTCAACTGATTGGCAAATAAACGATACCCTATTTTGTTGCAACTGAAGGTGCCAAAATACGCAGTCTCACGATACCGAATATGTGGCAACTATTTCCCCTTCTTTTTTCATATCCTACTGTATTTCCCTATTGTCAACTCGTAAGGCATTTAACATTATTTACTATAAAATACATTTATCTGAATTAGTATTTTGAGGACACATATGCTGCGTGGTATGTATTTTCATCCCTTCTTTTAATGTAATGATGGTTATTTACGTTCTTATAGACGGTACAGAAATGCCAGGTGTTTACCCGTGTCAGTTTTTTTTTTATATATATATAGTGTGAATGGCACTACAGCATTCACACTGATCATTCTTGGGAGTGAAATTAATTGCCGACAATGTAATTGTTGTGGTTTAGTTTTTGTTCTTGTTTATCTTTTCATTTAGTATTATTGTGTAGGTCAAAAAAAGTTCATAAATTTACGTGAATAATGTTTAAACTTAACATTCTAATTAGTGAAGAAGCGAATTCTCTCTAGTGTGGTAATTATTTCGTCACAACAATCTTCACAGGTGACAAAATAGAAAATGGCTTCTGTGGATTACATACCATACATCTATTTACACCGCTCACCCGATAACTCGCGAACCCGCTTATAACGCGGGGTCATTCGTGGATCCCATTGTTTTTTTATTATTAGAAATTAGAAAAAAATTTACCCCTATTTGTTGAAAATGAAGAAAATTACGATAAAAACTGGTAACTGAAACCTGGATATATCGCTTGTTCTGTCATCGAAAACGGTTGATATGACCTGGAAATACGAGTCAACGTTATCAACTTTTAATAAGAAGCCATGTATTTTGTTACAATTTCTTTCCAAACAGCATTATTATTACACCGTAAATAACAGTATGTAACGAAATTTCGATCAGTGAAAATGTCACTTACGCCTACTTGAGGCAACAGTTTTATAAATAATACCAAAAAAATAAGTTATCTTTTTTATCAAATGAAATTCGCGTATTAGTTATATCTTTTAGTTCGTTTTTAAGTGTAATGATTGTTAAACACGATGTGCCTAGCTGTATTCAAACATGAAATATATAAGTCTACCGTAACAGCTATGTCCGCGAGCGTTCCCTGAGAATCTAATTAAGTGCCGATAGTTGTTTGGGGATATCTGATTGCGAAAGTATTTGTTGTGTTGTTGCAATAAATTAAAAGCTGATCTTTGTGTATTACCACGTTAATTACGTCTTTTGTATCAAATAATGGGAGTGGAAAAAATGAAAAGTTATAATCGATGCAAATCCAACCTGTGGAAGAGCAAACAGCACCGGTAGTGAGTGTGAGGTCAACTCAACTCGTTTCAAGTGATCAATTAACGTTCTTTTGTGAAGTAATATAATTCTGACACTCGTTCTTGAGAAGTACGATCTTCAATTATTGATCTGCCATGGCATGAACGAAACAAACTGAAGAAAGTCCACAGATTCTGACACTCATTCCTGAGAAGTACGGTCTTCGATTATTGATCTGCCATGGCACGAACGAAACAAACTGAAAGAAAGTCCACAGATTCATGTTCTAATAAAAAAAAATGCAACTTAGTAAACGTATTTTTCACCATACAAAGGAAAGAAAGAGATGTTTTATTGAGAACTTAAGTACTTGTTTAGAGAGTTTCACAAAGGATAATTGTATAATGGGAGACAATTTTATATGGATAGAGGATAGAATGGAAAGAACCTCAGACTTCATAACAAGTGATAAACAATATATGGCGGAAGTGAAAAATTTGATAAAACCACATAAACTTATAGAAGCATATAAAATTCTAAACATTTTAAGGACAGAATATACTTTCAAATACGGAAATAACCAGGCAAGTAGGTTGGATAAATTTTATATATCAAATTTCCTGGGTGGGGCTTAATAAAGAATGTAAAATTGCAAACGACAAAAATTATCTGATCTTTATAGAAATCAAAATGAAAAGTCCAGAAAAATGAGGAAAAGGATAATGAAAATTTAACAACAGAATTCTAGATGAAAAAGAATATGTTGAAATAATTAGAGAGGAGTTTAAATGTTTTTGGATAAAAGAAACAAAGATATAGTTAAGGAGATGGACTATCAGAGAAACAAAATTAAGAAGTTATTAATACGCTTTTGTAATATAAGGAGAGAAGAAATAAAAAAGGAGAAAGAAGATATAAAACGAAATCTAGAACGCACGGAAATTGAGGAAGAGAAAAAAAACGACTTTCAGAAAGATTAAAAGAAATTTTAGAGGAAGAAAACCAAAGGAGAATTATAAGAGCACAGAAATTCACAAACTTATATAAAAAATGAGAGGGTTTGTATAAAAGAGAGGAGTTAAGGAAGAGAAGGGAAACACTTAAAAACTATTAGGGAGGGGGACACTGTTTATAAACAAAAGGAAGATGTCATGAAGTGTATAGAAAAATATTATCAATAATTATACACTTTACAAGGTAAAAATAATAATACTATAAATGAATATCTTAATGAATATAAATATGAGATGATCTCATCAGAACACAAAGACAGATGTGATAATTTCATCTCAAGTGAAGAAATACAAATAAAAAAACGATCATGTCCCTGGCGAAAGGGAAATCGCTTCGGAATTCCATCAAACATTCCAGTATGTGTTGGCACCGATTCTAGAATCTTTATTCAGGAATATCTTTCTTGACGGAGGCATGACAAAAACAATTAGAGCGGACATAATTACACTGATTTATAACGGGAAGGGAGATAGGGAAGAGCTCAAAAACTGGATACCGATATCCCTTCTAAACAACGACTATAAAATTCTAAGTCGTATTTTATCAAACAGAGTTAAAACTGGAATGGATCATATTATAAATGAAAATCAGAGATGTGGGGAGAAAGGGAGGGATATTCAAAATAATATTTTAACATAAAAGCAGTCATATAATTGAAACAGGACCAAAGGGTGCCATGGTACTCTTTGACCAAGAAAAGGCTTTTGACAGATTAGAACACAACTACATGCAAAAAGGTTTAGAAAAATTTGGTTTCGGAGACAATTTTCGAAAATGGACCGAAATCATGTATAATGGAATAACTTCAAGAGTACAGATAAATGGAGCTGTCACAGAAGAATTTGAAATCCAAAGATCTGTGAGGCAGGGATATCCACTATATATGATATTATATGTAATAGCAATTGAAATACTTTATCACAAAATAAGAAATAACCCCAAAATTGAAGGAACACGTATTCCGAATTTAAGAGAGGAAATAAAATTGCAGATGATTGTACTAACTTTGTTAAAGATGCAAATTGTTTTTTGCACATCTACAAAAAGAATTTGAAATTTTTTGGGAAGCGTTAGGCTCGAAAATTAATCGTGAGAAAACAGAAACTTTAAAACAGGAAATTGGAGGGGGGAATCACCCCGAACTCCGACAACACTTGGTAAAAGAAAAGGTTAAGTCCCTTGAGTGGTGGTGGTGGTGGACTCTGAAATAGAAAACTACAAACATATGATGAGAAAAATAAACGAAAATGTGGCTCTCTGGGCACAAACGCCATTATGCATAATGGAGCGGGCACAAGTGTCCAACCCATACTTATATTCAAATATAAACTATATCTCAAAATCAATTTACATAGATAATTACATTTTTTTAAAAGAACTTAGATAAGGAAATAATTGAATATATTTGGAATTTTAAAATGCTTTACCTAAATAAAGAAACTCTCCATAGAGATAAGACAAGGGGAGGATTAAGCCACCCGAATCCATTACTTAAAAAAAATAGCAAATATTTTAAATAGATTAAAGAAACTTAAATCTGAACCAACCTTGGCATGGGAGAAAGCGGACGGATATATATGGATACAATCTCCTGTCCGAAAAATTAGAGTTACCAAGAAATTTTAGATACATTAAAGAAATTATTTAAAAATTCAGAGATAAGAAGGAATTATGAGAGTTAGATAGTAAGAAAAACATAAGGGTGGGTTAGAGAAACTATAACAAAATATATTTGATGTAAAGTAGAACAAGATAACCTGGGGATAAAAACTGGAGAGCTTCTGGAAAATATGGGCGGGAATTAAATCGTTAAAAATACAAAATATAGTGTTGAAATATTTGCATGATGTTTGGTTGACAGGTGACGTAGCAGTCAGACGCCACATGATAAGAAAAATTCCGAAATGTTCGGGATGCAAGGTGGCCCCGTTTACCAAATATTATGCAATTACACAGTGTGATAGAAATCAAAATGAAAGAATGAAGGTGATTATGGAAATCTGCAAAACGGAGAGATACCGGAGAAATAAATTACTGTATTTAGACGGAAATTTAGGTCAGAATAGGTAACAATTAGAACTAATTACATAACAAAGACCATTCTAGCGTGCGGCCAAATAATCAGAATTAAAACGTGAATGAAATCTTAACTATTAGGCCTAATGTAAATTATTATGTTGAAGACACTGAGGGCCGCCGTGGCGGACGACAACTTGTTCACCGCCCGCTCAGGGGAGGTTCCAGCCAGTGTGCGGGATAGGGTTCCTCCCTCACGTGCGGAGTGCGAGAGGTTTCTTGATATATCATAAGTACACCCAGTGTACCATCCTTTTAAATGTAATTCTATTTGTATAGATCAAACACAGAAAATATCTCAGAATCCAAATAATAAAATAATATTTAAAAAAAGCGGAAGGATGTGACCTAGTTAACCAGCCGTTTAAGGGCGGTTCCAGCCAGTGCGAGGTCTGGGACTCTTCCTTTATGGTTAATACAGGATATCTGTGATTTACCACCAAAATAATTACTATAATAAACATTACACAATAGATCTCTAATATCTCTCTAAGGAAAGGGAACTAACAAATAATAGCACAAACTAAAAACAAAAAGGAAACCCACCGTACTAACATTAAGATCTAACCCCCCCCCTTTTTCTTTTTCTTCTTTTTTTTCTTCTCTTTTACTTTTATTGGAGAGCATACAAGGGATGCAGGGAACTTGCATTCTGGAGGAAGTATGGAGCATAGATTCCACAGAGCTATGTCACAAGGCGCTACGCGAAGTGAAAAGGCCTGCGGGGGAAGTTCTAGAAAACTCCAGGCGTAGTACATGGATAGTGCAAAAACTCTGGGACATTTAGGCAAATTAACCCCATGGTTTACCTAATCAACACAAGCACGCACATAGAAACGATATCAAAATATTTTTTACTCTTTGTTTTGATTTTAGGCCTTTTTTAGACCTGTTTGTCATGAAGGGAAAATATCTACACTAAAAATGGCCGGATATAAAACAAAACTCTATAAAAGAGCCGATCATTGCAAGCACCATTTAAATGAACACTATCGGGAGACAGATATGTATATCGAAACCCGGAGTGGTGTCAAAAAATGATACTGGGATGATGAAAGAATAAATCACGGAAGGACAAATGAATTTGAGATATGGCTCGAAGGTATTGTCTTCGGGTCCTGTTGCGTGGATGAGTGCGTGGTAGGAAACCTCCGACAAAAAAGCACGAAGCGCACGCGAAGTTGGAGCAGCCTGTCGCACAAGCAACGGATAAATAATATAACATCACTGTGTGTGTGTGTGTGTGTGTGTGTGTGTGTGTGTGTGTCTGACGAGGTCGCTTTCCCCAACTTGGAAGAATGCGGCATCAGTGACACCGTCCCAATGGAAACTATCCTGCACAATGCGGTGTACATTAGTTCAAGAAAAGTCACGAAAATTAACGTCCAAATTTGGAGGCCAAGTTTGTGTAGATGTTTGCAGAGGCCGCTCAACTGATTCTTTGTTCAATCACAGAAAATAATTATACAAATTTTGAATTCTGTGTAAATTTCGATAACTGTCCTTGTCCAAGAATTAATTTAGAGCACAAATATTTCCGGGGAAAAATAATCTCTTGGAATCCAAATACTTTGAAGGAAACAAAATAATTAGCCCAAAAGTTGGTCCCAGCATAAAATACATTAATTTCTCAAGTGTTAAGGCAAGTAACGACTATTCTTTCTCAAAACATCAATAATACATCTAGCTACGACGCAAAACAGATGCCCGGATGTGGTTCAATCCTCTGGAAAAACATAATTGATACATGTTATTTGTCATGTACTCCAAATATGGCATCGATTTCACTTTACGAATCTTACTCTGAGAAAGAATTTTAAAAAAAGTTGTTTACTTCAACTCTTACTGGTTCTGAATCAAGGTCAGGAACTAGGTCAAAATAAAATACAAAGTTTCTGTTATTAGTTGTTTACAAAAAACAGTCAGGTCAAACAGAACTGAGCTTAATTTCTGGACAATGTCAAATCCAGTAAACTAAGTTACATTACAATAGCATGTAATGGAGTAAAAAACAAACACAACTTACAAACAAACAATTTAATAAACTCAAATATATATTAAATCAAATATACATAACACTTCCCCCATAAAGAGAAAGAAAGATATATGTATATAAATCTTTCTTTTACCATAGATTAATTATAGATGAGGTTTTAAAAATAATGCAGGAAGAACTCTTATTAATTATATAATGTGTACATAAAATAATACATTTCTATACACGGGAAAATGCATCAGCTATCAAATTATCCTTTCCCTTAATGTGTCTGAGGTCAATATTATTTTCCTGTACCAACAAACTCCACTATAGTAGTCTTTGATTTTTATTCTTCATTTTGCTGATGAAGGGGGTTGTGACAACTAAACACAGTAATCGAAGAAGGAGCTGAACTAATGTAAACTTCAAAATGTTGTAATGCTCATATTAAAGCCAAACATTCCTTCTCGATTGTTGAGTAATTTCTTTGTGCTTATTTAATTTCTTAGACAAATAGCACACTGGATGATCGACACCATTTTTGTCTTCTTGAATCAATACTGCTCCAACCGCAACATCACTTGCATCAACAGACAGTTTAAATAATTGACTGAAATTTAGAGCTGTTAGAACTGGCGCGCTTTAAAGTATGGATTTTAACTTATCAAAAGCCTCCTGACATTTTTCAGTCTAAAGGAACTTGTTTTTCTTGTTCAATAAATTTGTCAGGGGTTCGGCAATTAAGGAAAAATTGGAACAAAATTTCCGATTTTATCCAGCCATACTTAAAACTCGCATCAGTCGTTTTTCACTGACAGGCACAGGGAATTCAGAGATAGCCTTGACCTTAGCATCTATATGTTTAACTTGTCCATGTCCCACGTTATGTCATAGAAATGTTAAACTAGCACGGCAGAACTCACTTTTGGATAAATTAATTGTCAAATTTGCACCAGTGAGTCTGTCAAAAAAATTCCGAGTTGTTGCTAAATGTTCTTTCCAGGTATTGTTGCAGATGATATCATCGATGAAAGCATCACAATTATCTAGACCAGAGATAATTATAATAATTAGCCGTTGAAAAGTACATGGCGAACCTTTCATCCCAAAAGGCATCACTTTATATTGATAAAGTCCATCTGGAGTCACGATTGCCGAAATTTCCTTTGCTTTTTCCGTTAGTGGAATTTGCCAAAATCCTTTCAGAAGATCAAATTTGGTGACCCACTTGGCATATCCGATCTTATCAAAGCAGTCATTAATTCTTGATAATGGAAATGAATCTGTTTTAGTCAGACTGTTCTCCTTCCTATAATCAGTGCACATACGGTAAGTTTTATCTGGTTTCAGTCACTTCTACTGGGCTCTGTGAAATAATTCTCCAGCAAATACTGATTTTTTTTCCAATTATTCCTGTTTGAGAGGGTTCATCCTGTACAGATGTTGTTTCACAGGTGTGGAATTTACGATTTCAACGTCATGGAAAATTTTGTTTGTTCTTGTAGGAACATCTGGAAATAAGTGCTCATATTTAAATAATAACTGTTTAAGTCCATTCTTTTCTTGTTGCTGCAAATGTGAAATTTTATGGACCAGATCGTTCATAATTTCTGAATCCCGAAGACTTGTCGGTCCAAAACTAGTAGAGTCCGATGTTATTCCTTCAACTTAATCTTCACTGAGTGGGACAGGTAATACTAAATAAATTGCATGATTAACCTGGCTGTCTCTCTCAATATACTGGTACTCCTTTAATTTATTTAGGTCCCAGGAGTTCTATATTATAATTTAACTCATTCATTTTCTTCTTAACTTTGTAAGGGCCGTAATACCTAATCTGATAAAAATTCTGAAGAATGAACAAGAGAGACAGAACTCTATTACCAGACTTAAACGTTCTCTCCAATGCAGTTCAGTCAAACCTTAATTTTACTTTGACTTGAATTGCTAGATGCCAAATTCAAACACAATTGGCTGGAAAATTCCAGACCTAAAATTTGACCCTTGACCCGATTGGACAAATTTGGGAAGGCCAAATTGAGTAAAACAACTTTATGAAAGCTTTTACTATTGTTTTAGATTTAATATTCCTCAAAGGAAAAAACCCACCTTACTAACTTTAAGATATAACGTGCGCCCTACCTTTTTTCTCTTTTTTTCCTCCTTCTTCTTTCCATAGACACACAAAAGAAATACAGACGGGATACAGTGACTTGCACGCTGGGAAATATTTGGAGCGTGGATATCACAGGACTGTGTCACTTAGCGCCACTCGAGGTGAACAGGCCTGTGGGGTGAGCTCTAGAAAACCCTGGTGGCAGCACATGGTTAGAGAATGCAAAGATACAGGGGATACACTAATATAATACGTACTCTAACACATGGTTCCTTGTATAATTCGATCACAAATAGATAACTGGGGAACAATTTGACATAGTGCCTTCCTTACAAGAAAATCTATTGCACACAAACAATATAGCAAAAACACACATAGCAAACACAGGACTTAGGAGATCTTTGGCAAAGATCATGAAAAAGCCAGAAGGGAATTCTTCTTGAACAAAAGTCCCTGGCCGGATGAACAACCCACTAGATAGAGTAACCAATCTGGGCTCCTCAACACTAGGAAAATACCCCGATTCGAAATTTTTCAATAATCTTTTGTTCAAATTTCTATGTAATTAATATAAACATTACTATAGACCTTAAGGGGTACAACAACACATGAAAACCTTTTCTTTTTTTTTCAGAAAATTGGAGGGGGGGGGGCTCTCTGGTGCCCCCCCCCCCCAAGTCCACAAGACAAGTGTGAAAGTTTGAAAGCAGTTTCATAGAATTCAGTGCAAATATGCAGAAATAGAACGCCTGATATACATAAATATATAGAATATTTAAACAGTTTTGTAAACAAATAGAGAATTGAGTTCATCGTGCTGCACGCGCGGAAAGGAAAATGGCGAGAAACAGAGAACTGAGGATCTGCAAAAGTATTTTGAAACTAAAAGAATCGAGACAAGAAAAGGATCGTTTTTACAATGTTCATACAAAAAGGGGACACAGGAGATTGACCTGTCTGGAATACCAATGGAAAGACCACCCACAGTGTCAATAGTAATGGTTGCGCTAGACGTAAGGAATACGGACCTCACCAACTTAGCAGAAGCGTTGAATGGGAAAGGATTTTTACATGGTTTTCTGGTGAAGACGTGGTATAGAGGTGCATAAACCACAGGGAATGAAATAAATGTGGGAAGGTAGGACACACACCTAAGAAATGTTCAACCCAACAAGAGCAGGAAAAGGACAACTCACATTTTCTACGACAACCATATATGAGCTATATTTCTGAATTAATAATAAATAAAAAAGTACTTTAAAAAACAACAAAAAACCCAAACAAAACAAAAACAAACCCCACATATATAGTTAACATTTTATTATAATTTAATTTATACCACCATAACTGAAAATTATAGCACCTTCGGGTAACAATACAATTTTGATAAAACTTTTCTAAACGTTTGCTGTTTTTTAGTAACCTAAAAATGGAGGGGGCACGATAGTAGTCTGAAAAGATCAAACAGGGAATAGCTCCCCCCCGGAAGTCCACAGGAATATTGAGAATGGACGATTGGAATAGCAGAAAGTTTCAGAAGCCAAGCAGAGAACAAACATAAAATAATACAAGAAAGAAATTACTTTTTTACTAGTGAGACGCTTTTTCAACTGAAAAAAACCCACAAAAAAGCAACAACGTGCAGCTCGTGCAAAATGGCGTACTGCAGGGAACTTGCAGAACTGGAAAGGTATTTCAGAACAAGACGAATAGAGACAATAGTAGGCTCGTTTTTAGAGTGCGCATACAAACAGGGAACGCGGGAAATATATTTATAAGAGATTCTTTGAGAAAGAAGACCATCCATGACAACAATTATGGTAGCTCTTAAACTGGTAAATACAGATTTTATCAGTTCTTAAACTGGTAAATAAAGATTTTGCCAAGTTCACTGATGCAATAAATAGAAAAGGATCCAAAGGTTACGTCCTAAGACCAAGGGGAGACCAGCCGATAATCCCTTACGGCAAATGAAAATTGGAGGAGAAACAGTATACATAAAGGATCCAACACCAATCCTATGGAAAAATTTTAAAGAAAAGGGAGAACTGCACTTATCAGACCTTCCGCTGGAAATACCCTTGCAGGCAACAGTTCAAAGATTTGAAAAGAAATTCCAATTAAAAGTAACAAGTGTTAGAATGGACACTTATCCATGTAGCCCCTCTTCCAAATGGGATAAGGATTCTTGAAATCGAAAAGGGAGAATTTAAGAAAATGAAACCAGTTTTTATTTTATGCACGGGTTCCCAGTAAAATTATAGTTTAAAGGGTGTATATACTACCGAAAATGCAGGATTTGTGGAGAGACAAAGCATATGAAGAGGAAATGCACAACACTCTTAGAGAAGGATACACCGCAAGATAGATAAGAATTTGTTAAGGAGATGACAATATTTCCCATCCAGAAGGAAGTACAACAGAAACAACAACAAACAAACCCAACAATGACTACCTCCAAACAAACATGAAAGATACAAGCTATATCTCTGAATTAGTCATAAAATAAAATAAAAAATCACCCCCCCCATATATAGTAAATACTTTAATATAATTTTATATATATCACCATAATTAAAAAATTATAAAACCTTCGGGTAATCATACAATTTTGATCAAACTTTTATAATGTTTAGCTGATTTTACTAACCATAAAAGGGGGATGGGGGTGGCACTAAGCGGTCTGAAAAGATCAAACATATAATTAAGCAACCTTAAATTAGCGTACTCATTCACAAATGTGACCGAAGATATAATTATAACCAAGCGAAATGAATACTTGATGAAATAAAATTCTGGTTCACATATACGTTATATCAAAAGAGAAGTTAGTTTCAGAATTTGTAGTTAACTTCTAATTCCTTAATTGGCACTCAGCGATTTCCTTACGGTTGAGAAGCTTCATTATTACTTGTAATGCAATAATCGCATACATATTTGACTAACAGAACAATAAAAAAAAATGAGTTTCGACGTTGAAGGCTGTTTCAGGAACTAAATGTTCCGTTCTAATTAATAATAGGAATCTTGTTTGATTGTGATTTTGAATCAATAAGTTGTCATGTTCCCTGGTTGTGTTATGATCCTTGCCTTGTATTCCACGCGGGGGGTGGGGTGGGGTGTGGGTGTGCGCTCACCAGTTATTATGTACATTTGAGAGAGTGACGTATGTTAAGGTGAAGTTGTTTGCATTTAAAACATGCACAGTGGAGAGAATGTTGGCACACCTCTATGCTATTTTAATGTAAGTGGCTGACATTTCTTTGGATACACTGGACAACAAATTTTTACAAAAGTCATGTTACTGAAATAAAATTAGTCAATTCTTATCAATTTTTATGTGCTGAACACGAATATGACAGTCAAATTGCAAAATTGGCTCTAGTTTTTTTGTAATCTGCAAGAAATTAATGTTTACATAACGAAATGCATTCCAATAGTAAAAGGTCAACTGTAATAGCCTACCTATAAAAAATCAAGTCATTGACTACATCTTAGATTTCTTCGCCTGTCTCTTGTACAGCTGTTCGGGAGCATCTCTGAGGAGTGTCCAGCAGTAGTCAGCCAGCATTGTAGTGGACCATTTTCCCTGGTATCTTTGTTCCATTGTTGCGATATCTTGATGAAAACGTTCGCCGTGTTCATCACTAACAATACCACAGTTGCTAGGAAAGAAATCCAAATGGGAATGAAGGAAGTGAATCTTTAGAGACATATTGCAGCCAAGTTTCTTATACTTCATCAACATGTCTTCTACTAGTTCCTTATAGTTTTCTGCCTTAACATTTCCGAGGAAGTTTGTAGAAACTAGGCGAAAAGCATTCCATGCTTGTTTCGCGTCACCTTCCAGCAAGTTGTTGAACCGGTCATCTTTGAAAAGCTCTCGAATCTGAGGACCCACAAAAACTCCCTCTTTAATCTTTGCTTCGCTGAGTCGAGGGAATTTTTCATGCAGGTATCGGAATGCTGGCAAAGTCCGGTCAATGGCTTTCACGAAGTTCTTCATCAAACCTAGTTTGATGTGAAGGGGTGGTAGCAAGATTTTCTGAGCCTCAACCAGAGCTGGGTGTTGGATATTCTTCTCTCCAATGGCTACATTCTGCCTGTGAGTCCATTCCTTCCTCATGTAGTGCATTAGTAGTGAAGGGGGACACTTTACGTACAATGGGAATTAGCATTAAAAACACCCTTGGGACACTTTACGTACAATGGAAATTTAACATGGAGAAAAATCGTGGGACACTTTACGTACAAGGGGAATTAACATGGAGAAAAATCGTGGGACACTTTACGTACAAGGGAATTTAACATGGGAATAAATCGTGGGATACTATACGTACAAGGGGAATTTAACATGGGATTTTTTTTTTTTTAAAAAGTTTTTTTAAAATTTAAATTTAAATTTAAATTTAAAAAAGGGGTAGGCAATTCAAAGACTATCTCTTTTCGAGAAATATGGCTGGCCCTGAAAAGGGCCTTTGGGTTTTATGTTAATGTATTCATTAACATAAATGGCACCGCATTGGTCTTCTTCTTGTCCTTAGGCTGCGTCTTACTGTTGGTCCGTACATCAGCACTCTTTTCAGGCATCCTTGTCTTTCGACGTAGATCCTACGTATCCACAGGCTGGTGTTTGTCCTGTGGACAACGGTCCACTTCGATCGGACATACATGAGCAAGTCTGTCCGAAACATCATGGAAGACACAAGGGTGGATGACTCAACTGTAGTCCACATCTTGAAGCGACGAGAACAGGTGAATCAATGCATTGAACGGCGCTTATTTATAGGCGGAGGAAGGATTGAAACGGATTGAGTTCATTTACCAATCCGAATACGCGTTACAGAATTCAGTCAGCTCGCATCCAATCCGAAGAGAGCAGTCTGTGACGTCACGTAGTCAATATAGATTCGCTAGCGCTTGTGTGCAGTCAGTCTATGCGACAGTGATTCAACATGACGGAAACTCAGAAAACGGTCCATTGGGGTGCACCAGCAGGGGAGACTGCCCAAGGGAACTCGGACTTACTTTCAGAAGAGGTGAATTGGGATTTTGTGGATTTTCTCTCCTCGCAAGAATTTGTTCCGGAACCTTCGTTACTTTCTTCATTACCGCAAGTGGAGAATTTTAGACAGAGACAGAAAGAAGAATTGGAGAAATTTATACAACGACAAAAGGAAGCGGAACAGGCTTTTCTCCTACAGCAACAGCAACAAGAAGAAGAAGAGGTAAGAAAAAAACAACAGCAAGAAGAAGTAGCAGCAAAGAAACGAGGGTGAAAATCAAACGGTCACGGTACTGTTGGACATTTTAGCGGAGTTAAGAAGTCTGAAACAAATGTATCAGACTTCTTTATCACGACCGAAGAGAATACGACCTTCCCGAGCCAAACATGTCAACCCTGTGACTAAGCCTACCGTACCACCCTTAGTGATTTCAACCCAATCATCATCATCATCAACATTACGCAGTCCAGAAGTAGGCCTTGGCCGTGGCAAAGGCTTAAGGCAGTTAAAATTGATTGCTTAAACTCACCCCTACACCATGAAGAAAAAAGGCCCTTTTCAGGGCCACCCACATTTCTCGAAAAGAAATACAATTTCAATTTGCCAATAACTCAAAAAAACTCACCCATGTTACCCTTATATTACGCGTCTGTGTATGAGTGCGTGAGTGTAGCTTCTTATTTTAAAATCACAACTCAAAGACACTTACCTTATATCATTCATTTATTCTTTTCTCCATTTTTTACAATCCAATTCACAATTTATAACACAACACTTTAATAATAAGTTCATTAATTTCTTCTTTTCTCCTTGTTTAGTCTCTCTGTTTTTTGAATTTCTTCACCGTCACACTCTTTTCCTCTTCTTCCTCCTCGCTTTCTTCCCTTCTTCTTTTTTTCTCCTGTTTCTTTTTCTTCACCTGTCTTCTTTCTTCCTCAGAAGAATCCCTCTCTTCCTCTGAAGAATCCCTCTCTTCTTCTGAAGAATTCCTCTTTTCTTCTGACTCCTCTTGTTTCTTTTTTGGGCAATCTGGAGACCAATGTCCTTTTTCTTGACAATAATAACAGGTATCTTCACTTTTGTCTCTTTTAGTCCCTGTTTTTTTTCTTTTTTGACGGTCTGGACACTCTGAAGACCAATGCCCTTTCTTCTGACAGATATAGCAAGTATCTTGACTTTTATCTCTAAAGGAAGGAGAGTAGTCCGTAGGCTGGTCTGAAGAGAATTTTCTAATGACCCCTCGCAAAGCTCCGACGAAACGTTCCATCTGGTCAGTCTCTTCCATCGTTGTGCTCGGCTTGAGAGTGAAATGAATAGTGAAAGGACAAGACACACACCCTTTTATATACGCTGGTCTGCCAGGACTATAAAGTAGTTTATGGTGTTTGAACTTGAGTCATTTGACTTTTTGCTTTCAAGATGAAACGATCCCATTCATTCGAGAAGAAAGAAGAAGAAAGTAAGAGGCAGAAACGTGATCTATCGCCTCGTACCAGGGCTGAAATCTTGGCACAAATTCATGCCAGTGATTTTGAAGAGGACATGAGTGAACCAGAATCCAAACCCTCTAAACCAAGTTCACCACCCTTTGTCAACCCTGAAAAGTACTATTCCATTCGAGAGACGGAAAAGCGCTCCTCTAGAAAATTTAGAACCACGGCTTACAAATACACGGTGAAGTTTAAAGATTTCAAGTCCGAAGTACCGTTAGAGAAAGCAGAAGTGTTCATCACTGAGGTGTGGGATTCTTTGCTCACTGCACTCAAGCGACAATGTCAACCCAAAGAAGACGATCGTTTGAGACTTTCCATACAACACGACGGTTTGAAATCCCCTGTTTGGATCGAGTTTAGCACCCCTGCAGAATTAACTGCTTCCAAAGTCATGGACAAGATTCAACACGTACAACAATCTAATGATCAGTTTGACATCACCGATGGTAAAGCCACACTGGACATGACCCACGTCTCTCCTCCTCAAGGGACAGGACGCAAAAAGATGTTATTGGTGGACGACCTTCGCAACACCAAAAAGAGTCTCGTCCGAATTAACAACTCTCATGACCAGATGTGTTTAGCCCGTGCCATCGTGGTGGGACGAACCTATGCCGACAAGAACGACACGGTAGAATGGAAAAGAACCTGGAACACTATTCAACGTTCCCATCGAGCCAAGCAACTAAACGAAGCAGAACTCCTGTTGCAACAAGCTGGCCTGTCCAAAGACACACCCTGTGGCATTCCTGAGATGCAAAAATTGCAAGATGCCCTAGCTCCACGCTACACCTTGAAAGTGCACCCTCAAGAAGTGCGCGGACCTCTGTTGTTTCGAGGCCAAGACTTTAAGGACGGAAAATACATTCATCTTTATCATCACGATGAACATTTCGATACCATTACCAGTATCACCGGATTCCTGAAATACGGTTATTACTGTGAGAAATGTGACCATGGTTATAACAATCGAGAGCAACACAAGCATTGAGGATCGAAATGCACAGGATGTTTGGCCTCTTCACCCTGTCTGAGCGAAGAACCAGTGCCTTGTTCCACTTGTCTGCGCACGTTTGTCAGCCCTACCTGTTACCAACAACATCTGAAAACGCAAGGTTCACAGAAGAAATGCGCTTGTCAACTGCTGAGATTGTGCTCTACGTGTGAACAAGTCATACGTACCAATAATACCAAGGCACACGTATGTCGAGGAAAGAAAAAATGTCACATTTGTCACCACATCGTGGACTTGGAACACCAATGTTACGTGCAAAAATACCAACCCCCACCAGAGAAAGAGGACGGTCACAAGAAGAAAGGCAATTTCATCTTTTTCGATTTCGAATGCATGCAAGAAACTGGCATTCACATTCCTAATTTCTGCGTGGCTCATCGAGCGTGCGAGAAGTGCATTCAAGAACCTATCTTCAGTCATTGCCCTCACTGCAGCAAGATACCCGGAGGGCGTGAAAAAATCTTTCGGGGACCGAACACGTTAGCCGATTTTGCCCAATGGGTCTTAGACCCCGTCGACAAGACATGGAGCCAAGAGGACATCGAACGTTACCGAGATTGTCATCGCCATGCCACAGTGATGGCTCACAATTTCTCCGGATACGATGGACAGTTTCTTCTCAGATATTATACGGAACAAGGCACCGAACGTCCTAAAGTGACTTTGAACGGAGCCAAAATCATTTTCATGCAAGTGGGACAAGTGCAGTTTAAAGATTCGATGAGTTACTTGGCCATGCCTTTGAGTCGAATGCCTAAAACGTTTGGAATGACAGAAATGGCTAAAGGGTACTTTCCACACTTTTTCAATACGGAAGCCAATCAACATGCCGTTCTACCCCATTTGCCTGAGGCTCACTATTACGACCCCGACAACATGCGTACCGAACAACGAGAAGCTTTCTACGCTTGGTACCAGGCTCACGCCTCGGACCCTTTCGACTTTCAGGAAGAAATGTTAAAGTATTGTCGTTCCGACGTGGACATTTTACGACGTTGCTGTGGAAAATTTCGAGAACTGTTCATGGAACACGGAGGGGTCGATCCTTTGAAAGAAGCTTGCACCATTGCCAAAGCGTGTTCCTTAGTGTATCGACAACGATTCATGCCTGAAAAGACCGTGGCTGTCATCAGTCCTCAAACGACCCACTTTGTCAAACGTCAATACTCGGTCAAAGCCCTACGCTGGTTACATTACTTGTGCGACAAGGAAGACAAGTGGATTCAGCATGCCCGCAACGGAGGAGGCGAAAAGACCATCGGAACGTATTCGGTCGATGGCTGGGACTTAGAAAACCCCAAGATCGTGTACGAGTTTAACGGTTGCTTATTTCACGGATGTCCCGTCTGTTACCCTGACCGTGGCACTAAAAATCAGTTTTTGCAACGAACCATGGAAGACTTGTACCAGGACACTTGTCAGCGACGCCTAAAGTTAGAACAGCAAGGATACCAAGTGGTGGAAATGTGGGAACACGAGTACGATCACCGTATGAAAACCGATCCCGAGTTTAAACGCCTCGTGGAAAGTTACCAGTTCGTGGACCCGCTGAACCCGAGGGATAGTTTGTACGGAGGAAGGACCAATGCCACCTGTTTGCTGTACCAAGCCGACGAAGAGAAAGGAGAAGAAATCAAATACTTGGACGTGTGTTCGCTGTATCCCTACGTGTGCAAATATTGTCGTTTTCCCGTAGGGCACCCACAATTGCTGACGGAACACATCGACCTGAAAAACATTCGACAATACGAAGGCTTGATCAAGTGCAAAGTTTTGCCTCCCACGAACCTCTACCATCCCGTCTTACCTCACCATTGTCAAGGCAAATTGATGTTTCCCTTGTGCCGTACTTGTGCCGAAACGTGCAACCAAGACCAAGCTTGTCAGCACAGCCAGGAAGAACGTGCCTTGACGGGAACCTGGGTCAGCGTAGAATTGTTCAAAGCTCTGGACATGGGATACCAACTGTTAGAAGTGTACGAAATTTGCCACTTTCCCAAGACACAACAATACCGCAAGGGTGACCCCACGCAGAAAGGCATTTTCGCCGACTACGTGGATGCCTTTTTGAAACTGAAGCAAGAAGCCAGCGGCTATCCTTCCTGGTGTCACACTCCCGAAGACCAAATACAATTCAAAGAGAAATACTACGAACAAGAAGGCATCACTTTAGACCACATCGAGAAAAACGAAGGCAGGCGATCGTTTGCCAAAGTGATGTTAAATTGCTTGTGGGGTAAAATGGCACAACGACCGTGTTTACCCAAGACGGAATATTTGACAGAACCTTCCCGCTACTTCCAGATGATTCACGACAAAACCAAATACATGAAACACGTGGACGTCGTTCGAGAGAATTTGATCTTGGTCAATTACGAAGAAGATCTGGACTTTGTACAAGACGACCCTTTTGGAAATGTCATCATTGCGGCTTACGTGACAGCCCATGCTCGCTTAAAATTGTACGAAGCTTTAGAACTGTTAGAAGAACGCGTCCTGTACTTTGACACGGACAGTTGCATTTACATCCATCACCCGATTCAACATCACCCTAACATCGAAGGAGACCGTTTAGGAGCCTGGACAGACGAACATCCCGACGACAAGATTCTAAGTTTCGTCAGTGGCGGTCCCAAAAATTACGGCTACGAATACCGGGACAAACAAGGAGAAGTGCACACGACGTGCAAAGTGAAAGGACTGACTCTGAATTATCGTACCAGTCGAGTGGTCAACTTTGGGGTATTGAAAGAAGCCTTGCAATCGGGAGAGGATGGAAACTTTAAAGTGACCACCTACCAACCTAACAAGATTGTACGTTTACCCACTCACCACATCGTCAGTCGACCCTTGGAAAAAGTCTATCAAATCGTGTACCAGAAGCGAGTGCGACTTCCCAATCACTTTACCTTACCGTATGGACACGTTGGTATAAAACATTGGTTGTAAGAGGATAATTACCCACCAGAAAGATGACTTCGCCACAGCAAGAATCGAGTGAGAAACCCGATGAGAACTCCAAGTTCAAACCCTACCATTTTCCAGTCTTCTTACCTGACTATTGTGATTGTGCCCGTCGATTGGACACGTTTCAGAAATGGCCTACGGATAGGGAAGGATTACCTTCTTCGCATGTTTTAGCTAGAACAGGATTTGTCTACTTGGGACCTGAGTCAGGATTGGGATACGAGGTACAGTGTTTTGCTTGCGGACTGAAGTTACGAATGGATCTATGTATCTATAAAGATTCAGCTATTCTGGAACATACTCGATGGTCTCCGCACTGCCCTTACCTTTCTATGGCCTTTCCACTCATTACACTACGGTACAATGTTGACGGTACCTTAGAGACGGTACCTTCCGAAACAAGACATAAAAAACGTAAAAAAGGAAAGATGTACAAGCTGGAGACTGCATTGAGACTAGTATAAAAAAGGGGCTATGGTCAAGATCGATAGTTCATTGTGACTACCAAGACCGAGCGAACAAGATGAATACTTTGAAAAAGACTTCGTTCCAGTTTGGGGATTGTAAAAAAGCTGTATCTTTCTCTAGTGCGACTAATACTGGATGGATAAGACCCATGCATTGCGACGGAAAATGTCCGGAAGGAAACTGCGATTGTCCATGTGGTTACCATTGTAATTGCGTAACGGAGTTTGCAGACGAGTGCGATTATGAGCCTTGCGATGGGACCGATGCTGTACGTTGTGACCTGAGCGATGCCGTAAAGCATCATGGGAACTTTAGTGCCCCTACCCCTGTCATGGAAAGTGATGCTGTGCGTGTCAAACCTGTGGGATGCGAAAGCGATGCTGCTCGTCCTCTTGGACATTTTACTGGGTTTCGTTTTAAAGGGGAATGTCGACCTTCACGTTTACCTCCCTACGGATGTCATCCAGCCCTGAGCAAACTCCTGCCCATTTCACTCAACCCTCATCGAAACGAACCTGTGAAAAACGAATATTCGTTTCCTGTGCGTTCGTCGGAATACTGCGACTTTGAAAATCGTCTTCAATCGTTCAAAGGAAAATGGCCAAAGTATCTGGGAGGACCGACCCCCGAAGAATTAGCCAGAGCCGGATTTTTCTACTTGGGCGAAGGAGATAAAGTCAAGTGCTTCAGTTGCGGTGTGTCACTTCACCACTGGGAACCGCAAGATTCGGCCTTCGTTGAACATGCTCGATGGTCACCGAATTGTCATTACTTACCCTTAGTGGGACCGAGACATTGAAGTAACTTTTTACCATAATCATCTGTTCATGGATACTTTACAAGAGAACATTCGTGCTTTGCCTGTGGAGTTGAGAGAACGCATTTACCGAGAGCTGGTCAAAATACAAGTGAAACGTAAAGAACAATTGCATCCGATACGTCACCGGTGTTTGAACCACTGGTATCTGAAGGCTATACAAGGACTGATTCAATTGAAAGTGTTCCATTGGACAGACATTGATCAACGACCTTCTGGTTATAAAAAGGAATGGTTTGGTATGGACGATTGTAGTTACTACATTGTAAACGTACTGCATCGAATTCCAGAGGAAGAGTTAACGAATTACAAACTTTTTGAACACAATGTCAACTTGGTGAAAGAGGAAACTTCTGAACGAATTGTAATGTGTAGATTAGTGACTCAACGATTTAAATTCGACACTGAAGTGAAACCATGTTTGTGCAAAGAGTACATTTCTTGTGTCAGACCAAAGAGGATTTAGTATGACCTATTCATGGATACTTTACAAGAGAACATTCGTGCTTTGCCTGTGGAGTTGAGAGAACGCATTTACCGAGAGCTGGTGAAAATACAAGTGAAACGTAAAGAACAATTGCATCCGATACGTCACCAGATCTTTAACCACTGGTACCTGAATGGTATAAGAGAACTGATTCGTCAGAAATTCTTTCAATGGTCAGACATTGTTCAACACTTTGAGGTCGCTAATGATCGACATGTTCATGATTATGGTTACTTCGAGATTCACCTACAGCAATACATTGAGGAAGACAAGTTAAAGGATTACCAACATATTTTACGTGGAATCTACTTAGAGGAAGAGGAAACACCTAAACGAACTCTGACGTTTCGGTTACAGTATGCAAGATTTAGATTCCCTACTGGAGAACGAAGATCTCTGGCTAGAAAGTACGTCTATTGCATCCGAAAAAAAGAGAATATAAAAACAGGCTGCCATGCCACGGTTTATGTCACATGTCATCCAACAGATTCCGTGGAAGGAACTCAATGACCATATTCAAACCGTGGATCATTACCATCAATTATTACAAGAACTGTATCCATTCAATTTTGGACGACAAGTGGTGTGTGTCTTAGTGACTTGTTTTCTGGGATTTCGTTTACCAGCCGATTCTTTGTGGACTCTTTACGATCAGTACTTACCACCTCCATGGCCTTAAATGGTCACGAAAAACTCCTTTTGTTCAAAGCCTTGCGTTTTCATCTGGATACTTCTCGACCTCAACAGGAAAAAAAGATTCGTCAACTTTTAGCGACCCAAGACGTGTATGACGATGTGTGTGTAGCTTGTGACTTACACCCTCATTGGACAGATGTTCGTGATTGGAAAAAGGGGGGTTTTGAGGTTTGGACCCAAGAAGTGGCCCAGTATGCACAAGAGTTGTTCAAGGAAAAAAGTTACTTTTCAACCCGTGTTAGTGACGGTGCCAGAAGAACCCTTCACCGAGAACAACCACTCGCTTCAGGACAGGACTGTCATGGACATGCCTGAAAGGTCATTCCGGGAGGACACTTGTGTGACAATACCTCATGTAGAAACTGTAAGAACATTACACACTGTCCCTAGGACATCTTGGTTAACCAAAACATGTTGTACAGACACTTGTTTATATTTCACTTTGATCGCTTTGCTGTGTTTTATATTCCTGTACATCACTATTTGGGTTGTATGTATTTTTGTCTTTCGTGTTCATATTTGAAACATTCAATAAACGTGTTCTGAAAAAAGTATATAAACTCTTGTCTTGTTTGTTTTTTTCGTGTCACAAGTGACATTTCTCATACCATGGCTACATCTGCTGTCTCTGCTCCCTCTTCCTCTACTGTCAAAGTCATCGACGAACACTTAGATCGTGCCAGTTGGGAGGCTTTGTATCTTCGCCATCCCTTTAACATGCTCATTGCTGGACCTAGCGGTTCAGGCAAAACCGAATTCGTCAAACGTTTGATCGAACATAAACATCATTTGATCGATCGGCCACCTCAACGGATCGTGTGGTGTTACAAAGAGTGGCAATCGGCGTACAGCCTCTTGCGTGAAAGTCAAGGCGATTCCATCGTGTTTGTGGAAGGCATTCCTAAAGAAGACGATGGCATCGTCTCTGACTCCCGTCTAACCCATTTGGTCATTTTCGACGACATGTTAGGAGAAGACGAAGAAGAAATTAAATTGTGGTTCACGCGCAAAGGGCATCACCGTAATGCCAGTGTCGTTTACATCACCCAAAATTTGTTTCAACAAAGTAAAGCCCATCGCACCATCAGTCTCAATGCGCATTACGTGGTCTTGTTTAAAAGCCCTCGAGATAAATCGCAAGTGCAAGTCTTAGCCAAACAGTTAGGAACGCCTTGGCTGACTCAGGCGTACGACGATGCCACTCAAACTCCACACGCCTATTTACTCGTCGATTTGAAACCTACGACCCCCGAGGATTTGCGATTTCGTACCCACTTGTTTCACCACTGGTGCCAAGACGGAGGGCCTGTCCTGTACACGTCTGCGTCCTCGACTTCATTTCACTCCTCCCATGAAAAAAATCTATAAAAACCTCAGACCCTTTTTCGTCTGTCTCACACAGTGTGAACATGACGTCCCTTCAGTCTCATCTTCCCGTCAAATTGATTCGTGCCTTGTATGGCATCAGCCGAGAAAAAGATCCACAAACACGAGCCCGTGTCTTAGAAGCTAGTCTCAAAGAAGTCTTACGATGGTTCACGGTGACGGCACGTCAATTACTCCAAGGAATCATTCAGATTCCTCATCAAACCCAACGCTTTTTCGATCGAAACAAAGTCGCTTTGGTCCAACTGGCCGATCCCCGCATCGACACTCAAACCAAAAAACAAATCATTTTGAAACCTGGAGGGAGCGGTACTCTAGGAGGGGTCATCATTCGCTCACTCTTAAGATGGGATCCTAATGCCCCCAAAGTTATCCCCAAGACAAAAGTTCAACGAAGCCCCAAGAAGAAAAAGAAAAAGACCAAGTCCCCAAGAAGAATAACTTCTCCAGTGGCAGGACCCTCCTCTTACCAGACACCACCACCATCACCCCGGAAAAAGAAAAGAAGCCCCCAGAAAAAGAAACAGAGAAAAAGTCCTCAAAAAAAGAAAAGTCCACAGAAGAAAACTAGTCGCAAGAGAGGCACTTCAGCCAGGACGCAACCTTACACTCGCAAGCCACGACCTGCCACAACGTCTCCGGCAGCCTCACGTTTGTCCACTTCTCCGTTGATGTCACCAGGAACTGAAGAGTACTTGGAGACGTTGATCACACCAAGAACTTCTCCGTTGATGACCCCCAAAAGAGCTTCCCCAGTGGCAGGACCTTCCCATTTAGCAGCAGTGGCTGCTGCTCACAAAGTACCTTCTCCCAAAATCAAAGTTCAAGAAAGATCGGGCATGTTACAAAGTTTACTGGATTTGTCCAAGCAAGAACTGGCTCGATTTAGTCCGTTACGTACCCCTGCACGACGTGTCATGCCTGTCCTCAAACTGATAAAACGTAAAGACAATCAGTGGCGACGCGTTCCAGTATAAAAAAGGCCTGTGACCGAGTAGGGTATCAGTGTTTTTAGGTGCTCCTAAAGACTCAAAGATGTCACCCTCCAGAAAACCCCAAGGAAAGAAAAGGAAAGGACTACCACCACGTTTAGCCAAACATGGGGACCTGTTATCTGTCCTGTCCAAAGCTTCTCCACCCCTACGAAAAAAACTCATTCAAACGGCCTCCAAAGAGGTCATCGATACCGTGTGCGAATGTTGTTTGAACGTTTTGAAAGGCACGATCCCTTTGTCCAAACACCAGAAACAATGCTTAGGCAAACATCGTCACGTTCTTCGGAAAATGGTTCAAAAGAAAATTCCCATTCGTCAAAAAAAGAAGATGTTGGTCCAACGTGGAGGCATTTTACCTCTCTTGTTAGGCCCCATACTGAAAGGAGTCTTGGGAACCATGTTGGGAGGACTGATGGGAGCAAGATGAAAAGGCCTTCGGAAGTCCCAAGATCTCAGAATTCACCCCTGACAACCCCATGGAAGGACGAAAACTAGCTTTAGTGCCTTACAAACGATGGATGGAATACCATCGGTGGCAAGAACTACGCACCCCGCATTTACCTCCCAATCCCAATTTGAGCGAGATGTCCCAGTTACAACACGAATTGCAATCCTTGCTGGATCGCCAAGATTTGTCCGAAACAGAAAAATCGCAAAAGTACGGTCAACTCTTGCAACGACTGCAACTCTTTCACCAGAAAGCTTTAGACGAAACAGCTCTACCCACTTTGAAAGATTTTAAGACCTTGATGAAAAGTCCAGCACCATCACCAGTACCAGTACCAGTACCACCAGTACCCGTGACCAAGACAGAAAAAGGAAAAGAAGAAGAAGAAGGGTTTCAAACTCCACCCGAAAAAGTACGCAAGTTAACAACACCACCTACCTCCAGAATTGGATGGATTAAAAAGATGATGGCCACCCCTTCTTCCTCACAAGAGAAAAAGAAAGTGAAGACAGAAGTGAAGACAGAAGTGAAACAAGAACCGATATCCCCCGCTCAGACATCCTCCTCTTCGACACCTATTGCTGGCCGCACACGCAAAGCCTTGCAATCCAAGAAAATACCCCAAGAGAAAAAGAGTAGCCTCTTCCAAGAGTGGGTGCCTTATTAACACACCAATCAACACAAAAAAATGGAAAAAGTCTTAGCTAGCATTTACTACGATCCCTCCCATCCTGCAGGTTACGCAGGAGTTCAAAAATTGTTTCGTGCTGCCAAAACGCGACTGAAAAGTCTCCGTTTACCTCAAGTGCAACGATGGTTACAAGAACAAGCTACCTACACTTTACACAAACCCATTCGACGCAAGTTTGCCAGAAGTCGCACCCGAGTGGAAGGTATCGATCATCAATGGCAAGCCGATTTAGCCGATGTCTCTCATTTGGCCAGCTACAATCGTGGTTACAAATATTTGTTTTGTGTCATCGACGTCTTTTCCAAATTTGCCTGGGTCGTGCCTTTGACTTCCAAATCGAGCAGCGAGTTAGTGCGAGCCCTGCAACGGGTGTTGAAACAAAGCGGTCGTCACCCTCTTCGATGGCAAACGGACAAAGGCACCGAATTTCTGAACCAAGCTTTCCAAAAAGAATTAAAGAAACGTGACATTCATTTTTTTACCACCGAGAATCCCGAAACCAAAGCCAGCATCGTGGAGCGTTTTCAACGCACTTTGAAAGAACGCATGTGGAAATATTTTACGCATCACCACACTCTGAAGTACATCGACATCTTACCGCACCTGGTGCAAGCGTACAACCAATCTTACCATCGAAGCATCGGACGTGCCCCGCAAGACGTGACTCCCGACAACGAAGTGCTGGTGTTTGAGCGCCTGTTTCGTACGTCCCCGACGAGGGCTGTCCCTAAGAAAAGTGGAGAGTTGGCCGTAGGAGATTGGGTGCGCATTGGCAAAACCAAACGCACTTTCGACAAAGGTTACTTACCTAACTGGACGACCGAATTGTTTCGCGTCACTGGACGAGTGCATGGCCGTCATCCTGCCGTCTATAAATTGGAAGACATGAACGGAGAAGTACTCAAAGGAACGTTTTATTTGCCCGAGTTACAACGTGTCACCAAAAAAGAAGACGACGTGTACGACATCGAAAGCATTCTCGAACGCAGAACCCGTAAAGTGGGCAAACGACGTGTCAAAGAAGTCAAAGTACGTTGGAAAGGATATCCACCCAGTTTCGATTCTTGGATCGACGCTTCGCAAGTCATCGACTATAAAAAGAAGAAGTGACCATCATGCCCTTTCACACAGCAGCAGACGCAGCTACGTCGACCAGTCCTTCTTCCCCTAGTTCTTCTGTGCAAGATTTACAAAAACAACCCTTGTGGGTGTGGTGTGGAGAACGTGTGCCTAAAACGCAAATCGTCTTTTTCTGCCAAATCTTCGTGGTGTATTGTGTCATCGGGGCAGCCATCGCCAATTTGAGTTTGCAACAAGGAGACAAACAATTGTGGACCATTTTATTGAGCAGTTGCATCGGTTACCTACTTCCCAATCCCTCCCTGAAATTCTCCTCGAACGGGAACGTTGTGTCCAGTGCCAGTGCCAGTCACCAGTCCAACCACAATCAGAACCCCATTTTGGGCGGAGACACACCTCTGACATCCACTAATATTCCCTCGGACAGCCACAGAACTCTGGAATTATGAGTCACCAAAACCAATTTTACTTAACCTTACCCAGTGACAGTTCCATGGAGGTGTTTCCCAACAACACGTTGTGCTGTTACACAGCCAAATTACCTCAAGCCATCCCCTTAGATCACGAAGCCCATTGGGAAGTGGCTTTAGTAGAAATGATTCACCCGACCCAAGTCCTCAATGTCATTGCCCAGCAAAATACTTTTACGGTGGAAGTTCATGACGAGCAATTGCAAGAGTACTTGGATAAGAATGTCAAATATGACAATAAAACCTATGATGAGAAACTTAAAACGTGGACCTACAACTTTGTGATTCCCCCAGGCTATTATTTCAGTGGTCATCATTTGGTCAGCGCCATAGCCTCCAAGTTTAATGGTGTGTTTGGGGAAGTTTTTAAGAAGGACAATTTCAGGAACAAAAGTGTCACCATGGAGTACCACAAAGTAGCTCGTCGCTTCTTGATGAAATTTGAGCGAAGTAAAATCGTGTCCATTATATTTTGTCCCGAATTGTTTGACATGTTGGGCGGGGACATGGAGCTGAGGAAGAACTTAGAACGAAAAACATCACCCGAATTACCAGTCATTTTCGACAACGTGACTTTTGGCCAGTATTTTCGTACCCCGGTAGAACTGAACCAAGGACTGAATTTGATGTTCGTGTACTCCGATGTGGTGGAATACAACGTGGTGGGACACACCTCCGTACCGTTACTGCGTGTCATTCCTTTCAAAGTGGATTCTGCCACAAACGCTGACGAGGAAGGTGGAAACACTTATCACGTCCACCGCGAATTTGTCCATCCTCACTATTTGCCGGTCACTAAGTCGTATTTGGACACGGTCAACATTACTATAAAAGGAGATTTGGGACAAAATATTCCATTCACTAACAAAGGAAAAGTCACGGTGAAACTCCATTTTCGAAAACGGTTCTCTCACGACTCGTAAGTAAGTCATGTATCCAGTGTACCAAGGGGTGGCTCGACAGCGAGGACACGGTTTAGGAGACATGTTAAAATCGGCCTTTCGTTCGGTGGCCCCAGTGTTGAAACCGATGGTGACACGAGGATTGCACGCCTTGAAAGATGCGGCACTGACACAAGGCAAAGAATTTCTCCAAAATGTCATCATCGACAAACAGAACCCTAAAGAAGCCTTCATGAGGGAAGGCAAAAATGTCTTGCTGCAAACGGGCAAAGACATTTTAGGCCGACGAGACACACCTATAAATGCCCTGCAGGCTACCGAGTCAAGCATTCAGCAAGGACAAGGCAGAAAGAGACGACGAAGAAGAAAACACCCTTTCACCAGACTTCAAGCGAGAAAGGCCAAGAAAAGAAGAACCGTTCGAGACTTAGACGTTTTCGATTATTGAAACACAGCAACAACAAAAAATGATGCACCGAGAGTCTTGCGCTTGTTCCAAGACGGAACTGGATCTGTTTGCCATGCCCCCCACCATGATGACCATGCAAGAATCCCAATGGGTGGAATTTCATCCCGTCTCCTCATTGACAGCCTCAGCTCCCATCGAGTTTGAAATCAAAGGACAGCCCGAAGATTACATCGATCTGAATAGCAGTTACTTGTACCTGAAAGTCCAAGTTCTAGATAAGGAGGATGGTGCAGTAGAAGACACTGAGAATATAGCTCCCGTCAACAATTTCATGCATTCCTTGTTCAGCTCAGTGGACTTGTACTTGAATAACAAACTAGTCAGCAGTAGCATGGATACTTACCCTTACCGTGCCTACCTGGAAAATCTCTTGACGTACGGAATAGATGCCAAGGATACTCATCTCAATGCTTGTGTGCTGTGGGAACCTGACGAAGCGAACGAGTTCAACACATTAAAAAAAGACAATGACGGCTTTGAGGAAAGACAAAAGAAAATCCTAGGTGGAAAGAGTTTAGAACTGATGGATCGTTTGCATTTGGACATGTGGTTGCAAGAGAAATATTTGCTGAACGGTGTCAATGTGCGCCTGAGACTGAATCGCAGCAGTGCCGCTTTCCATTTGTTGGCTGATAGTGATGCTACTAAAGGTGGCAATCCTAAAAGCACAATCCTACAAGCCAGACTCTACGTACGGCGCGTGGAAGTGTTACCCAAAGTGGCAAACGACATCAGTCAGACGTTGAGCAGAACGACAGCCAAGTATCCCATCCGACGTGTGGAAGTGAAAACGTTCACCATTTCTGCTGGACTACAATCCATAACCGAAGATCATCTGTTCCAAGGACAGTTACCCAAACGTTTGATCCTTGGTATGGTCTCGAATGCAGCCTTCAACGGAGCCTTCAATCAAAATCCTTTTAACTTTCAACACTTCGACGTAAAGAAAATCGAAGTCAGTCGTGATGGCAAGACCTTGTGTACCCGACCTTTCGAACCTGACTTTGCCAAGAACAATTACTTGAGATCGTACTTGTCCCTGTACGAAGCCACCGGACAGTTAGGAACCAACACCACTCACGGCATTACGTACAACGATTATGACGGAGGCTATGCTTTGTGGGCTTTCGATTTCACTCCAGACCAAGGCAGCGACGAGGGACATTTCCACCCTATAAAATCTGGCCAGATTCGTGTGGAACTTCAGTTTGCAAATCCTCTGACAGAGACAGTGAACGTCATCCTGTATGCAGAATTCGATAATACCATAGAAATCAACAGTTTGAGAGAAGTCATTCTAGATTATTAGAAAGCCATGGAAGACTGTTATCCCTCTTTACAAAGTGGAGAAACTTTGGAGACGGAATGTGAGGAGATCGTGGAAGAAGGATCCCAAGACAAAGACGAAGAAGTTGTCATGATGAAGTCAAGATGGCCAGAACAAGAAGCCCATTTAGTCTCCTGTTTTGCCAAACACTTGGTCGACAAAATGACGGAATTGATCAAGAAAAATTGCTATGGATGTCAAAACGATCATCCCAGTCAAATTCAACACGATAAATGCCTGATGTTGAGTCAAGAAGAAAAATTGGACGAGTATCTGGACGAAGCTTGGAGTCTCATCTCGAACAAAGACGTGTTGCACCAGTGGTATAAAGACTTGCGTGAACATTCTTGTCCAGCATTAACCACTCAAGAGATCCATCGTATCGAAGCTCTCCTGAATCAGAGTGAGGAAACAGAACGAATAACCGTTTATTCCTCAGACATTTTCAAGCAAAAAGTCAGGATCGAATTGACGACGTATTATTACCTGTGAAGAAGAAAACAAACACAAAACAATGGATACCTGGGAACTTTATTACCTTTTGAACCACAGTTCGTATACGTCTTCTTGGAATCCCGTCGTCTGTGCTAAAGATGAACTCCCTCATCGCAAACCTAAAGACCATCAAGCTTACGTGATCAACACGGACGACAGTCATCTCCCAGGAACCCACTGGGTAGCCGTCTACTTTCCTCAAGAAGGCTGTGTGGAATATTTCGATTCGTACGGATTGCCCCCTTTGGAAGACGATATCATCGACTTTATGAGAAGAAATGCTCAAACCACCCGATTCAATAACGTGAAATTACAAGGCACAGATTCCTTGGTGTGTGGACAATATTGTGTGTATTTTCTGCATCATCGCAGCCTGGGCTATTCCTTAGAACATTTAGTGACTCATTTCGATCCTCGTTCTTCTGCTAGAAACGATGTGAAAGTAGATCGATGGTTTTGTGACCATTATGCTTATCTTTTGTCTCAAGCTAGGAAACGTAGTGTCCATCAATGGCCTAATGATTTCCAACAGTGGAAATCACAATTTCATTCACAACGTTGTCAGCCTTGTTTAAAGTAGATTGTATTTGAAGAAAAAAATGTTTGTAATTTGAAAAAAATTGTTTGATGTTATAATGTTGGATTATTGTTAGAGTTGTTGTTAGTTAGTGTTAAGTGATTTTTGAATAAAAAATGTTGTGTTTTGAAAAAAATGCCTTTGTGGTTTGTTTAGCTAGAAGAATGTTGGATTGATGCTCTTTCATTTCTTACTATCCCTCTCATGAACGTTGCGGCTCGAAAACCGTGTGGGGATGTTTTCCTTCACGTCCGCGCTTTCACTTTAAGAACCGGGTTGTTCCCAGTCTAGCCATCCATTGTCGACTCATCCTCCTAAGAAGATGTGCTCCAAACTAGCTAAGCTCAACGAAGCCTACGTGAATCTGCATAGGGTCAGACACAGTCTGATACCGAAGCCAGAAGAAATAGAGAATGTGAGAATGTTAAAAATCACTGAAGACCTGATAGAAGAGCTCTTCAGAGAAGAAATGAACAGGGAAAAAGAAGAATGGACAGAGAAGTACAGACTTCAGAGACAGCAGCAACAACAACAACAGCAGCAGCAACAACAACAGCAGCAGCAACAGCCTGAAGCTGACAGAGGCTTTGTGGATTGTCGTATCGACACCAAAGAATTCTTCTTCTCTTTCCGAAGAAGCAGACCTATCGCCAGAAAGTCTATCCTCAGAGGACATCGCATTCTTAGAAACTAAAAAAGAATGCCATAGCAAAACAAAAAACAGCCCTTTTCAGGGCTACCCAATACTCTAGAAAAGAAATAACGATCGATTTGCCAATGTATGTAGGTAGAGTAGTGTGAAAATAAACACTAACTCTAGCTTTTAAAAATGTGAGCGTATGAGTTTGTGTGATTGTGTTTGTAAGTGATAAAGTAGGTTGGTGTGGATAGTAGATTAAAATGATGTTTGTTTTTGGGGTTGTTTGAGGTGTATATTAGGGGTTAGATTGGATTGCTTTGCGTATGTGGATAGTCAATTGAAGTGATGGGTAGCATAAAAAAGTGAGCGAGTGTTTCTTTTAGGTCCGCGCGTTGTTGTTGTTTTAGGTCATGATCTAGGTAAGATGAATTTTATGTTTTTAGGGGGATGTTTTCCATCACGTCCGCGCTTTCACTATAAATTGAAACTCGTTCGGCAGTCGAGCTACCCTTGTTGATTGATCAACACCAAAAATGAACACGAGACTTGAGAAACTGTTGGAGCTTCATGTGCATCTGGAATATGCCAGGCGCATATTAAATGAACTGGCCGCGGAAGCCATTGTCGAGGAGGGAAGGATAAGAGAGGAGGAAAGAAGAAACAAAGAAGAAGAAGAAAGAAGATATAAAGAGGAAAGAAGAAACAAAGAAGAGGAGGAGGAAAAGGAGAGAAGAAATTTCAAAATCCCAGAGAGTGAAAATTGGGATTCTGAAGCAACATATCCTGCCTCTGCTCTCTCCCCTCAAAAGGTAAAAAGTAACTGGGGGATAAGATGTGTATGTGGCGCCAGGCCTGGAAGGTGCCACCATTAACCAGGTGCCCATGAAGTTCCAAACAAAACAGCCCTTTTCAGGGCTACCCAATACTCTAGAAAAGAAATAACTATTAATTTGCCAATGTATGTAGGTAGAGTAGTGTGAAAATAAACACTAACTCTTTATTAATAGTGGAAGTGTATGTGTTTGTGTGTTTGTAAGAGCTCAGGTATGTTGGTGTGAATAGTAGATTATGGGTTTCTTAGCAAATGTGGAGAGTATAGTTAGGGTTATATTATATGAAATGAGAAAAGTGGGATGTTTTCCTTCACGTACGCGCGATGTTCGGTCATCATCTAGGTAAGATCCATTTTATGTTTTAGGGGATGTTTTCCTTCACGTTCGCGCTTTTCGTATAAGAACCCACAGTATTCGTCGTTCAAACCATTCTGCAAAGAATACAAAGAAGATGGCGTCAAACCAAATGGACAAATTACAAACCTTGCAAGACGTTTTAGACAACTTAGGAATAATGGAACAGATGCTATTAAGACTGGTTGAAGACCATTATTCCTATAGTCCCCATCGTGTAAAGATGGAAATTAACAATTTAAGGAAAGCAAAGGACAAGATTAGTGGTGTCATGAAAGAGATCAAGGAGGAGAAGGAGGATGAAGAGGAAAAGATAAGAATAAGAACATGGAACGAAAAAATTGAAAAAGAAGAGGAAAATGAGAAGAGGAAGAAAGAAGAAGAAGAGGAGGAAGAGAAGAAAGAAGAGAAGGAGAAAAAAAAGAAGAGAAAGAGTGTTGGAGATAAAATAAGAAGTTGGTGGAGGAAAAGAAGAAATTAGAAGCAGAAGAAGAAGAAAACCCAAAGGCCCTTTTCAGGGCCAGCCATATTTCTCGAAAAGAGATAGTCTTTGAATTGCCTACCCCTTTTTTAAATTTAAATTTAAATTTAAATTTTAAAAAAACTTTTTAAAAAAAAAAAAATCCCATGTTAAATTCCCCTTGTACGTATAGTATCCCACAATTTATTCCCATGTTAAATTCCCTTGTACGTATAGTATCCCACGATTTATTCCCATGTTAATTCCCCTTGTACGTAAAGTGTCCCACGATTTTTCTCCATGTTAAATTTCCATTGTACGTAAAGTGTCCCAAGGGTGTTTTTAATGCTAATTCCCATTGTACGTAAAGTGTCCCCCTTCACTACTTGCATTTCCCTTGCTCGGCTATCCCACTCGCATAAGAAACACATGTATTTTGTATATCCTTGCTGCAGTCCCATTAAAAGGGCAACTACCTTCAAATCACCACAGAGGTGCCAGCTGTACTTGTTATACTCAATGGAATTCAGTAGCTGCCTTAAGTTATCGTATGTCTCTTTCATGTGGACAGCATACGCTACTGGAATAGATGGAAGAATGTTTCCATTGTGCAAAAGCACAGCCTTGAGACTCAGTTTCGAAGAGTCCACAAATAGTCTCCATTCTTGTGGGTCATGAGTGATTTTTAAAGCATTCATGAGGCCCTCAATATCGGAACAGAATATCAGATTACTTTCCTTTCTGAAGAAAGGCTCCAATTGCTGGTGGCGCTTTCGATATGCAGTAATTGTGACATCTTCTTCTAGAAGATTCCATTGTTGGAGTCTTGATCCTAGCAATTCTGCCTTGTTCTTTGATAAGTCCAAATCACGAATCAGGTCATTTAGTTCTTCCTGTGTTATTCTGTGTGGGGTTGATGATGCACCACAGTGAAAATCTGGATCACTGCATGCTGATGGACCAGGAGAAGAACAGGTCGACTCACCTTTGTCTTCGTCAGATGAATCAAGAGAATATTCTGCTGGAGGTTCTGGAATAGGAAGTCCCTCACCATGTGGAACTGGTCTCAATGCAGACGGAATGTTTGGGTAGACTATTCTCGACTTCTTTCGCTTCGTTATTCCGCCGGAAAGAGGAGGAACCAAGCAGAAGTAACAGTCATTTAGGTGGTTGCTTGGCTCTCTCCACACCATTGGGACTGCAAACGGCATTGATGACCTTTTGCAATTCAACCACTGTGAAAGCTCTGTTGTACATGTAGCACAGCATATATGCGGAGCCCAAGGCTTGTCTTGGTCACCAACCTTGCATCCAAAGTAAAGATGATATGCCTTCTTCACTTGAGAATTGATACTTTTCTTCTGGTTGGCAAATGTCACTTCCCCACAAATATAGCAAAAATTGTCCGCGGTATTAACACACTTTCGAGGCATTACTGTTCTTTATTGTACGTAAATGGATAAAATAATAAGTTTTATGTAACAGTAGCTTGAACTGTCTCGCACAACGTCTAAAATATTTTAAATGCTGAACCTATCTGATTGGGCTTTATATAGTACACTGCTTACGTCAGCTTCAGCAGCCGCCTGGCATTAGTATAATAGGCCTACACATGTATAGTACACTGCTGACGTCAACTTACTTCAGCAGCCGCATGGCATTAGTATTGCATTGCATCAGAAAATGATGCAATCAACTGTGGATGATGTGAGCATGATGGTATTATGCAATGTTACATCATTATTCCGGATGTTGCTGCAGTCCTACTGGAGAAATTTACACAGTGAAACATAGAAAATGAGGTATATGAATATCTTCAAAACGAGAGCCAATACAAATTTTTCACGGTTATATTCGTGTTCGGCACACCAAAATACTACAGATTAGGGCCTTTTCAAGTCAGTAATGATTTCACTGTTGACCAGTGATATTGTACTTTTAGAAATTGTAAATGATCTAAGCACACTAATAACTAAATTGATTGCTCCCTTGTACTCCAAAAATCAGCCTGAATTTGTCTAAAGTACACTATCCTTAGCAGCTATTAAAATAGGGAAACTGAATTTTGCCGGACTAGATAATGCAGGCCTCTAAAAGTGCTATAAATGAATTTTATATATTTGATATTAGGCCCATACACACAGAGAATATTTTAGTTATGTATTAGTTGTTTACAGTATAAAATAACAAAAAAAGTGAATTCAGGTCAAGCAGAAAATGAACTCAGTTTTGGACAAGGTCAAGTCCAACATACAATGTTACATTAAATTTAGCATGTAATGAAATAAAATTTTGTTTGAAAAACCTCACTAACAAATAATGCAAATTATATATATATATATATATATATGACACTGATATGACTCCTATTTGCATTATTAAATTGGGGGCCCCGAGTGGCCGTTATTGATCACTGCCAACTCACCTCTGGCTGTGCAGGTTCGAGTCTTGGGATTGGCCAATGTGGATATGTGAGAAAGCTTGCCGGTAGCTTCTCGCGGGTCGGTGGTTCTTTCTGGGGTTTGTCTGGGTTCTTCCTCCACCATTTATACTGGCCGCCATGTATGGCCTATCTTGTGCTGAAAAATGGCGTTAAACCCTGTAACAACAACAACATAATTGGACTGTCAATAGACTAATAAGAAGTCAATAGCAGGTACTGGATTGAGTCATTAAATATGAATGATTTGCTTAACTATTTAAAGAGCATTACAAATACCAAGTGAAATATCTCCATTTTTATTTCTCCATAGATTCGTTTCTTCTTCTTCCAAACCTTACAAGACAAGTTATTTTGTGTGCATATTTAGAATTGTTCAAGGGAGGTCATAAATACAATTTCTTAATGGGTGAGTTTGGGTAAGATGTAAAGGGTGAGGTTGCAGGTCAGACAATACGTTCATAAGTGGAGTAATAACAAATAAAATAGATGAAATTGTTCAGTTTAATTTAATTTCAAGAAATAAATTTCCCCCAAAATTACCAGAGTTCAACATTTTATGCACCTGCTTAGTAAACTAAGCAACTTGCAGTATACTTAAATATGGCTATAATATCTTACATTAAATCAATTTGTTTCTGAGGCAGCATCACATATATCAACATTATCAGTTGTACATAATACAAGAATGAATAGATTATACATGTGCTCAATGCGAGCTTGATATTAAAAAAAGCAATAATCTAAAGGAAAATAAAGTCATACCGAGTGATAAAATTCCTCAGATCACCTCCATGATCCATTTTGACTTAGGACCCTGCCTATCATATCACACCCATGGCACCATCAAATAACATATACAATCTTCAGTTGGAGGTGGTTAGATACCTACAATGCTTTGCATGATAATTAATTATCACTGCTTTTCGCACAGAAACAACAAAATACTAGATCTTTTATTATTTAAAGATCACTGCCTTCTAATAGTTTGTATTTTTACCGGTAATACTTTTTACTTAATGTGCTATTTTCTCATAATGTACCAATTTGTTTCATATGCTTTTGCATAACATGCCTGTACATTACACCATCCAAACTGTATTGAGACAGCTTCCAGCGCTCAAAAATCTGATAGATGCATGGAGCCCCTCTAATTTTAGATCGGGCTGATCCTGTATTCTAAGTGCGGTGTCCATTGGTCTTCTCGAAAAAAATTCTAATAGCCATGAGGAAACTTTGGTTTCTCTGATGAAATGTGTAAATGTATTTCCAAAAGTTGACATATGTGCCATAACACAGCGCAATCTAAATCAGATCACCTGTTTTACGTGAAATTGATATATGATTTTAATCAAACTGAAGCATGGCGTCTCATGCTAAAAATATGATTTTGTACTCCCAAACCCCCTGACACGGTCATGTTACGAGAAAACACAATTTTCAGAATTCTTCAAAAAGAAGACAAAAACCCCACCACTTTCAGTATATGCCATATTTTAATATTGTCACACAAGGTATAAGTATATCCCCATGATATGTAGAATATATAAACAATATACAGTCATGATTGATTGGTGCTAATATAAAACTATCCCTTACAGAGTTTAATTAATGGCAATTAATGGCAAGGAGGTCGGGTATAAACCATCATTTTGCATAATACTTAATTGGCTCAAAATATCTAGTGAAATGTGTTTGAAGGCTGCAGTGGGTGAGCCCATTGTGCTAATTTGCATAGGTAGGATCAGGATGTGGAACAACTCATTATAGGTAAATCAAAGAGATGCTTGATGCATGTACAAGAACAAAAGTTATTACGTACCATTGCCTTGAATGAGAATGTTTAAGCCATATGTATTATATTTTTGACAAGTTTGTGAACAGCTGCAATGTTTCGTTGAAGTTGGATTTTACTGCATACATAGAATGAAAAGCATGATCATTTAAGCTGTTGGAATAGTGTTCAAGTGTAATTCATTTTTGAAGCCAATAGCTACCAGCAAAGTCCAATAAAAATAAATTTCAGAAGTCTTGGTTGACGGAGTTTTACTTTGTGAAGCATGCCAGCAAATAAAAAAAAAGGATAAGGCGGGCTATTAATTCTTTACAAATACTGCAAACATGACCGCCATACATCAACTCAGTTCTGACCAGGTCTCTCTCAGAGAATCCAGCAGAGAAGTTTGAACACCAGGACCATCCAGTCCCAAGTGAGTGTAGTGACGAACACCAATGACACTTGCATTACTTTGAAACCCCTTTGAACCCTACTGAATTTATATTCGAAATTGTTGATGTTGCAATGTTGTGTGACAATATTAAAATAGAAGAAATTTTTGGCATGTGGAAATAGGAGCTCAGGCTTGTGAAATTTCAGTCAGGGCTTGTGAGTTTAAGTCACCAGCCCTTTGCCTGTGTCTAAAAAAACGAAATCTTTGAGCCTTCCCAATGAAAATCTGTTACATAATTCACTAAATGAATGATCCGACTTAGAAACTGCGAAATTTTCATGGTTTAAAAATGTTTATGTCTTTTAAATTGACAGCAGAATTTATAGTGAAAATTGTATTAATATTAATAACATCATAATTTTACTGTATATTTAAATATATATATATATATATATATATATATATATATATATATATATATATATATATATATATATATATATATATATATATAAAATCAATCATGCTAAGTGGTTATCCCATCAATTAGTTGTTTAGCAATTAAATAAAGCAAAGCAATAAATCAACAAGGATGCTCAGACTTGCTGGTAGATTAAAAGAAAGTTTATTAATAATTAAATCCAGTAAGTGTTCCTGGTGAAACAAAATTTGCTCACAAATTTACATCCAGTGCATTCTCTGATCTCAATAACGTTAGGAGAATAGATACATGTACTAGGATGAAATGAACATATATGCAACCAATCCCATGGGTACCCATGAAGGGACGATGAATCCTTGGACTCCTAAAATGAGGACAGTACAACTGGCAGTCACATAACCCCTGATGACAATACACAGATAAGAAGGGAAAAAAAATGAATTTTCCTTACCAAGAACAAATCCAGGCAAACCCAATGAAAGTTGATGTCAGTTCAACCTGGTGGTCATCTGGGCTGGACCCACTAGATTTAATTCTGTGTCTCTGAGATGCTAGATTAAAAAAGTTAAAAGTCTGAGAGGGCTGACAGTGTATGCCAACAGCTTCTATTATGTCTCAGAATGAATCTGAAAAAATCTTGCAGAAATAACTCTCATCTCATCAGCTAAAATCTTTATAAGGCGAATCTGGTCTTTTCTAATCTCTAAGTATGCTAAGCTTATTAGCCATGCATGACTGATACCAGGCCTTGAGAGATTATATCTTCTTCACAGCCTTTATTGGAAGAAAGATGTGTCACTTTATCCCACAACATTGTGTTTTTCAAGTAATTTGAATGCACAAACTGGGTCTTTCATCATTGTCTCTCTTATCTCTTTGATTGTCCACTGATGGCAACCTGCTCTAAGCTAAGAAGTTTAATTGTACCATTAGGACCACAGAACAAAGGGGATGCAATTTGCCAACCCTGCATGTCAGTGGTACATATATCAGAAAACATGTTAAATATAAGAGCAGTTGAATGAGCTAGGGCCTGTCTCAAGGCTCAAATAATTGAGCTGAGTAATATCAAAACTCACTGAGGATCCCATTCAGCAAACTGGGTCAAAGATTTTGACCTATTCAATTCAAAATCGGCTTGTCAGTTTGACAGACATTTGTTGTGACCAGTATTTCCTCTACCATGATGCCTGAAAGTGGCTTACTTTTTCAACTCATAAAATGGGAGAAAAAGGTTTGCCAATTGCATAACTAGAGTCACTTTAAGGAGCAATGCTACTGACTTTGCACCAGTACCTGATAATGTAAGACTTTAAAATGTAGGGCTCTTTAGTTTATGAGATTCTTTACGACTAAAGGTTTCAATTCCTTTCTCGCAAGGTTTTACTCACAAAAGCAGGTATGAAGGAGAAGCATGAGGAAACAACTTTTGACTATGACAGTTAGAGTTGGCTGGGCCTCACTAGAATATTCCTAGGGATGTCTATCATTAGATCAAGATCTTTCACCCAGGTCTTGTCTCACCTGAGAGGGGCCATCAGAAACACTTTGCAATCTGTCCCTTCATGTTTTTTCATTATTCTTAGTACAATACCAGAACAGTTGTGGGTGGGTGGGTGGGGGGACCCAAACCCTTGCCAACTGACTGATAGTGCATCAAAGCTCAGGTTTGAAGACTGGGGATCAAAGACCAACTGTGGGTAGTTTGTGATTTCACCTTGTAGCAGAAAAGCTCATATTGGACATCTCCAAAGTGCATACATCTGCTGAAAGACCAATGGATGGATGGGCTACTCGCAGTGTGAATGGTCTGGTCCTTTTTCAACAGTGAGTCAGCCAGGACATTAAACCTATCATGTCTTATCTGGAACATGATTATTAGCTGGGAGGACCAGCACTGAAAATCTCAAACCAGAATGCATACTTTGGGTGTCTATGTCTCTCGCACCCACCCCCATTTGAGGAGGTAGGTCACAATCACTAAATAGTTCATCACGATGAAAACTACCTTCCTGAAAAACTGATCCTTCCTGATATGAAATGTATTAACTATATCCTTCATTTCTAGAAGGCTGCTGTGAGGAGACAACTCTAGGTCATCATGGCATCCACAGCTACACAGGCAATTGATGATATCTTTGGGTGCAGACTAAAGATGTCATATTCCATTGATTGAGACTTCACTGATCTCTCTTTGCTATTCTAGTTCTACTGCAAAACCATGGACCGAATCTCTTCAGACCACATTGCACACACATTGCAAGTAAAACTTAAAGAACATTTTGTGCAAGAGACATATATTGCTTTAAATTTCAAACAATTGGTACATTTCATCGCAATTGTTCAATTGAAATTATAAGAACGTCAAAATTATTTGAAAATAACAACCTGAAAGTGTTCAAATATAATAATAGAACTTAATACTTAAGCACAAAGTACTAGCTTGTTCAAAATGCAACCAACAACAAGCACCAATGACGAGGGTGTAGCACAAGGTCAGAATAACAAAGTCCACAACTATGAAAAAATTCAGCTGAGAATTTTATTTTAAGAAAATGATTGTAACATGTAGCAAATACATTAATACTACCCTGACTTTCCAGCTGGATGGGTAAACATAACATGAATGAAGATATCCCGTGGATTCTGAGGCTGAACAATGCGATGTTGACAGTACAGGTGGTATATAGATTGTACTAAGCAGAAACTTAGACCGGTAAATAACTGATTGATGGGTAGTCACCTATCACTGGTAAGGGGAGGTAACAGGAGTTAATTCCCTTTGTTGACATATTATGTAGACTGGCAATACAATTTTTTTGTTCTTTTTGAAATTGCTGGAATTATAGGCGATGGAGTTTGTTTCTTTAACATAAATGTATTAGAAAAATAGGAATGTGACATATTTATAAAGGATTAAATATACATATAAAACTTAGACATACATTATATTTTCATGCTATTCACAATCAAAGAAATTGAACAGAAAACCAGACACGATGCAATGAAAGTAAGAAGGCACTTGATGCAACTGAGATTCTCTAGAAGTGTTGGCATGCTATAATCCATTAAAACAGGTACCGTAGCTGATTGCCATGGCACGAAACATGTTTATTTACACTTCTTCATATCTGTACAAATTAGAGTTCGTTGCATTCTTTTACAACTTGATAGTCTGACTAGTTGTGTTCAGCAAGACTCATATAACTTTTCATGATCTCTCCTGAAAGTAGGACTGTTGAAAAAGATTAAGAAAAAATATACAGAGCAAAACAAAAACAAGTTTCTCTTGTAATGCAAAAATGAGGCTTTTATGAAAATCTGGAAAGCTTGTATTGGCTGATGAGATAATGTGTCTTTTCTCTGTACATCATTAAAGATGGTTTCATTGGTTCATTGAAACAAACTATCTGCAATGTTTTTTGTTTACAGTGCCATAACCAATGACATTCTTTTAAGTTTCAAATTTAATTTTGACTTGAATGATCATAAAAAAATATAAAGAAACAAGAGTCCTTCAAAGGACTTATGATGTATGTCTGAAAAGAATTTCCAGGCAAACAAGATAGATAATTCTTTTTAACTCTGGAGTATTGAAACCATCTATTATATTCTTGAGCAATAAGATTTTCAAATTAGCTGTTGTGGAAGCCATCTTGAATTTAAGATCGGCACCATTTTCATTAGGACAAACTAGACATCATTATAAGAAAACCCCATGTCAATATGACCATCCATTCAGAAGCAGTAGCAATAACAAAAATTTTAAGATGGCCATTGTGACAGCCATATCCAACACAAGACTGACAGCAACTGCATCTAGGACCAATCAGATATCATAAAAAGTTTTTGGGTGCAAATCCTACGTCACTATGGCCATCAATACTGAGGGGTAACACTAACAAGATTTTCAAGAAAGCTGCCATGGTGACCATATTTGATATCAGATCAGCATGTTTTTCATTCAGGACCATCCGACACCATATCTTTTTCAGTGGAAACCCATGTGAATATGACTTTCCATTTGGGAGAAGCAGTGATGACCAGATTTTCAAGATGGCAGCCATATTTGAGGTCAGATCAGCACAATTTTCATTTATGACCAAGTAGTTATTATAATTTGTCTTCTGGTGAAAACTTCAAGGAAAAATGACTTCCCATTTGGGATGAGTAGCAATAATAAGACTTACAACATGGCAATTGTAATCCAATATTAGTGGCCAGATCAGCGCCATGTTTATTTAAGGCCAACTAGATACCATAAGAAGTCTTCAAGTGAAAACCCAATGTCAATGTCACTTTTCATTCATAAGTAGTGATAACATGATTTTCAAGATGGCTGCTTTGTCAGATGTACTAGATGTATAAAAGCATTCATCCATAGGTTACAGGATTCCCATGAAACCTCATGCAAGCATTCATCCATAGGTTTAGTTCGTCCTAAATAAAAATAGTGCTGCTTAGGCATCCAGCATGGCCACTATGGTATCCATCTTGAAAATCTTGATACATGTCTCACTCCAGTACTGAAAGGTATTTAAACCATGGTTGCTTTCTGTCCCAGTTGGTAAAAAAATTTTTGCTCAATGTTTTACTACTTTTTAGCAATGGCAGCCAGATTTTAGGGCAGACTGGCATCATATGTATTAATCTTTAAGGCCTTCATGCTATGGTGTACTTTTTAGCAGCTTTTGAATTTTTCGTAAGGTCAGTGACTACAACCCTATTTGATAGTGGATCTGTATAATTTTTGTACATTTAAAAGGTATTCATGCCTGGCTGTTTCTGGAGAGTTTGGTCAAATGCTGTTGAAAGGATTATAGATGTTGTTGTTTTTTTAAAAGGATTTTACATTTCTGTTAATGTGGCCATATATGATGATAAATCAACATTATTTGTAAAAATCTGAAAGTCTTTCATGTCAAAATGTTTTCAGTCAATATTTGGTCAAATTCTGTCAGAAGTATTCAAGAAAAAGTCACTTCAATTTTTTTCCATTTTTGTAACAGCAGCATTTTCTGTGCAAACTTGTGAAATTCTTTTGAGTGGTTCTTGAGAAGTCAATTAAGGGTTTTCTATTTTTAGTAATGGTGGCCATTTTCCAAGGCATCTTTTGCACATAATTAACAAAACTTTAATTCCATAATACTTTCTCTTAAATTTGCTAAAATTCTTTTGAGCTGTTTTTCAAATGGAGTTGCTTCAAGAATTGTTTATTCTTAGTAATGGTGGTCACATTTGATGGCAGATTGGCATCATTGTTTTTAAAACTGATAGTTATAATGGTATGATGCTTTCTGTCATATCTGGTAGAACTGTTTTTGAGTAGTTGTTTTAAAGGACTTTCTCTTTTATGTTGTTGTTGTTGTTGTTGGGTTTAACGCCATTTTTCAGCACACGATAGGCTATGCATAGCAGCCAGTATTAATGGTGGAGGAAGAACCCTGGAAAACCCCAGGAAGAACCACCGACCCACGAGAAGCTACTGACAAGCTTTCTCACATACCACATTGGCTGAATCCTAGACTCAAACCCATGCAGACAGAGGTGAGATGGCACTGATCCGTAACGGGGAGCACTTTAGACCACTCGGCCACTTGGGGCCCCTCTCTTTTTTGTACTGGTGACCATATTTGATGGTGGATCAGCATGATTGCTACAAAAACTAACAACCTCTACATAACGATATTTTCTGGCAAATAGGGTCAAATTCCATGGAATTGGCTTTTGACAAGTAGATGTTTAAATGTTTTTCTATTTTTAGTAACAACAGCCATATCTGATGGTGAAAAGATATCAAACGCATCATTTGTAAAAATCTGAAAGCACTTACTACCAGGATGATTTCTGCAAATTTTGACTGATATTGGTCCAAGATTTTTTTAGAATTTAAAAGCAAATATTGTTGGAAGCAAGACATGTGATACATAATGGATGCAAGATAACACCATAAATTCAACAGACTATAACCTGTGAGCCAAAATATACTAACTCATGTTGATTCAGATTTTAAAAATACAAGTTGGGAACACTTTGATCAAAGGCAAAGAATTTATTGAAAGATACTTTATGAACTTATATTAATTTTTCATTTAGAGATAAAGAGCTGCCAAAAATGTGATATAGCACAACCACCACCACATAGCACAACCACCACCACATTATAAATACAAAGAAATGCACTTTAAATGTCCAAATAGTGAAAATACATACAATGAAATATTCTGTTCTGTTAGTGCTGTTAGACTCTGCCAACTACAAATTCACTGTTTTTGTGGGTTACCAATTTCCATGGGTTTTGTTTGTCATTGCTACAGATGCATGAATCTGGAACTCATAGCACAATGAACCATTCCAAAGTCAATAAATTTAAGTGCTGATGACATCATTTTCCCCTAAACCATACAAACTGATACCTATGAAAATAAACGAATCAACGAGTATTTCTAATGTGACCATATTAATCACAAATGTTAACTGAAACTGCTCTAGTTTTTCTTGCAGTATTTACAACTTGCATAATTGCTACCTAAGTTTTCACACATTTTGCCAAAATTCATCCAAAAAAAAGCATTCTATGAAAACTCAAGCATGGCTGACCAAGTTGTCACATAGTGTGCAGACAGTATTGTTCTTCACCTATGTCACTTTGATGATAGCAGCATTAAAGAGCAGGTTGATATTTTCTTACAAGAATACAGTGGATATAATATATGATGTGATGGCTACATAGATGATAAACAGTGCATATACTAATGATCTAGAAAGCGTTAAACTCGTGCACTTAATTGCTTTCACTATCTCTGATCCAGTCTTAAACACATGCTCTAATTACTTTCATTATCCTTCCTTTTCAGTCATAAACTTATGCTCTATAGTCCATTCCACACAGCATTGGGAAAGATACATGTGAAGGTTCTCACTGAATTTTCACATCAGTATTTCGAAATGTAAATAAAATTACTTAATTTTTGTGCATGAATGATTCAACATAATTTATACTGACAGACAGTGCAACACCATTCATTCGATACATGCTGAAAAAGACTGGTCTGTGTATATGTAATCCATCATGCTCATCTTAAGTTCTGATGAGTCAATTTTAGATACTGCAAGGAAATCAAAGGGAGGCAACAACATTGCGATTGAATAAGAAAGCTGATCACTCCTTAATAAACAAAATTCACTCTTTCACAAGTAATGGAAGCACTGAAGATTTTGACACAGACAACACTACTTCAGCATGTAATAAGTGGCAAGTGTGTTAAACTGTTTGTCAATACAAATGGTTCTAAAATAGTTCATGTGCGAAATTAAGTAATTTTACATAGATTCAAGGATGCTGACATGAAAATTCACTGAGTTAAATATTCAATATCATTTGTGATGTTGTGTGGAATGAACTATAATTGCCTTCATAATCCTTGTGTTCCAGTCAAGCCTGACTCTGAAGCTGATTCTTCATTCTGCTTTACCTTTGAATATTTAATGGGGCTGCCCCCCACCCCCATATAAACACTGTCCATAGCTATTATCCGGGGTATATACTCCTTTAATGTGGTAAAATGAGTAATATTAGAAACATTTCCCATTAGGCTGTTAAACTGAATTTCCTAAAATTCTTCTGACATTTGTTTAATACTGCCTGAATTTCACATGGCAAAAATTACTTCAGAAATTAAATTCTTCTCAGATGTTGTTGAATTAAATCTTCACATGAGTATGTCTTGATCTAATTAATTAATATTTTTTTGTATAAAAAATAATCTTTCATTTATTCATCATTTCAATACATCAAACACTATGGATTGTACAATATTACAAAAATATGAAAAGCAAGGTTTAATATCACATCAATGCAAATGATATCTTCATTTAATTTCATATCACTGTCAAAGATATCTTTATGAAATATCATATCATTGCAAAACAATATCTTAAATATCATCACATAACACTTTCCTCCTCAAAATGGAACTCAGTCATGAGATCAATCTGATACAGAATTTTGCAGGCACTGAATCAACTTTAGGGCTATACCATTTAAACAATACAGGAAGGGTTAGAATACTGATAAATTATTTATTTTTTTTCTTTTACAGAAAGGGTTAACAAAAACTCTGTAAGAAACATATACCTATCATTGAATGATTCTATCAGTGCTGATAGTAAGCTGCAAAAATAGTATTCAACCCCTCCCAAAAGTAGTATTCAACTCTGCCCAAAAACAGTATTCAACCCCTCCCAAAAAGATTAAATGGAATAGTCTATGAATAGCGTGTAAATGCTTTCATCTCTCACAAGTAAAATAAAAACTATAGAAAATGGTCATTTTGTATACAGATTTAACAGCTTGGAAGACTTTTTCAAACATTATATTTCTGTAATAACATACTTTGAACAATTATACAACTGTGAAGATATTAGAGAACAAGCACATTATAATTCATCATCCATCTTGAACCTATCGGTGAATTTCTCTGCATTTTTATGAACTAGGTAATCCATGTAGCCAACAATGGGATATTTCTTCTTGTAGACACTAATAAAAATGTCATCAAGAGCCTTTAATTGTTCATCTGTCAAACCGCTCTGAAAAAAAAATACAGGATGCACCTATAAACACATTTTGCGTGTGTGTGTTTTGGACTTAAAATTTTTTGTTAGACTTATCACTACAATGTCCGTAGCATGGTAGTTTATAATGATGTCTAGCACTGGGGCATAATGCCACAGACATACATATTTTGCAATACAATGCTGTGTCAGCAAGTATTCTAAAACTCATTTCATACCAAAATGAATTGTCTATCCTCCAACAAATAATTTTTTCTAACCATTACTGACTCATTTTTCATCATGATTTCCTTAATTGTTTACAGTTTGGGCTTAATTACATTACCTGTTGGAAAACAAAGATAAAAAAAAGGAATTACATTCAGTATCTCTCCAATAATAAGACCAAGTCTGGATTTCACCAACTGAAAGTCCAGAAGCCAGTAATCTGAATGGTTGAAAACTAAGCCTGACTTTAAAATGACCAATCAAATGTTGTGAGATTCATGTTGCTGAAATTTGGTACAGAGATCAAGCATAACAATTATTTCAAAAAGCATGGACGGGCTTATTATTTGACAAAAAATATCCTTTGCATATATGTACCAAAAGTTTGCATGATGGATAGGTTTATCATCAATCATAGGCCTACCATTCAATGAATATGGTATACAAAATACATGTATTTCTATGCACACATACTGCATGATTAGCATATATATGCATTTACTTTCCATGGTAATGCCTTGTGTTTTAACTTGCATGTATTATATATATATATATATATATATATATATATATATATATATATATATATATATATATATATATACACACTGTCACACAAAACCATGTATACTGTGCAGCAGGATATATATATATATATATATATATATATATATATATATATATATATATATATATATATATATATATATATATATATGTAACATGGTGAATATTTCTGCATGATAACCTCATGTTAGCTGAACATTGTCCACTACCAGCATATGTATCTATTGCATACAAACAAATTACACCAAAAATAGACAATAGAATTACTGGGAAATGGATGTATTATATTTAATAACAGAATGTATTCACTTCATATTCCAGAAATGTTACTAACAGATGTTTCTTTCGTGGGTCAGAGTTAAATCACAGCTCCTCATGCTGGTCCAGAAATGTCTGTGGAATGTTCTTGAAAACTTCATCAGCTGTGTTTTTTATAGCATCCAAATTGTCATTTTTTTTGTCCCCTTGCAGGCTTTCCTCCTGCAATTTATGTTCTGTCTTATCGCCATTTCTGTCATTTTTCATCTCCACTGATCTAGTCTTCTCTTTGGAGTTGGCAATCTTTTCAAATTGTTTTTGTTCCACCAAATAATCCATGTAGCCAACCACAGGATACTTTTTCATGTAGGTTTCCTGGAAAGTCTCATCTAGCATTTTCAACTTGAAATCAGGCAGGTCATTCTGTAGCGAAATTATGGTTTAACTCTCATATTCGAGGAATTAAGCATGTTAAACGCTGCATTACTTTCAAATTCTGGTGGGTTTCTTTTGTATGAAAAGTGGAAGCAGAACTGGTAAAACATGTTGGGCGGTAAAATTGCAATTAATATCTTGATAGCCTCAAGTACAAATAGTATAATTATCTCTGGCACTACATTAAATTGAGCAACATGGTGCTATATTTAGGTTTTTAAATTTTTCATGGACTTTATGGCCAACCTGCAAAATCTAGTTATCACTGAGTACAAACAAAACCTTAGTGTTTAATGTTAAGTTAGCTTTAAAGGACTAATCAATACTAGTTACCTATTTAGTCAATACTAACAGGAGCGTCATATAGCCAGGTATTGACTTGTCAGCTTCTTTATATCTGATCAAAACTTTTATTTCTTATAATTTGTCTTCAAATGGAAACTGAAATGCCATGTTTTTATGCTGAAGATGTGTAAAGCATCAACAGACATAATGTAGTAAAAACAACTAGTTAATCTGTTTTATTATCCACAGTTGTTCCGAGTGATGAAAGGAAGAAAACATAATGAAGCAGAGGTATGTTTCAGAGAATTGTTGTTGCTGATGTAGGGTTTAATGCCATTTTTCAGCACAAGATAGACTATACATGGCAGCCAGTATAACTGGTGGAGGAAGAACCCTGAGAAATCCAGGGAAGAACCACGACCCACAAGAAGCTACTGGCAAGCTTTCTCATGTACCCATGTTAGCCGAGCCTGAGACTCGAACCCACACAGACAGAGGCGAGATGGCAGTGATCCAGAATGGTGAGCACTTTAGACCACTAGGCCACTCAGGGCCCCTGTTTCAGAGAAGAAAAAATTTCCATGAAGAGTACCAGGAGTTACAAGTGTAACTGCTTTTACTGTTTTATTCTCATAATTTTAGCATAGATAGTCCCAGTGTTATTTGTTTAGCACTTGTACAAAAATGGTTGTGACAACCTAACTTTTTTATTTTTACACATTTCTGAGAGCCAAGACTGCCTATGGGTCAGAAAGAAACCCTGCTTCACCTTTGGTAGTTTATCATTATATGAGGAAAATTTTGTTTATATTCTGAGATGACAAATTCTTAAAAGATCTGGACCAGAAACCTAGACCTCAAGGGTACCAAGATTGTTCTGGAGATGTTGCTTACCTACAGCAATGACTGAAAAAATGCCATTTATGGCATTCCCTTGTCTGTATTGTCATCACAGAAAGAGCTGTGTTACCATGGTAACAGGTATATTAAGGCACATTACACAAAGAATCAACATCACACAAAAAATATCAATATTCTAACTGATAAAAGTACAATAGGAAAAGCCATTACATTAATTTATTGCACAATGAATTAAAATTCGGGAAGGATGACTCTGTTTTATGCACTAATTTGTGCTGCAGAACAAATTAATTTTTACACAATCAGCACCTGCTTATACTCCTCAACCATATGTTTAATGAAAATATCATAAATAATTACATGATTAATGCATTACATACACAGCCAGTCATGTTAACTACATATTATGACTATTAACTCGTTCTATCATTGGTCCCAGACAACAAACAAGAAGCATTTCCAAGCACCATATTAGCCAACAATACATACTGTATCCCTTGTGCCCCAGAGTCAAGATGTTAGGCAAGCAATCGTCTTGGTAAGTGCTTTTTTCCACCATGCAAGTGAGGTGAGCTGTGATTTTAACTCCATCCACCAAGAATTAGCATTGTCTTTACACAAATACAAAAAGAAAAAGCTGATATAAAAATCTGTGTATCAGACAATACCATAATGTAACATGCAATACTATTTACAGCTCCTCACTATAACAAACAAACTAGGCTCCATATGAATTGCTTGCGGTAACTAGGCATTTGTTATAACGAAATATTCTGTTAACATATAAGTGCTTAATGTGATTCATTGTAGGCAGCACAGTGATGTTTGTTATAGTGAATGTTCACAGAATCATTGAAATGGTTTGGTACATAATGGCACAGCAACACAAGTAGGTTATTTAGTGCCAAGGCAGTTGGAATGAAGTGCCTTGCCCACGGACACACCACGGTAGCTGACCCAGGCTGGTCAGATGGTAGGATTCTAACCGGCACATTTTCTGTGGTGAGTCCAGTATGCTAACCACCGAGCCACTACAACTCTCCACTGAAATGTTTCATAAAGTCCATCTCATGCTTTCAATACAACAGTGTAACATCACACTATAACATCCCATAAGACAGCATATATGTATCGCATAACACACCAGCATAACATATGGGGCATCTGATTGTAGCTCAAGTCATACAAATTTTAACTTCTGTCATGTAATGAATAGAATGTGTAAGAATATTTGTACTCAACTTCATGTGAAATATATGAAATTCCAATAATTTCAATGTTTTAAATGCAAAAGCTCACTATGGCTCACTAAGCATGGTGATTATTCCCCCTTTATATCCATTTCTTATCCCTTGTCACTCAAGTAAGATTATATATGGCGGTTCTTACATGAGTACTCATTTCAAATGAAATTTATAACTGAAGTTGACTAATTTCCATACCTTGTAAGTCTCGCTGAGCAAAAATGTGAAATTATTCAACAAAATGTCATAAATTTGCTTTGAATTGAGCTTGTCTGTAAGATTCTATTTATCACATGATGATTAATATTGATTTTATTACATAATACTGCATAAAAGTATTATGAATCAAGTTTGAACTACATTTAGATGCCTTGCGTATAACAATTTTACCTTACATCATGTTGTGACATCATTCATGTGGAATATGACAAAATACAATATATATATATATATATATATATATATATATATATATATATATATATATATATATATATATATATAAGTACTGACCTAAAGTAACATGGTAGCTAACTGATAACTTTATGCTGACATAATTAGAAATTATGATAAATTACTTTCCAGTTCTGCACCCAATTACACTGATTCCAACAGACAACTCTGGAAGTAGGATAAGATGGCTTTCAAAGACTGTTGCTACTGAAAATGAATTTATATTTAACTATTAATAATAAGCTGCATGAAATGTTACATATGAGGGCAGTCTATAAAATGTATCTTTACGTTTCAGTGTTAATCAAAAGATAACCAATTACCACATCAGGTACAAGATCCTGTGGTTCAAGGGACCAAATGGCTACAGCGCGGGTGGCATCCTTTCCTACTAGAGCATTGTACTCAGAACCCTTCCCATAGAAACCTGGAAATCAAAAGTACAACTCTTAAAAACAAAAACAAAAAAAAACTGTATAGAGACTGTGAAATTACTTTTGTTTACAACAAGTTTGGTCTATAACTGCTGTGGTATTAAAAATATTAAAACATATGGTCGACGAAGTAAGAAAAGGTGTCATATGAAAAATTGGAGTTCAAGTCCACTTAACCCTTATTAAAAGATGTTACCTACAGTAGTAGATGTTTTCAGAACTGTGTAGGACACATTTGGCATATCTCTGCTTTTGTCAGCTTTTCTGCATACATGGCACATGCAGCATGTAAATGCCATAAAAATGACTGTAGCACATGTATGCCAGAGACATACATGTAGTATACAGTACATTTAACTTAAATATACTGATATGCATCACAGATTTAATCCATTCAACATTGCATGTCATGCTTCAGTTTTGTAATGAAGAGCTGAACAACAAAATACATTATGTTCTTTTATCATACAATAATACTGATATCAACAATATAATGATTCTACTGCTTTATAAATTTTTTTAGAGGTATATTTTTCATCAAATGGACAAAGCATTTTCTTACGTGTTAAATACTGTTAAATAATAATAGTATTAAAATGTTATAAAAACAAATAAAAGATATCCAAAAATAAACTCTAATTTTCTTAAGTATCAATTTGTCAAGACTTATCACTCTATCTGCACTGCCGAATTTTAACCAATTAACATTAGGAACGGGCTATTTAGGGTTACTGTGATCTGCCTTGTAACTGATTATGTTCTATGTCTCAGTTCTGTAAGACTTTTAGATACAATACAGGCAGACTGCAAATGTCATTCAACACCACCACAAGCAGAAACAAAAATTATACAGACAAGTCAGGGCCACCAACATAAATAAAATCAGATTTCAAAGCATTTGGGTGAAAGTAGCTGGAGTCTGACATTTACAGGGAAACTTTTATGGAAGTGTATTAACTTTTCACCAGGCCTAAAATATGCTTTACTGTCCTGCTAAACTTAACCCCCACATGGCTGTACACCCTCCCCAGTCAAAGTCAGTACATTCCCGCTTCTTTAAACTTCCTAATACTTTGAAACAATGTTTACAGAAGTGAGTTATGTTTCAAGCTATTTTTGCACATTTCTGTACATAACTTTACATATCAATTTGAAATTTAAAGAAAGTGCAAGTACCAAAGTCTCAAAAGGAAAAGTTAATTCACATGGGAATTTCAGCTTAAATTTAAGAATAGGAAAAGATTGTTTTGCATGATTTCTCCTGCAACATTTTCTGCATATACATGTCAGTTATTGATAGTACAGTACGCAATGATCATACTGACCATCTTTTACTTATTCTGGTGTAGCTGACACCTAATCTCTGTGCCATAATACAAGATCAAATGGCAAGATCACTACTATTTCACTTTAGAAATCAATTATACCATTTTAATATACTGTAAACTCATAATATGAAGGGAATCTGAAATCCTTTTGTCAATGACCCCTGACCTTAAATACAAAGGATCTTCAATCACTTGTTTACTTTATGTTCACTTCTTTTTTTTGAAGACTGTACAACATGATGTTTGCAATTACAACTGCAACTCGTCACTCAAAAGGTGACTTGGCCATATTTCCTATTTAAAAGAGGTAGTCAGGCTACTAAGTTATTACAAAGCTTTTGTGCAATTCTTCACTTTTACATTTTTCAAACTTTACTTCTGATTGGCACCATGTAGCCATTATTGTGCTGATGTGCCATTAAATAAAACACATATATACCAGCTATAAAAATGCTACAAATTTCAGGTTGAAATCGAACATGTTTTGGAATATCTGGTATATGTTTTCAATGCTATCTGACCAGAATTTCCTGTCAAGTTGATTTAAATATTTCACTGTGTTTTTCAGTTTGAATCCTGGTCCATTTAAGCAGGAAATCAGAAATCAAGCAAGAATTAATATTTTACTGTATCTTGAATTGCTGTTTATCTGGGGCACAATAGTAACAAATTCCTGCAGGATGGTTGACCAATTACAGCTTGACTATTTCATACAGACATGATATTCATATAGGGTTCTTCTTTTATGAACATTTTCACCAACACAAAAATTAATTTAACATTTTCACTTCTACCTTAATTACCCCTAACAGTGACCTTGATGAGATTTTCATATGATTATTCTTTATGTATACAGCAAAACTTTCGAGAGACCCTTTATCTTGATAGACTGAATTATCCATGCACATATTTATTGATTATATAGTGTTATGACTAGTAAGAGACCATAATGTTTTGGTCTCTCAGCATTAACTACAGCTGTATTACTAGTTAATCCTTATGATTGCAATTATCTAGTGAAAAGAAATGCCCCTCTAACATACTTCAAAGAAACCATGTTTTACTGGGTGCATATGTAAGCAACTGATTGACAGATAAACAATTCCCTATTTTGTTGTAAGAGTGTTTAAATTAATGACAAAAATATAAATCATGAATGTAAACAAAGCTTTCTCAGTCTGATTTGGAAAAAATTGTCACATGATCAATATGCCATAATAATAATAACTGATATTTAAATACACATGGCTTATACAGGACACTAGAGAATCAGTAGAAACATTTAAAAAGACGGCAGAAATGTATGTTGACTTTCAAAAATAAGCCAGCAAAATCAGTTTCCATTTTTCGGGGAATGGACTTGTGATGAAACTGGACCAACACAAGGAAGATAAAAAACAAATGGTGAAAATTCCATTTGATTGGTTATATTTTAGTAAGAGTACCAAATGTGCGTGTGAATTCATCTTGACAACAGTTCAAATCTGCAGTCTCAAGCTACATGTAGTTAGGTACAATACTTGTGCCAACCATTTTTTTGTATTCCCCAAGTTATATCCCACTTTAGTTACTTAGGTCAACTTGTCAGATATTAAAGACTGTACGCTAATGAACATTTTATTTTGAATTAGTTGTTTTATACATATATGCTGCTTGGTATATCTTTTAAATCCTTCTTTTGTTTAATTTAACGATGGTAATTCATGTTTATATATACATGTACAGGGTAATTCCAGGTGTTTACACATGTAAGTTTCTTTGGTGAGATTGCTAGTTTACTTGTAGAGAAAACTACAAAGCATTCCCAGTGACCATACTTGGTATTTAAACTGTTGAAAATTGTATTGTTGTGGTTCATTTTATGTTTTCAGTATTGTCATAGGGGTAAATAATTTATGAATTAAAGAGTATAATGTTTAAACATGTGCTTTTCATTTTCCTTTACATCCTTTTGAAATTAGGTGTTCCCAAATTTATGCCAAGAAATCACAGATATATGCCAGAGATTTCCAAGTTCAAAGAGTAAAGGACTTCCCATCCAGAAATTTAGTTGTGCACCTGCACGCACACTTGCATGTGTGTGTGAAGTTTACCTATATGGTAGGCAGGACAATGATTTTTTTGCTCTGAATCGAAATGATTTTACTTCAGTCACCTTTTTAGTGAACATAATTTAAAGTATAAATACTTACAGTGCTCTTTACTTACCCTTTCCATCAGAGACATCAAAAACAACTCCCCTCACTCCCATATAAATTGGCTTCTTGGGCTGCAACAAAAGACAAGGATGAAAGCCAGTGATATTTTATAAATAAATCAGTGTAAAGAGCTGCATTTTTGCATACATGACATCTTGACCTTTGACCACCATCTGTTCGGATCCTGCATCCAGAAGCTAAAACATTCATTTTCATCTACTCAAGAAATATCAATACCTAATGTCATTCTCCTTCCACCCCTGGTTTTGATGGAGTTCTAGTCACAAACGATGATACATTTTACTTACTTAAGTGCGACTGATGAATTACTCTCAGCCAATTTCACAGGGGCTGATTGCAGGATCTGCAATCTGAATTGTCTTCGTCAAGAAATATCACTTTAGATACTACCCTATCTCAAAAACAAGTGAAAGTGTGTGAGTGTGTTTTGGATTTTTAACATAGCTTTAACAGTTTTTCAGTCACATCACTATGATGTTTGCAGTGTGACAGTTTATAGTGATGTCAAGTACTGGGGCATCACGCCGCATGATGTCCAACACAGTCACATTATCCTGACACCAGGCCGACCAGTCCTAACACTAACCTCTTGAAGCTAGTACATGTACCATTTTCATAAGTCTTTGATATGACTCCTCTGGGATTTCAACCCGCAAACTCCTGCATCTCAGGCTGACACTCTAACCACTAGGCCATTGGAGTGGTCTAACAAGTGAAAGAGTTAAGATGGCAAGGAATTATAACCAAGATAGATAAAACCAAATCAAAATTAAATATATTGGCAAAAGTACAGATAATAAAAACAAATAATCAAGCCCATGATGTCAAAACAATATAATCCTCATTATGAAAACAGCCTCAAACAAAATTATTATTGACCTCCCCCAACCTAGAATGTACCGTAATCAATGATCATATACCTTGCCTCAATGAATCTCTTCATATTCTGCAGCTGCGACTGTAAACATTAATTATCAAAAAACAATTCTGACTAATGTAATATTAACAAAATGTTAGCTACTGTGAAAAACATAACACAATTTTTTTTTAAAGCATTCATTTTGTTCTGTAATATCAAATTAGAGGTCCTTTAGTGAGTCGATAAAACCCAGAAATTAATTTTGTGTTCTTTTTTTAAATCAAAATCAATATTTTTCAAATCTGTTTCAGAAGATATTATTATTGTCTTCCCTATATGCCAGATTTTACTGGGTGAAAGTCACAGGTTTTGAGTAAACTTGCAGTAACAGTCAGAAAGACTTGAAAGCAAGCATGTAGTTCATGCATTAGTAATTAGATTGACTGGCCACTGAGGCTTCACATGAATGCAAGCCGTCTATTCATCTATTTCCTATACTCATTTGTATGTACAACACAGTTAAGTTGCTGATGGCAAGCTTTCACAATATACAGCAATATAGTGTCTGATTTGGATTTTTAATGTAGCTTTCACAATATACAGCAATATAGTTAGTACTACGAACCATTTGCCACTGAGTAAATCTATTTATTCTTATTTATAATTACACCGATGAGAACAGGATGTCTGTTTAGAGTAGGGTATACTTAGTATGGGAAGAACCTATGTAGTCATGACCTAATACTAAAACATATGGTAGTAAAGCCATAAAATGTAGATGACAGTGACCTCCTTTGGCTGTAAGCATGTAATGCTAAGAGATGAATCCAACTACAGTATCGAGTTTCATCATTTCAATATACAATAAATAGCACCCAATAAATTAACTTTAAACACAAAATTTCAGCAGTCACTGACACATGAAATATAGTTCATAGCTGAAAACAACATAACTATCTAATTCAAAATGATTTAATTAGTTAATTCGAACAAATGGAAACTCCTTTGTAAAATCTGCACACAAAATACTCATGAAAAGGCAAAAAAGTAAAGGATTTGTCCCTTTTAAATCTTGTGGGAAATTCTGTAAGCTGGTTTTGTCCAATTTATACTTTTATTAGAATTCTAGCGCTGTTTTTCTAAATACATGTATTTGTATCTATTTTCAAAGCATTTCAAGAGTCATGTTTTGCCAATAAATTTTCAAAGTGTAAACAAAGATTATTTTTGTTGGGTTAACTTTGCAAGATTTTCATGTTACACTACTTGACCTTGCAAGTTTGTCCAACAACCAAAATGTTAACTAATGCAGCTTTATAGGGGCAAACCTAAGGAGTTTCTTTGATAGTAAAAGTTCTAAATACTTGGTCACTGATATTGGTCAGATAGATGCACATTAAAAAAGAATATCAAAGATATAACAAAATGCAAAAACTGAGTCATTTCATTAATCAATTTATAATTTCTGAATGACACCAGGGGGTTCATAACAATCTCAATTTATCATTTTATCAGGTCTAACTACTGAGCCACAATGTGTTTATATATATATATATATATATATATATATATATATATATATATATATATATATATATATATATAACCATGTTGGCCTATTCTGCATTTCGTGTAATTTTCCACAACGATACATCATTTCTGTCAACATTTTTTGGTCAAAAATCCAAATTGTATCATGAAAGAATGATCATTCTTTAATTTAGGAAAGTGATATTCATAAAGTGTACAAAAATATCATACATTTCTATTCTAAATGCATATGAAAATGTGATTTCTAAATATCAGCATTAAGACCACTCCAAGACCTCCTTGAACTTGTAAACCCTGAAAACTAATGTAATATTAATCTTTTAGAATCATAGAAATAAATACATTATTTAAAAGACAGAAATGTTTACCTTATATCAATACTACATCTTAACCTGGTTTATATATATATATATATATATATATATATATATATATATATATATATATATATATATATATTACAAACATATGGTGATACAATTAACAATTTGACGCTCACACAAACTTCAGGAATATACGATGTTTTAAAGTATTCGTGGCATTATAACCACAAGGAATTACTTCATGAAAAACATTGCGGCTGGACCTGGATTTAATAAATGAGAAATATATTTATCGTCGCGAGTCATTTTCCGACGGTCAACCCCGCCCACAAAAATGAATTTGTCAAATATTTACGTCTGATCCGTCGTATTTTCTAATTTCCTCCGCAGTAAATATTCGAGCTTGTTCACCATTAATTTCTGACTGCAGTTCTATTTCTATGGGTTTATACTTCTCGCATAAAACAGGAATTAGCAAACAAAAAAAGACAGCTAGAAACTGTGTCATCACGGGGGCTGCCATTTTACCGGTACTTTTAATACCTACAATTTGATTGGAGTAAAGAAGCCCATTGTCCAATCAGATATAGGGTTTTAAGGGCATTGGGTCGTTCTGGGAGGAAATATTTCCGTTTGATGGTAGATAGACGACGGCTGAAATCCACCACAATCCAAAATGGACAGTGGAGGAAGAAAAGTAGTTGTTTGCGATAATGGTACTGGGGTAAGTAAGGAACTCAATTATATGTTTATTTTAGGTGTGGCCGTGAGAAATGTTTTAACACTAGGTCGATGAATATGGGTCTTTGAGACCCGGAAGTGTTCGATGTTTCGACTGTTTTTCCTTGTTTTGCCGAATATATTTGTAATAAAAACAAAAATTAATAAACTTCACAGCTTTAGCGAAAAAGAGACAGCTATTCGCACTCTCTAGTTGGTTCTGTAGCAATTAAATTGACAACAAAATAGAGAATTGCTGCAAGTTATTTAGCTGTCAGTTTCCGCATTTCTCTGTAAAAGAAACAAACCATAAAGCACAAATACATTGCCACAATGTATTCAGACAAAAAAAGAATCATTAGAAATCAACGTGAATATACTTTTCTGATACTATGCATACGAACTGACCAAAAACAATCAAAGACTGGAATTTATTACGACAAGTATCACTGCATAATCCTCAAAAAACCGACTTGAAAACTGTTCACAGTAGTAGGTATATCATAAAATAAGTTCGTCTTGTAAAGGTGTCATTATGATATAGCAGTGTTCCTGTAAAGATTGGGAAGAGGTGGTGGTAATGGATGAGAGCTTTGTGGAATTATTGATTCCAAAGTTAATATTTAATTTTCATTGCAGAGATACCCAAACTTTCCTCATTACGTTATGCTTTGAAATTAATATCATATTTCAGTCATACCTGAGCTTTGGTATAGCTGCAATGATTATTTTTTATTTCCTTCATCTAGTAGGTTTATACACTTGGGAATGTGGGTTATTGAAAGAAGACAACGAGAGGACCGTGGTAAAATCTGACATGTAGTTACATATATATCACTACAAACTGTATAATATCAAAATACATACCTGTCACACTGTACTTTAAGAACCCCCATTGGATTCTGTATGATGGTGGTATCTTTACAAGAAGAGTATTGATGATAGCTTGTATTTTAGATGCCTACATAAATCCATTTTTTATTCACAACAGTACGATACAGAGTACAGTATTATCTTTCCAGTTTTTAATATTGAAAAAAGTTATGTTTCGATTGAAGTCCAGTGCATGTTTCCTATTGAACACATGGTAAGTAGGTACAGCATTGTGTTAGACTAGCTTCACATCGATAAAAGTTTACGTGTATTTTGTAATTTTTAATAAGGTAAAGCAATTATAAATATTTCCAAACCTTTTTACTTATTTGGACAGTATTGTCATTGGATCTGAAATGGTTACTTTATTACTCCAGGAAGTATTATGAACAGCTTTCCAAATAATTCTCATTGTGATTTTTCTTCCAAGCTTAGCATATTACAAAATGATGACATTTGTCTAAACATTGAACCAAGGATTCAGACATTTTGTGGTTCACTGCAGGAATTATAAAAAAGATGAGTATTTAGAGAATAAGAGTAGAAGTACTGAAGTAGAAATGTAGCCATAGCTTTGGACAAAATATTCTTTTTGATAATTAAATTAAACTTTTAATTTGGATGAAATATTAAATTCTTTCATTCACTAGCAACACGGAGAGCTATGGTAGACCATTTGGTAGTGTTAAACTTGTAATTCAGGGGTTGCATTTTCTGTACCCACCAGGCAAGTTCAGGTTGATTGCCTCAGTGTCCTTGGAAAGGGTACTTACCTTTCATTTCCTCAGCACAATACAGCCAGTCATTCCTGAAAAAATGCTATTATAAACAACAAAAAAGATACCAACAACATGAGGTTAAAGGAAAATGAAAACATTTATCCATTATTTGCAAATTGAGATAAGATGAACATTATGAGTCTTCTGTCATGATGTACATATAGATAACCATCAATCACTAGCTTGACTGGTGAGTCAAGTCAATTGATCTGTTTACAGCTGGTCAGTGATGGATCACATACCTTTGTACTTGTAGCACTTGTAATACATGTGTGTTGAGTTGTACTTAGATTTGATGTACATACTATCCATTTATGGTAATCATGTGGAATTGACAATTGTTATTTTTGACATCGGAAATTAAGTTATCTATGAGAAATCCAACTCTCTGCATAAGACCATAACATTACCTTAAATTCTATGACATAAATAATCACAGGTTTGAAGTTGCAGGTTTCAGAGAAATATCTTTAAATAAACCACAGAATACCACTTTTATTATCAAATCTAAACAACACATTCTTTCACTTTAAAATTATTTTGTACAAATTTCATTTATTAAAAGTATCCTGCTTCAATGATAGTTTAAAGGGAAGTTCTGGGTAAGCTAGAAGAAGTAAAGTTGTTACAGTTTATTTTATGTATTATATCTATCAGATCTGAGACAATTGGTCTACCAATTTAGCAGAAATTGTTCATTAAATTCTTTGTTTTTCCAACCCCTAGTTTTTGCTATTTTCTTGTGCTTTTGTAATATATAACTGGTACTTTTGGTTATTACAGTGTTAGTGCTGTCAGTTGCATTAAACTTTGATAATAAAGTGTATGTATGTGTGTGTGTGTGTGAGAGAGAGAGAGAGAGAGAGAGAGAATGCAATGATTTAATAATTCTTCCTCATTATAACATGATATACTGGGGTTCTGTATGAATATAAAATATCTGGACATTCATTGTAATACTGTCAGTGGGAGTCCGAGTTAATACTTTCAGTGGGATATGCACATTATACTGCCTTATCATTTACCTGTGTATAAACTTGTTCAACTGAAAATGCAGCAGACTCGTCTACTTGTGTTTGCAGTAAGTTGATTGGCAGCTTTCCTTCATTATTACATGGTAGTTGGGGTCCATACCTGTCAGATATATTATGTACCAAACCATATTATGGTGAGATTGGGGGAAAAAGGTATGAATGTTTGTACATGTATGTGTATTGTTGAAGCAAAGTGCCACTCAAATTGTGGTAATAATGTATAGTACTGGTTGTAATTGTAGTTGGAGGCTGCCATATAAATTGATACAAGCCATTTAATGATGCCTTTTGAGGTAAACTTGACAATCATTACTATTTTTAGCACATATTCTGCCATTAATGATCCAGAAAATTGTTATGTAGGCAAACAAAAACTTAGATGCCAGATATGCAGAACTCTGAAATGCTTGTAATATCCAAATGTAATTCATTTTTTAAATTAATCGGGTAACAATTCATCACTGCTTACTGTTCTAATTCATCTGAAAATGGGAAAGATATTGGAGTAAATCGTGATTTGTAAGAATTATACCTTGATGTACACAGATTTAAGATAGCATCATAAAGCATCAGCAGTGGATAAATACCATTCCTGTGCATTTTTTAAATCAATGGACTTGGCATGGATGTGAGCTGGAAAGTAGACTGTAGGCAACTAGCATCAACCAAAAGTCGACAGTGTTTAAAATAAATGGCTGGATAAACTTTAAGTATTCATACTTCATTCATATTTTGATTTTCTTAATGTTAAAGTTTTTCTAGTTATACAACTAAAAATTGCTGTGAATAAAAATCAGTTTTATGTATATCTTTATATGCTTTTACAAAGTTTGTTTTTAAGCATACATGTATTTGGATTAATCATAATTTCTTTTTTAATTTCAGTTTGTAAAATGTGGATTTGCTGGTTCCAATTTCCCATCACACATATTTCCATCACTGGTGGGAAGGCCAGTTATTCGATCCACAGAAAAGATTGATGATATAGAAGTTAAGGTATGTGTCCATAGATAAACTTGATGAATAACTAGCTTGAACTGATGGTTTATCTCGCAAATGTCTTGACATATAGCAAGACATCATTGGGTCCTACTAAAATTTTAATTGTCCCAAATTATGCTCTGAATTTAAATTTGGGTGTAAACACAACATGTCTTTTTATTTGATCATGCAGATAAAGAAAATGAGCAGCCAAAGTGTCTTGTTTGGAAAAAAAATTGTAGTCTTGTGGGAAGCCTGGTCACCTTTGGCCTGGGTTTCCATTATATAGTGTGTACACCGAAAATGGCAGCTTGACCAAATAATAAAATGCACTGGTAATTGGATCTAATGCCATTTCACTCTGAGCTGCTGTTAAAATTAGCATTTTTTAATCACTGGCAGAGGTCAGATGAGGTATTTCTTCCCCAAGGGGATACATATGTGGATAAATGATGTCCTAATTACAACATGTGTTGACCATAATGCATTTTTCCCATGAAGAATGGTATTTTGCAGTTATGTGACATATACTGGTGTTATTCATGCAATTCATGTTGGCTTCACTCAGAGGGTGCTAATTCCACATGACCTTTAATGGACAAATTGGGATCTAACTAGACAATTAGTAGATTATCTTGTGTATATGAATTGAGGTGATTATGGTCAGGTAAAAAATGTATTGCAATATGCCTTTCCCTTGGTAACTGTTGCCCAACAGAGTTTGGAAACATAGACCATGGCACAAGTAGGAACAAGTTATAGATGGACTGCTGAAAAATATGAAAGTAGTGGACATCAGCAATGTGAAGGGTAGGGGAGATTAAGTGGCTAAATACTTGTTTCATATATCATGGTGGAAATAATTGTCATTTTGTAGCTTTTTCTACCAAAAGATCTTGACTTTCCTGTATAAGTTATCTTCTTTTCAAGATATCCACTCCTAGATTGTTTTAAAACATTACTTCAGTTAGCTTAAATATGCATCACATGTTTATTTGCACAAACGTTGTGTATTAGCACTGCTTTTGTGTGAAGGTGGATACATGGTAGTGTCACTGCAGATTGAGAATAAAACAAGATTACTTAAAAAAAGAAACGAGTTATTATTCGAGAGAAAAATGACATTGGGGCACATTTTTTTAAATGATTTACATTGTTATTCTAGAAAAACATTCATGCCTTGATTTAATGAATTTTTTGTGAAATTTTTGTTCATCTTTGAGAAATACTGGAACTTGCTTAGAAGTTTGTAGTTAATCCCATCTTTGGAACTAATTATTTCAGTCACCTATTGTGCCTTTCACTTAGCTCTTTTGCTTTTGTTGATCTCTTTTGCAAATGAGTTTTCTAATCTATGGTTTAATGTTAGATACTTTAATTATGTTAAATATACTGGAGTTATTATTGTGAATATGCAAGATGAATAATGTGGTATATACGTTCCATTTCATCACAGGACATCATGGTGGGAGAAGAGGCCAGCAAACTCAGGTCCATGTTGGAAGTCAACTATCCAATGGAGAATGGCATTGTCAGGAACTGGGATGACATGTTGCTTTTGTATGACTACACATTCAGTGCACAGAAAATGAACATTGACCCTAAAAACTCAAAAATCCTGCTTACAGAACCACCAATGAATCCTATGAAAAATAGAGAAAAAATGGTGGAGGTATGATGTGCGTGAAGGACGAAAGAAATGATACATGATTTTAAAGGCCTTTCTGTGCCCCTTCATCTGCATTTTGTAGGAATTAGGAAAATGATACATGATTATAAATTAGGAATGTAATTTTACTCCTCGTATGTAATCTATACGTAGCTGTATTGTATAATGACCCCAAACTTCAGTGCAAAGCATATTTATTATGTTCATGCCATCTATTACCATGTTTCCATATCTGCATCATGAATCTTTATTTTGTCTTGTCTTTTGGTATTAAGTTCATTAGTGGTATTATTATTGAGTCACGGTGGTTGAAGGCCAGAATTACACTAAGTTACAGTGTCATTTTCAGACCAAGCTTCGTGCAGTCGTAGCTGAGAGGCTGCATGAGTAGCATATCTGGTTCACTGTCTGGGTGGTTGGTGTGTGCTGTCAGCAAGAGGAAGTGTTAGTGTGATTTAGATTTTTAATGTAGGTTTAACAGTTTTAGTCATATTGCTATGATATCTGTAGTGTGGCAGTTTATGATGATGTCTAGGGCATCATGCCGCAGACATGTAGCATCATGTCACATTATCCTGACACCAGGCCAGCCAGTCCTAGCAGCAACTGCTTAAAACTGAGTGACAAGTGAGGCAGCTGCTAGTTACATTTTATTGTCTTTGATAAAAACTCAGCATGGGTTCAAACCCACAACCACCTGCATCCAAGGCAGACTAACCATTTAGGCCACCAGACTATTCAAGTTCTGCAAAATGAAACTAGTGTGTGTTAATGTTATAGTTTTAGTTATGAGTTTTGTTTCATACATTTTTTTCAATTATCAACATTCGCAGAATCCATTGCGAGTTGTTCATAGTGAATGGGCCAATTCATTATGTTGGCTTAACTTTATCCTTGTACAGGGTGACACACACGCCCAATCAGTGGATGTAACAGGGTTCTCAGCAGACTCTTACACTTAGGCAAGTGGAATTTAAAAGTTGAACCATTTCTGATGCATGGAAATTACAACTTGTGCATTTTTATGACACACGTTCATTTGGGCTGGAGGATCGTCTCATGTTACCCTTGATCTACCTCTGGCATAATTTCATACCAAGCGCATGCTTTCCATATCAGATCACTATTTGCTATAGACTACTCTGTACATCTCATCTGTTAATAATATACAAAATCAATATGAATTGAGCAGTGCTAACAGGTCAGTGATGTTACACTTAGGAGAGCATAACTGAATCAAGGTTATATTGTTTTTAGATTATCTTTTGATGTTTGACATTTATGATAGAGGAAGAGGAATCATTTCTGACTTGACTAGAATAACTTTTCATCCAATATCAGTGTTTGTTTGTTACCCATTAGTATGCATGTGATTCTGCCAGCGGTAGGTCAAAAATAAAGGCCATCTACTACGCATTCAGTTTATAGTTGAATCTATCTTACTGCTTTTGAAAATATATAAAACGCTATTATTATTATTTTTAAGATTTTTAAAAAATGGGTATATATGTGCATGCTATCCCCATATTACAGCAACCATTTGGAACCAGTCTGCTGAGGACTGGAAATCATATACTGGTACAGTTATGTGAGGCCGAGTAATCAGATTATGAAGGCTGACTTGTGTCCACAACAAACTGATAATTGATTACCTTACTTTTGTAATCTTTAGAGTTTAAGGCTAAATGTGGGATGTTTTGTGAGGGTGTTATAAGTAATAAAGGGATCAAAGGTGGTAATGGATTCCAAATTTTTTAAAAATAGAAATTGGCAGACCTTTGGCAGGGGTGAGATTAAAAAGGAGCGATCAACCAAACATTGTTTTTTGCAGAAACACTTCAGTTGGTATTTTGATTTTTGTATTGTTTAATTGTTAGTTTGCTATTCAGGATGTTTAATGAGGAATATTTAAGGGCAGTTGATGAGTGTTTTAGTTCAGTTCATGTCAGAATGCCAAAACATAAGCTTTGTCCTATTGCTACCCCCCCCCCCCCACCCCACTTGCTAATAAATATGAAATCTGGATTCCATCTCAGGTCTATCTCAGAAACTTTCTCCTTGAGATGAGTACTAGAGAGTAATGTCATATCCTAATCATACAGAGAAGACATTTCAGCAATTCCCTTTATGCTCATTTGTGCATCACAGACCCCCAAACTTTTATTTGACTCTCGGTTCTGACACCAAGTTTTTTCCCCACACAATTGGACTCCCAGTTCTAACACCAAGGGGATTTTTGACTGTATCTTGCACTCCTAGGAGAAACACTCCATTCTTTGCAAAATGAAATGATTCAAGGGGAAATCTGGATCAGGAAACTATTATAAGCCTGTTAAGTGTGGAACTTAATGATCACAATGTCATTAGAGGTCACCAGTCACTGATCTTGTGAAGGAAACTAAAAGTGCTTATGGCTTTTTTATTTAAAAAAAACTTCGCAGTGAACTATGAGATATACACCTTATCCTTTTCTTTGTATTGTCGTACACTGGCTCTTTAATTAGTTGCAATGGCTCAGAATTACATTTTCATATATGTCTCAGGCTCAGAAATAACCTGCAAGACTCCAAGAAACTGAAAATTCATAACAGTTCTGAGGAGAAGGGAATAAATCTCATAAAGTTGTAAGAAAACTTTAGCATCGTTTTGCTCCTCGGATAAGGCTTCAACCAAGAACTCATGACTGAACAACAAATGACTGTTTGAGATTTAGGTGTAGAGGGTCAAATGACTGTTAAGTTTTTTAACCTACTGAGAACCCTTTGTAAAAAGGAGCATTTTGCAAAATAGATAATTTTAGAATTCTTGGATAAATAACCACATTAGCGAATTGTTCAGTATATTATCTGTCATTTCCCAAGCTTTTACATGTGACTGTGAAATTACCTCAATTCTGAACTACATTTTGATTATTATGCAAATGAGAATACAATCAACTCAGAAGTAGACAAGTTTAAAAATTACTTTGCATTCATCATTAATTAAATCACACTATGATTAATGTATTCAGTTTTCAAGGCAATACAAAAACAATGCAAAAGTGCTGAATCAGTGGTTTTGAGTGCAACCTAGAAAAAGGAAAAAATTCATCTATATATAATTACATTGGGGGTAGTATGTTCTTGATAGTTGGAACAAATTGTTATAGTGCATGTTATTTCTATTTCAGGTTATGTTTGAAAAATATGGTTTTTATGGTGTATACATAGCAATCCAAGCTGTACTAACTCTGTATGCTCAAGGTATGTGTCTAGATTATTCCAACCCCTTCTTTGTTTAAAAATATCTAGATATTTTTTTTACTAATACTTGAAGAAAATAAAGACTACTAACTAGTATCACACATTTCCAATAGCTTTATACTTGAAATGTCTTATTTAATGTCAATGTATGTACATGGTATTTCTGCTGAATATTGATCTCCACACTTCGTATACTCCCACCATACTATGTTTTGTTCATCCATATGTTGGTTTGTTACAGATTTTGTTTCTGCATAATTATTTGAGCTGGCCACCATCTACAGTTACCAAACTTTGTAGATGGTTTCAACATGGGGTAAGGAAGACAAAACAATATGATTTCAGGTTAAGCAAGATGAAATGTCTTTTTGGATAAAAAAAAATCGTATTGTAATTTGATCAAAAATACAAATTCAGGGTGACTGTACTGAAAATTAAGTGGTTTGCAAATAATAAGAATGGACCAAGATGGCTTCCACTTGTGGTAAGGAAGAAGCCATCAATTACACTGTCAAAGGGGTTAAAGGTCAAGGTCACTGACTGAAAGAAAAAAATGGTTTCTGCACAGTAACATTAGCAGAACATCACAGACATGGATCAAACTTTGTGGATGGCTTAAACGTGAGACATGGCTGAAGCCTATTGAATTTTGGAGTCCAAAAGGTCAAGGTCAATGCAGCTGAAAGAATAAAGCTGGTTGTAGCACAGGATTTCATTTATATACAAAGAGTATTATTAAACATGTGCTGTTAACAGAACTCTTCTTACAAACTTTTGGGGCCCTGGTTGGTGGAGTGGTTTGCAGCACTTGCCTTTAACAATCACTGCCATCTCACCTGTGTCTGTATGGGTTCGAATTTCAGGCTTAGCCAGTGTGGAGCTTCCCATGGGTCGGTGGTTCTTGGGGTTTCCTGGGTTCTTCTTTCACCAACAGGCTGCTATGTATATTGCCTATTTTGTGCCAAGAAATGGTGTTAAACTCGAAATAAACAACAAATATTTGGGGATATTGTGATGTCATCTCACCATCCTTCTGGCTGTTACCACATCTAAACTACAAGGTGGAATGTAACAGAATGTAGTTATTTTGTCCTTGTGGCAGCATTATGGTAAGCATGTGTGAGAGGGTTGTTGGCTCCTGCTGTTGGTCTCTGGGAGCAAAGGTCATATGTACACAAACTTTGATTTACATTGTCATTTTCGATGTTCTGACCAAAGTTCATATTTGCTGTCATGTGAAGAAGATGAACAATATATGTTACTGATTTTGCATTTTGATTCTAGGTCACTGTGCATTGGTGGCAGTGAGTATGAGTTAGGTGGAGAGGTGGTATGTGGAGTTAAAGATTGTGGATTTGTAATGGCAAATCACTGCATTTGCTGAGTTTGTTGTTGTCGATGTCAGATGAAGCAAAGAAAAAGTGCAAGAACTTGGACATGATAATTGGTCAAAACTGTTGAGCCACAAAAATGAGGATTGAAATTATGTTACTATGCACTTCATTATAACACCAGTTTTGACACAGTAAGGTTGTGAATGGTTCCTGAAGTTTTATGACCCTGTCACCAAGTTATCTTGTCTGATTTTTGAATTGCTACAAAGTTGCCTGAGTAAATTACAGTTCATTTGTAAATTTGGCCATCTATGGTTGTGTTCTTGAAGAAAAAATTGTCTAAGCACTTTGTTTTTCTTTAAATAAATAAAGCTTCTTCTTGTTCTTTTTGAAAGGCTGATAATCGTTATCTAATTCAAGTTGAACTATATCTAATAGAGTTGATAATTCTTCTATCATGGTTTGTATACCCTTGAAAAATATTTGAATTTGACGGGTTGCCTTGCCTCAAAAACTCCTTAAATTTTTAAAATGTGAGTTCTTGAATTTGTTGGAAAACTCTTTGAATTTATTCCCAAAACATACTGAAGTTTTCAGGGAATAGAAGGTGTAAAAACTTGAAAAAGTACATCACTTTAAAATCCAGAATTGTTGTGGGTGTATGTATAGCAGTGTAGGTGTCTGACTGCCCATCCTTACATCTTTCACTTGTTAGTGCAACTGATAGATTGCAGTGAAACTTGATAAATATTATGGTCATCACCTCAAGATGCACATATCAAGAAACCACTTTGCTGATGCAGTTTTTGTTATTCAAGTTATTGCCCTTTATTCTTCTAGCAGTGTATGACAGTCGTGTTATGGCAGCTAATACCTCCATTTTTGATGGATTGCCATGAAGCTTTTATATTATGGTCCTGAAGGTGCAATTTCAGACAAATCATTTTGCTCCCTTAATATTTTTTTTTATTGAACTTTGCCTTTCCTTAGTGCAGTGTGTGACACAATCTTATTAATATATCTTGCCATGTAGTTTTGATGGATTTACCATGAAACTTGGTAAAAAATTATGAACATCACATGATGATGCACATAATAATAAATCACTGCTTCCGCATTTTATGTTAATTATTGTCCATTCTTGTGGTGTATGTGCTGTGTAGTTGCAGTCTTTTATGAAGTACATATTATGGTCATCATCAGAAGATTCAGTTATTGACAAATCTTTGTGATTCCTGAAGTTTTGGGGTAAAGTTATTTCACTTTACTTACAGTTGGATGATATGCTGAGCTGCTTTTTGAGTCATTATTTGATTTCTGAGAAACTTGGCACAATTTATGGTCATCACGAAAAGATGTGCATGCTGACAAAATATTGTACTCGCACTATTTTCAGAAATGCTTTGTGCTTTTTTAATTCTACAGGTCATAGACCAGAAGAGTTTCAAAGAATGTCTTTATTCTTATGTCCATTAACATGGTTGTTATCACTAATCTTCCAAAAACTACTTGGATGATTGCCATGAAATGTTATACACACATTCATCCCATGGTTTAGTTGTACTGAACGAAAATGGTATTGTTCATTTATCCAGTATGGTCATTATAGTATCCATCCTGAAAATATTATCACTACTTCTCCTGAATGAATGATCATATCAGCATTGGGTATTTACAGAAAGACTTATTGTGATGTCCAATTGGTCACAGATGAAAATGGTGCCAATCTGATCTCATTGATGGTTGGTCATTTTGACATTGTGCTTGCACCAGAAGACTTCTTATGATGTCTTGTTGGTCCTAAATGAAAATGGTATTGATCTGATTTTTAGTGTGGTCATCTTGAAAATCTTCTTGTAACTACTTCTTCTGAATGACTGGTTATATCTGCATGGGGTTTTAACTGAACGACTTGTTATAGAGTGTACTTGGTCCTAAATGAAAATGGTTCCAATCATTTATCCAGTATGGCCACCATTTCAGCCATCTCGTTTTCACCAGAAGATATCTTTTGATGTCTAGTTTGTCCTGAATGAAAATGGTGCCAGTCGCTTATCCAATATTGCTGCCATCTTAAAAATCTTGTTATTGCTACCTTTCCTGAAAAGATTGTCATATCAACTTGAGTAGTTTTACTAAAACCCTCCTTATGTGTTATAGTTGGTCTTAACTAAAAAATGGTGCCACTTGGACATCCAATATGGCCAACCCACAGTGACCTTTTTGAAAATCCGTTATCACTTCTCCTCAATGAATGATGATATTAGCATGGGGTTTTCGTTCAAATATTTCATATGAAGTCTAGTTCCTTACAAATGAAAATGGTGTCAATCAGGCATACAATATGGTTGTCACAGTGGCATCTGGAAAATGTTGTTGCTACTTCTCCTAGATGGTTGGTCAGATCAACCTTGTGCTTTCACTCAAAGACTTTGCATGATGTCTAGTTAGTCCTGGAAATGGTGCACATCAGATATCCAGAGTGGCTATAATGGCAGCCATCTTTAAAACCTTGTTATTGTTACTCCAAAATGGAAAGTCATATCATCATGGGATTTTCACCAGAAGACTTATTATAATGTCTTGTTGGTACTAAATTAGACTGGTGCTGATCAGTATGGCCACCTAGGTAACCTTCTTGAAAGTCTTGTTATCACTACTCATCTTAAATAGAAAGTCAGTTTGACATGTTTTTTTATCAGAAGATTTTTTTGTAGGGTTTAATTGGTCCTAAACAAAAGTGACTGTATGGCCACCGTAGGACAAAATAAACAACATGCAACACCCCATGATCCTGCACTTAGAGTGCAGCACTTATAATTACATTTCTGAGTGATTTGACTCTTTCATAGTTAGGGACGTCATATTTTGAGTTGTGTCAAGATATATTTTAGCATTTCTGGGGGATTATTTTTAAGATTTTCAGAGGAAGTTAATTTGCATTTATGGATATAATTACAATCTTAAGTTCATGAAAGAGACCCAATATTTCAGTTCACTCTAATCATGTAGTTTGAAGACACCATTATTGGTTATTTAAATTGTACTCTCCCAAAAGAAAACTGTTCATACTTTTTTTTATTACGTTCACATACTAACGTGTCTCTGTTAGTGCTAGAAAGTGTTAAAAGCTATTTAGATATTCTTTTTCTTTAGTGGGTGTAATATGTGTTCTGTAAACATACATTTTGGTTCTATGTGTTGTGCAAATTAAAACGTGCTAATTTTTTTTCTTCTGGCCAGGTCTCATTACTGGGGTGGTGGTGGACTCTGGTGATGGAGTGACTCATATTTGCCCAGTGTATGAAGGATTTGCCCTTCCTCACTTGACTAGGAGGTTAGACATAGCTGGTAGAGATATCACCAGACATCTCATCAAGGTAATTGACACTGTGTTCACTCTTTTCTAATCACTGTCCTCTTTTGTTGAAATATAATATGCACATAGCCAGTTTTGGCTTGATATGTTAATAGCCCACTCATGTTTTAGAAAGTAAGACAAGACTTTCTAAATGTACGTGTATTTTTTATGTGGTATAGACAAAACTATTTTTTACTGCCATTACATGGACAAGCATGTTGTGAAAGAAATGGAGGAACTACCTGCTGGTCTTTATAAACACGTTAATATTTGTGCCAATAAGCCATAATGAGCATGTGTATTAACCTGTATTGTTCTTCGCAGTTCTACTTGCTCACGAAGAAAGATCAAATTTCAGATATTGTTTCCTTTTCTTTCATTTTTTACATGCAGAGAATGCTTGAGAGTTGTGTTAAGTTCCAGGAGGACATGGTTTGGGGTTAGTGGTAAACAGATAAATTATTTGGTTGATGGCAGAGGACTGAATAACTTAAAAAGTGTGAGGATCAATTCTTTGGTGCAGATTTCTAGTTCATTATGCAATGGCTAAAGTATGTCAAGAATCAGATTGTAGTCATCAAAGACTAATCCTTGTCTTAAATATGACCATGGCTTGGACAGAGGCTTCTTAGGACTGCAAACAAATTACGACCAGTGACCAAGACTAATTCGAGGGAGCCTTTAATTGGTCATGGGCTAAACAGTTGCCATGAGATTGGACATGATTACCAGTATCTTCCAGAACTTTCAACAGAATGGATTTGCACATTAGCTTTATGTACTTTTTATTTTTTCACCCACCCATTCTGTCTGTTGTTGTCGAGGAAATGGTCAGAAATTGAATGTCTACTCTGCATCATCAGAAACCAGAATGTAAGAGTGTAAAAATAGTTTTTTTTTTATATTGATCTTTTGGACATCTGGGTCTGTAGTGTGTGTGTGTGTGTGTATATATATATATATATATATATATATATATATATATATATATATATATATATATATATATGTGTGTGTGTGTGTGTGTGTATATATATATATATAGATAGATAGAGAGAGAGAGAGAGAGAGATGGATGGATGTATACAAAGCTAGTAGCAATTTTTTATGAAAAATATATTTTTCTTTGGTACTTAAGTTCATTAATATGCCTAATGATGAAAATTTTCATAGGGTCATGAAATTTGTATATGAAAGTGACCACTAAATCAGCTGAAATTGGTACAACAGAGATAGAAGTAAATCACAGTATGCATTGAAGCAAGCGTGCTTGCATGCAAAACAGATTAGCATGATTAGAGTTCCAATAGCCCATTTCATACTGAATTTAACCAAGTTGCTCTGTAATTATCTGAATAACCTCCCGAGTTACTTTATACTCCAGCCAATCAAACACTGGTGGGTATATGTACATAACGGAATGGCGTCCATTGTTGATCGGAAATATTTCAGAAATTAATTAAATGATTGAAATTTATACGTAAATTATCCATAGACTTTAAAAAACAAATCTGATAAACTCATATGAAACGCATTTTATTCTAGTGACGTTTCGGATGCACAGAAATAGTTTGAACAACTTGCTCTTTGATTGTGAGGATTAAATTTACTTTGACACCATTTCCTTACTTACATGTACGTAAACAGCTCAAAGCTACTCTCTCGTATTGGTTTGAAATCCGCCCTGGTTTCCAGAAAATAAGACAGGATGGTTCCAATATTAAATTTTGTCAATATCTGTGGCAGCATCGCTGTTGAATATGCATTTTTCAACTTGATAAACGATGTTGAAGTAGTTACAGAAGTTGATGCTGAAGCGTTAGCCATATTTTGCCCACCACCTATCGAGTGGCTATTACGGTCAGCTGACCACCCGCCACATGATCAAAATTCTGAGCAAATTACAAAGTTCACTGAAGTCTGCATGAAATGGGCTATTGATGCAAGTATGCATGCAGACACAGATTAGCATGATCAAAGAGTCCCCATTGAAGGAAGCATGCATGCAGACACAGGTTAGCATGATCAATGAGTCTGTATATTTTTCATGAGATGGAAAGGACAGTGACCATTATAATAATGAGAATGAAAATAATGTGATAGGTCTCCAGTGATGAATTATCTGAAATGAGACTCGTGATATGTATTTCATTTTACCTCTAAGAAGTACTGAGGAGACCAGTTCAATCAGTATTTGGATAAATATTAGGAATTATGAGTCAACTTAGAAGTATCATTTTATAACAACACAATTGTTCTTTCTAACCTGTCTATAATGTTCTTCATTGTGTCTGGCAGAAGACTCATCATTATGTAAAGTGGGATTTGTTGTTCATGGTCTTTGTATACAGGTGACTGATATGTAAAGGTTAATGCTACAGCAGGTTATACTGTTTAGAAAGTCTTCCATCATATGAGGGTCTTATTGCTGGTTGTAGCTGTTTCATGTGATAACTTTGAATGTTGCTTTATGGCGATTTGGAAGTATCATCATGTGATAACTTTGAAAGTTGCTTTTAGGAGATTTGGAAGTATCATCATGTGATAATTCTGAAAGTTGCTTTATGGGGATATTTGGAAGTATCATCATGTGAAAACTTTGAAAGTTGCTTTTAGGGGATATTTGGAAGGATCATCATGTGATAACTTTGAAAGTTGCTTTTAGGGGATTTGGAAGTATCATCATGTGTTAACTTTGAAAGTTGCTTTATGGGGATTTGGAAGGATCATCAGCTATTTTTATGAAACTGCCAAGCATAAAAGCTCAGAAAGACAATTTTAAATATAAAAAATATTTGTTACTATGTATAAGTAAGAAGTAATCATCATAGTTGAAAAATACTTTCAATGACATATTGTCATAATTTAAAATGCAGACTCTAGTTATTTCAAAGATTGAATTTTTTCTCCCAACTGATTGCATTTGTAGCTAAACTTGAGTCACTGCAGCACTTTGTTTGGATGATCTTATGTTTTTGTCAAAGTTATATCTTGTTATATAATGGTCTGAATAGACATTGCACCCATTTTCATTGCATTTTTCAAGCCAGCTATAAAGAGTTGGAGTTATTATATCATTTATTGTCTTTTCCTTCAGTTCAGGCACTAGATATGATCATATTTTTAAAGATTCTCATTTCCTGAAAAGTACTGAAACTGATCACCTCAGACTTATCATCTTCAGGTTTTGATCTCAGTAAAACCCTTAGCATGAATCACACGTCTTTATAACCACATGAATATTTGTGCCAATAAGCCATAATTAGAATGTGTACTAAGCTGTATTCTTCACAATTCCACTTGCTCACAAAGAAAGATCAAATTTCAGAATTTGTTTTTTCTTCACTTTTTTTTTACATGTCGAGAATGCTTGAGAGTTGTGATAAGTTCCAGGAGGACATGGTTTGGGGTTAGTGGTAAACAGATAAATTATTTGGTTGATGGCAGAGGACTGAATAACTTAAAAAGTGTGAGGATCAATTCTTTGGTGCAGATTTCTAGTTTATTATGCAATGGCTAAAGTATATCAAGAAAAGATTATAACCATCAAAGACTAATCCTTGTCCTAAATATGACCATGGCTTGAGCAAAGGCTTCTTAGGACAGCACACAAATTACGACCAGTGACCAAGACTAATTTGAGGGAGCCTTTAATTGATCATGGTCTAAACAGTTGCCATGTGATTGGACATGATTACCAGTATCTTCCAGAACTTTCAACAGAATGGATTTGCACATTAGCTTTATGTACTTTTTATTTTTTCACCCACCCATTCTGTCTGTTGTTGTCGAGGAAATGGTCAGAAATTGAATGTCTACTCTGCATCATCAGAAACCAGAATGTAAGAGTGTAAAAATAGTTTTTTTTCTATATTGATCTTTTGGACATCTGGGTCTGTAGTGTGTGTGTGTATATATATATATTTATATAGATGGATGTATGTATAATAATACAAAGCTAGTGGCAATTTTGTACAAAAAAATATTTTTCTTTGGTACTTTGATCGATATACCTGATGTTGAACATTTTCATAGGGTCATGACATTTGTATATGAAAGTGACCACTAAATCAGCTGAAATTGGTATAACACAGGTAGAAGTAAATCACAGCATGCATTGAATTGGTATAACACAGGTAGAAGTAAATCACAGTATGCATTGAAATTGGTACAACACAGGTAGAAGTAAATCACAGCATGCATTGAATTGGTATAACACAGGTAGAAGTAAATCACAGTATGCATTGAAATTGGTACAACACAGGTAGAAGTAAATCACAGTATGCATTGAAATTGGTACAACACAGGTAGAAGTAAATCACAGTATGCATTGAAATTGGTACAACACAGGTAGAAGTAAATCACAGTATGCATTGAATTGGTATAACACAGGTAGAAGTAAATCACAGTATGCATTGAAATTGGTACAACACAGGTAGAAGTAAATCACAGTATGCATTGAATTGGTACAACACAGGTAGAAGTAAATCACAGTATGCATTGAATTGGTACAACACAGGTAGAAGTAAATCACAGCATGCATTGAATTGGTATAACACAGGTAGAAGTAAATCACAGCATGCATTGAATTGGTATAACACAGGTAGAAGTAAATCACAGTATGCATTGAAGCAAACATGCATGCATGCAAACACAGCACAACATTAAAGTCCTCATTGAAGCAACTATGTAAACAGCTGAGTCCCAACTGAACCAAGCATGCATGCAAACACAACATGATAGTTCCCATTGACTCAAACATGCATGCAAACAGTACGTTCAATGATTCCCCATTGAAGCAAGCATGCATGCAAACATAACATGATAGTTGCAAGCATGCATGCAAACTGTATGTTCAATGAGCCCCCATTGAAAGAAGCATGCATGCAAACACAGATTAGCATGATCAATGAGTCTGTATATTTTTCATGAGATGGAAAGGACAGTGACCATTATAATAATGAAAATGAAAATAATGTGATAGGTCTCCAGTGATGAATTATCTGAAATGAGACTCGTGATATGTATTTCATTTTACCTCTAAGAAGTACTGAGGAGACCAGTTCAATCAGTATTTCAATAAATATTAGGAATTATGAGTCAGCTTAGAAGTATCATTTTATAACAACACAATTGTTCTTTCTAACCTGTCTACAATGTTCTTCATTGTGTCTGGCAGAAGACTCGTCATTATGTAAAGTGGGATTTATTGTTCATGGTCTTTATATATAGGTGACTGATATGTAAAGGTGAATGCTACAGCATATATATATATACACACACAGTAACATCAGTAATATTCAGTTTTTATTATTAAAGATTTTGAAAGTCTTGTATCTTTATCCATTTTGTTTTGTAACTGAACATTTGGTAAAATATTACGTGTTGGAGGCTTCATTTCTATGTCCTTTCTCGGCCATATAATTTGAAAGTTATCTAATAATAGAACTATAACCATGTGAGACTGCTTTCTGCGGAATACATGTTTTACCTGTCACAACCACTAAATTTCTAAGAATAATATGACCATTTCAGAAAATTTTAATTTTTTCCAGTCTAATTCCAATGAATCTTTGTCTGTTTCAGTTGCTTCTTCTCCGTGGCTATGCATTTAACCATTCAGCTGATTTTGAGACCGTGCGTATGATGAAGGAAAAGCTGTGCTATGTAGGCTATGACATTGAACAGGAGCAAAAACTTGCCTTGGAAACAACAGTCCTAGTTGAAACTTACACAGTAAGAAGTGGATTCCATGTCAGGCTTTTTGAACCTGTTGTAATGATGTGCATTGTAACATATCTTATTATTTTTCCCTATGAAATAAATACAGATACTGCTAAAAGGAATTGTACAGTGTTTTAAATACAGAAATTGCTGAAATGACCATACAGCATTTGATTTGTTTAAATACTTGTCAAAACTGGTCTAAAGTATTTAAACCAAAATGTTAAATCTTCATTGGAAAATAATGCTGACATTGTAACCCACAAATGGCATTGTTTAGAATAGGCCAGTAATTTTTTAAATAGTCACTGGACCATATACCAGAAGTTGATTTAGAACATAGTTTGAGATCTGTGTCTTTTAGAATGGACCAGTAACTTTCAAAATAGTTGTTTGCCTAAAGACCAGAAGTTGATTTCAAACACGGATTGAGATGTACGTCATTTAGAATGGACGAGTAACTTTCTAAATAATTGTTGGCCTGAAGACCAGAAGTTGATTTTGAACACTGAGATACGTCTTAGCACATTAAATTGAGTTTGGTGGCTATTTTTACATAATTTGTTTTCAGATCAATTATCCAGGAATTACTTTGTGATAGTGAAAAAGCAAAATTCAGTTTTATCAGTGCAAAGTTGGCAGTGATTACAATGCAGAATATTGTCTGATGCTTTACATTTGCAGTATAAAATTTTAAAGACCTTCTGAATTTAAATTTTACATTCTCCCATTTGAAATTAAAAAATGACACATACTCTTTGGTAAATTATTACATATTATTTTGCTCTTATTTTTACGCAGATATAACCAGATTTGAATAGCAGCCAAACTATATGCATTATACAAAACTGTTCTGACACTGACATGGAAAAATGTTTTAAATATACTCATGAATAAGTTCACTTCAAATGCAAACAGCATATACCCTGACTTGTGGTTGCATCATGTGCCAGCATATCAGGGTCTGTGCTGCTCATTAGTCATAACAAATTGCAGAGACCCAAATTTGCAGGCACTTTATACAGTTTACATTTGGATGTATTTACTTCAGAATAGTAAATTACAATCTGACTTTCAAAACCAGCTGATGATACAAATTAACAGTTGTTAGAGTGTCCACCTTGGATGCGGGAGGTCGTGGGTTCAATCCCTGGCTGAGTCATACCAAAGACTTAAAAGAATGGTACTAACAGCTGCCTCGCTTGATGCTCAGCATTAAGAGGTTAGTGTTAGGATTGGTTGGCCTGGTGTCAGGATAATGTGACTGGGTCGGACATCATGCTACATGTCTGCGGCATGATGCCCCAGTGCTAGACATTGCTATAAACTGTTACACTGCAGAGATCATAGTGATATTTCTGAAAAATTGTTAAAGCTACAATAAAAATCCAAATCACACACACACACACATACAAATTAACACAAATCATAACCAGGTAATCTGGCCTGATTATGTTCGAATCTTTATGTGATGTAATCATACAGTATTTCCAAATGTTCTACCAGAAGTAAATTTGACACTAAAAACATTTCACCCTTGTTATAATTTATTTTGGTCAAGCCTTTATTGGCAAAGAGTATCCATGGACATGTTCTCATTTTTTTTATTTGGCTGTTGAAAGTGCAAGGCAGTTTATGCTACACTCAAACGTGACACACATACATATTCTTAGAGTTACTGCATTGTTTTTTGAAATATTCTTGTCACCATTTTGCACAGCACTGCGTTTGAATTATGTCCATGCAACCCAGACTTTTGACCTAATGCCCAAATGCTTTGCTGTTTTCTTGCACATTCATTCTCTTTTTTTTTTGTCATAAACTTTAAACAAGTCTCATCTTTTATCTCCTTTTTTTCTTCTTTTGGTTCTTAGTTGCCAGATGGACGTGTGATTAAAGTAGGTGGGGAGCGTTTTGAAGCCCCTGAAGCCTTGTTTCAGCCTCATCTCATCAATGTTGATGGCGTAGGTGTAGCAGAACTGCTGTTTAATACTATTCAGGCAGCTGATATCGACACACGGCCAGAGTTTTACAAACACATAGTTTTGTCAGGTGGTTCAACCATGTATGCTGGTCTTCCAAGTCGCCTTGAGAGAGAAATGAAGCAACTGTATTTGGAGCGTGTTCTAAAGGGAGACACATCTAGATTATCTGTAAGTATTATTGTCCATGTGCTAATCCTCAATGCCAGAAATTCGTGTTTTTCATCTTATGATGTTCTGAGTTTTTATTACACACGAAACTACATGGAGGAAGCAATATATGGAATTCTTCATGTGCATCCAGCTGTCATTCTGCCTATCACAGTTTTGTGTACATAACCAGTGCTGCAGTTATTGCTGGATTACTGGAAACTTTGCGAATCTTGTGGTCATCAACAAGATGTTCATATCAATAAATCATTTTGATCTGGCAAGTTTTAGTTCACTTTTTTCGTCAGTTGACATTTACTTGTTGCTACTCTGGAAGCGATGTTTTGATAAAACTTGGAATATAAGCACATACCATTGAGATCTCGGAAGAATTAGATAGTAAGATCTAAAAATATTAAGTTACTCTTGCTGAACAACGATGCTTGTTCAGCTCTGGAGACAGGGTTCCTACGCTACCAGGAAATCATGAAAAAGTCGGGAGAAATGATAAAATTTTTTCCGACTGTGAAAAGTCCTGGAATTTCGCAAATATTGTTGAAAGTCTGGAAAAACCTGGGAATTTTCTGCCACCAATTGACGCCAGAAACAATGATGTAACTGAGTCATAACTAAACTGATCATGAGTTAAATTTATCAAGTTCTAACAAACTTTAAACATTGTTAATTTTGTGATCTTGTATTTGATTGTCAGGTTTTTTCAGCACCCAGGCAAATGTATTTCTTATCAGGACACTGCTTTAATAGTCAAGTATTATCAGGATGTTGGTTGAGTTTGATTATAAACAAAATCTACAATTATTATGAGGTTAGCTTATTACTGCTTGGGAATTTCAGTTGGATCTTATATGTGGTTAGCTTATTACTGCTTGGGAATTTCAGTTGGATCTTGTTGGAACCTGATTAATAAGCTTATATCATCATTGTCTGAAGCTGTTTAATTAGTGAGTTCTACACATTTTAAAGAGATCTTGTTCCAACCTGATTAATAAGCTTATATCATCATTGTCTGAAGCTGTTTAATTAGTGAGTTCTACACATTTTAAAGAGATCTTGTTCCATCCTGATTAATAAGCTTATATCATCATTGTCTGAAGCTGTATAATTAGTGAGTTCTACACATTTTAAAGAGATCTTGTTCCATCCTGATTAATAAGCTTATATCATCATTGTCTGAAGCTGTATAATTAGTGAGTTCTACACATTTTAAAGAGATCTTGTTCCATCCTGATTAATAAGCTTATATCATCATTGTCTGAAGCTGTATAATTAGTGAGTTCTACACATTTTAAAGAGATCTTGTTCCATCCTGATTAATAAGCTTATATCATCATTGTCTGAAGCTGTATAATTAGTGAGTTCTACACATTTTAAAGAGATCTTGTTCCATCCTGATTAATAAGCTTATATCATCATTGTCTGAAGCTGTATAATTAGTGAGTTCTACACATTTTAAAGAGATCTTGTTCCAATCTGATTAATAAGCTTATATCATCATTGTCTGAAGCTGTATAATTAGTGAGTTCTACACATATTAAAGAGATCTTGCAGCATACTGAGCCATCTAGAGCTATACTCTCTGTTTCTCATTCCATTCAGTTAATTTGGTAAATAGCTTTATATCATCAAGATCTTGGATGAGTTTGATTCTGATCAAGAGACTATGCATATTAGTTACGCCATTATTATTTTTATCACACTATATTAAAATAGTTAATATCAACATAGTGTGAAGTTTAGTTTGGTGTATTATGGCATAGCAACATTAGTAAATTAATTTAGTGCCAAGGATATTAGAGCAAAGTGCCTTGCAGTTTGTTACACCGTTGTTATCTTGGACCCTATTTCACTTACACTGATGAAGATTGGTATGTGAATGCATGTGTAGAATATAACCCAAACATAACAAAACCCTGGGCACTATGGCCTAATATTTATGTTTCAGTATTGTATGTCCTTAATATCATAGATCCTATTTTATCTATTCATGGAATTTAGTATGTGGATTCAGCTTTAGGTGAGTAACCAAATCTTACCAATGCTTGGTAAATGTGACCTAATTTTGATGCTTCTGTGACTTATATAGTTTTTGCTATTGATTGCACCTTAAGTATCTTGGAACTTCACTCATGAAAAATGATGTATGGATGTACTTCAAGTACAGTAATTCAACCATACTAAGACATTTACTGTGACCTAATTTTTGTGTACAAGTGACTTGTGAAAATATTTTCAGCAATATGTTTATTATGGTGTACAAGTGATTTGTGAAAATATTTTCAGCAATATGTTTATTATGTCCTGAATATCTTGGTCCCTGTTTCACCTACAGTTGTGAAAAATGTCATGTGGTTGCTGCTCAAGAAGACCAACTCAGCCATACCAAAAGGAGGTTATCTTGACCTTGTATTCCTGTGAGTTTGCACATTTTGTACCCATCCTCCCCAAATCTTAGAGCTTATTTCACCTACACATGAAAATTGGTATGTAGATACATCTTATGGTGAGCAGCACTGCTATACCAATACTAGATCAGTGTGGCATAATTTTCATGCTCAGGTGACTTGGATATTTTCAGCTTACGGCCATCTTAGACTATTTCAGCTGCATTTATAAAAATTAGTATATGGATTCATCTGAGGGAGTGTAACACAATCATACCAGATTTAGGTCACTGTGACCTACTTTCTATATGTTGATTACTTCTAAATTTTCAGCTTTTAATTTGTAACATCATTATTATCATCGACACTTTTTTTTACCTACACTAGTGAAGAATTAAATAAGTATTAGATGCATCTGCACAAGTAACTAAATGTGAAAATCCAGTCTTCATACTTGTTGTCACTATATTAATCCTTATTAAATTTTAATTGTCATAGGTGTGCACTCCATTGGCTTTATCCAGGTACAGAGAAGATCTGAATTAACTCCCTTTTGCTTCTGTTGATGTCACACTGACACATCTCACTTCAATAAGTATTGAGATAAAATGTTTTTTACAAGGTTATGTACAGTTTGCTTTTGCTGGATGTACATTAAATATGAATGCATAAGTGATTTTATATTTTTATATTTTTATCAGTGTTGAACCAGTTATTATTCACAATTGTGTTGAATCAGGAGAAAACTCTATAAACTTTTCTCTGTTATATCTGTGACAGATATGGAAACTTTGAATAAATTAATTCATTTATAAATGAAAAAAATACTAAGCCATGCTACATGTCTGAATTTCATTTACTTTATAAGGTAAGTGTGAATGGACCTTTGACCTATGATATTAAATTTGCATTTAAAAAGTGAACCATAAGTCTCCTGCAGTACTATTTTTCTGCTGTTACACATATATGTTTGATGTATTTTGTGATAAAAGCTACCTCTTAATAACAAAATCTGCATGCATAGTCGGTCTTTTAATGTATTTTGCGAGACATGTTATTATACATTGTCACATCAGCCTTTTTTATCCCCAGAAATTCAAGATAAGAATTGAGGACCCCCCTCGGAGGAAGCATATGGTTTTCCTAGGTGGCGCTGTGTTGGCTGACATCATGAAGGACAAGGAAACTTTCTGGATCACCAAACAGGAATACGAAGAGAAGGGAATGAAGAAGGCTCTAGAGAAACTCACAGGAATAGCAAAATAATGATGGAAAATACCATCTCATTCTGTACCCCATACCAGTGTACGCTGATAAGGGGTAGCTCCTCTTGTCATTATTATGGATAACTGTGAACCACATCATGCTGGTGCATTTGAATTCTTCTGAAATATTCTTATGACTGGGCTCATTATGAAGCTTCTGCATGGACAAGTGGAACAAATATTTATGTATTGACCACCCACCCAGACATTACACATCATATGGCTTTTACACTGAATCCGATATTCCTATGAGGCTTCTTCCAATGAAATATGAACAGTTTCCCCTACCCCACCCCCATGAAAGGAAACTGGAATGTAAACAGTAAGCACCAAGTTACTCTTGGTTCTCGTCATTTATAAAAAAATAATGCAGTTGCAAAATGATTCTGCTTGCATGTTCCTGTTTGTCTTGTGCAAATTCCTATAGAAAAGTTAGTCTTTATATAATAATTGTGAGGGTCTTTTTTTGTGTAATGAGAAAAAGTTTCACTAAAGTTAGCAATATGTGCCATATAAATGAAGTCAGATGTTGGACAGGTATTATCGGTTTTGAGGATAATTTTTAGTCTTGGATAAGAGAGTCTAATATCTGCTTTTGATATTAGCTGATAAAATTTGACAAATAAGGATTTGTTAAGATTATGGTTTATCATTTTCTTTCCATTTTAGTTACAGAAAAGGGAGTTTGGTAACACAGGATAACATTATGATGCATTATGAATGGAGGTCACTTGCCTGCCTGTGAGTTGATATTGTTACAGAGGCATTGGTTGTTACATTTCTTCATAGCTTTCATATGCAGAGGGTTTCCTGAGTTGAACAAGAACAGGAGTTTATTTCAGTGGCAAGGGAATAAATTGCATATTCCACAAAAGATATTACTTTAACTTGTTCCTGTTTCCTATACATTTTAAGAAATGGATGTTGTTGACAAAGAGTTTGGATGATTTTGCAGTTATACTTGCTTCGTATGATATCATGGGTTCTGTGGCTTTAATTCTCTCAAATAAATTTTTGTTGTTGGAGGGCACAGTTGGCAGAATGAGGGCCATGGAAGTAGCTTCCATTATCAAGTTGATTTTCACATACTTTTAACAATTTGTTTTCAAATTTGATCAGCTAATATCAACAACAGATATTATTAGACTGTCTATATATGCATTAAGTTCCCAACATTAGACAAGTATATGCCAACATACAAATAATCTTTCAGTATTACCATGATATCAGAGTAAAACCCCTTGCAAAATCTGAAATCTAGATGGCGTCTTTTATTATTCTAGAAATTAGATGCATCTTACTGTAGAACAAAGAATAACATGTATATTATCTTGCAGGTCAGTGTCTTCTTGTGTATATGTTTGTCAATAACAAATTTTAGAACCCACGATACCATAGCACGCTGGGCTATTGCACTTTTGCCTCCATTGCATAATGGAAGAAGAACAAGAAAGAAACATAATTTTATACTGCAGTTAAAATTACTATGAAATTGTCAATTATTAGTTCTTATCTGCAGTACATGAAGATAAAATAGTAATCACAGTTAATACATTTTGGTTTTGAAGATTTTAATATCAGTGTTGTCAATTATTCATGAAAAACTGTATATGTCTATAACTGGACCTCAGTTTGAAGTCTGATGGACCTCAGTGTTGTCAGGCAGATTCATGAAAAACTATATATGTCTATAACTGATGATGGACCTCAGTTTGAAGTCTGATGGACCTCAGTGTTGTCAGGCAGATTCATGAAAAACTATATATGTCTATAACTGATGATGGACCTCAGTTTGAAGTCTGATGGACCTCAGTGTTGTCAGGCAGATTCATGAAAAACTATATATGTCTATAACTGATGATGGACCTCAGTTTGAAGTCTGATGGACCTCAGTGTTGTCAGGCAGATTCATGAAAAACTATATATGTCTATAACTGATGATGGACCTCAGTTTGAAGTCTGATGGACCTCAGTGTTGTCAGGCAGATTCATGAAAAACTATATATGTCTATAACTGATGATGGACCTCAGTTTGAAGTCTGATGGACCTCAGTGTTGTCAGGCAGATTCATGAAAAACTATATATGTCTATAACTGATGATGGACCTCAGTTTGAAGTCTGATGGACCTCAGTGTTGTCAGGCAGATTCATGAAAAACTATATATGTCTATAACTGATGATGGACCTCAGTTTGAAGTCTGACTTGTGCTGTTAGTTGGAAGGGTTTAAAGCTTATAAAATTCTATACATTAGTGTATAGGTTAGATTTATGTGCAAAGAATTGTATAGAGCAGTTTATCAGTAGGCAGCCTTCCACTAGGCAGCCTTCCACTTGTGTTTTGTAGTAGCCAGCCTAAAAGTTCAAGGCTAAGCCAGTGCAACAATGTAACCAAACATATTAATGTTGTGCAAGTTGATTGCTGCACTATCAGAATTGTTAAAACTAGGTTTTTGAAGCAACTGCTAGTTGAGTAGGTGTCTAACAGTCTGATATTACATTCAAAAAAAATATCCATGTAGGAAGTAGGAAATCACAGATGGCATGCATTCCAGTAATACTGAAGTTTATCAGATCTTATAGTTTTGATTGTGATGAATTTGATACAAGACAATTTAATCATACAGTTTTATGTATACAGTACTCAGCCAAAATGCAATTTCTACATATAAAAAAATCCCACAGGCTTCTGTAGTAAATGGTTTTCATAAAAAAAGGCCACAGACATTGTAGAAGTTCTAGAACTTAAATTATGTATCACTCGTGTTTTCAAAACCACTGGTTATTCAGCTGCCAAGATGTTAATTTTTTTTAGGATGTAGAACATTCTCATGGAATTGGAATGCTGATAATGAATTCCTTGTTATTCTAATTAGTTTTGAGTGATTAAAAAGCCTGTAGCAGTGTCAATTAAGAATATAATTTAGTCTGTTTTATGGCCTTAAAATAGCTTCTTGTACATCAGACAGATCAGTCTTTTTCTATAGTATTTTCACTTTCTTTGATTTAATAATTAATGCAAAGGAATTGCATTTTTTTTCATGATAAAAATGTCAAAAATTATTTTGTACAATAGACTTGTATAGAGTGATTTCACTTGTTAAATTGCTCATTTGCAGTTTAGTTCTAACCAAATAATTTTGTGAGAATTTTTATGACTTCAAAAATTGGTCATTCTGCATAAATGAGGAAAATGGAAGAGTGCCAATGTTTTTCAGGGTTACTTTCTTGTATATGCCCACCATAAAGACAAACATTATAGGTTATATATTGCCCATCCATCCATCTCTTACCAATTTTGTTTCTCCACACTAAAGTAATCCACTATCTTCATTTACCAACCTTTGTAATTGGCTTGTACTTGGGGTAGGGAAGAAAGATTTTGATTATGTGGGTCATTGTCACTGACTGAAAGAAGAAAATGGTTTCTGCACAATAACTCAAGATGGCGTGCACTTGAGGGTAAGGGAGAACCATATTGATTTGTTTGGTCAGAAGGTCATGGTCCCTGTGACAGAAAGGGAAGAAAAACGGTTTCTTGATTGTGAGATCTTGATCATGAGCTGTTAACAAACGTTGTAGATGTCTTAAAATTTGGGTAAGGAAGAAGCCTGTTGATTTTGGAGTCAAGAGGACTGAAAGAAGAATAATGGTTTCTGCACAATAACATTAATTCTGTATCACATACCTGGACCAGACTTTATGGATGGCTTACACTTGGAGTAATGAAGAAGCCTCATCTTTGGGGGGGGGGGGGAAGTTAAAAGGTCAAAGCTCTTGTTACTGAAAGAAGAAAAGTGGTTTCAGCAGAAAAATTTCAGTTATCTGTTCAGAGCACCATAAAAAACAAATTGGACTTTTTTCCGTTCGTGGAGCAACATCCATATCCTTCACAACCACATATGCAATAGATTATTGATTAAAGAGATGTACCTCAATATATCAGGTATTTACATTTCAGTACACTATTCTTTTTCATTGCCTCCTTCATTTATAAGTATGACGAACATGTTCACTGCCATACAAATATTACTTATCCAAATGGAGTACAAGAGAAATGCAGTGTAGGATTGTAGTTGTTCCAGAGTTGAAGGACAAAATTAATTTGACAAGAAAGGTAAGCTACATAGTTGTAGAGAATTACAATGGAAACTTTTATAGTAGTTTTTTTGTCTTAGTCACAACTTTGAAAGATACATTTGTTTCAGTGGTTTGTATTCTTTTGTTTTGAAAAGTTTATACTCATTCAATCAGAACAAATGTCGGGATGGGTACAGGTATTGCCAATAGGAGATGCACATAAAATGAGTAGAAATTCTTTGAAACTTTCTCATAAATTATGATTATATCCATAATATATTTAATCTCATTAATTCAAAATGGATCACATTTTAAGCTCGACTTCATGTATTAAAATATTTAGTGTTTTATACAAAACTGGAATATAATTGATTTGTGCTACGTGTCTAGATTTCTCTTTATCATAGTATATTAAATCACATATTGAAAGAATGATAACTTGTTTTTTTTTATGAATGTATATAACTAATGGTATAAATTGTATAGAGGAATAACAAAGTTGTATGTTTGTATATGCTTTGTAATATAACTGAATAAAATCTGTGATTTCTTTTCTCCTAGCATTGTTAAGGAAAAAAATTGCTTCATAACAACTAAGTATAAAGTAATTATATATTCTCATGCAGTTGAATTGTGCCTTTCACTTCATCAATCGTATTTCTACTTTTTGTTTGACCATCTGTTACACTTTCTCAACCCCCAACTTGTTCAATGGAATAGGCAGATATTATTTGTCCACTTTCATTCTGGAGTCACAGGTACAGCATATATTATTATCGGAATCACATGACTTATGATGGTACAGTGAACATTTTTAAATGTTTGCATTTATCACCAACACGTATATTTAAGACACTTGATGAATGCATTTATCAAGAAATGCACCAGATACCACAAGCAAAAATATTACATATTCTTATATCTGGTTCTATGTTGTTTGTTCTGCTGATTACCCCAAACAAACAGTTTGGACCCAGATCTGACCACTTCTTTTGGGCCAGCAGATCTATGTGTTTTGAAGTTTGATCCATCTTGCTTTTGAGTTTTTGCTGGGTGTGTGTGTGTGTGATTTGGATTTTTAACAGCTTTAACAATTTTTCATTCGTATTGCTATGATGTCTAGCACTGTGGCATCATGCCGCAGATATGTAGCATGATGTCCCACCCAGTCACATTATCCTGACACCAAGCCGACCAGTCCTAACACTAACCTCTTAATGCTGAGCGCCAAGTGAGGCAGCTGTTAGTACCATTTTTGTAAGTCTTTGGTATGACTCTGCTGGGGATCGAACCCATGACCTCCAGCATCCGAGGCGGACACTCTAACCACAAGGCCACTGTAGCAGTTTTTGCTGGGAAATGGGTTGGAACTAAGTGTGGCTGAATAAGGTTCAAGAATTTTCACGTATTGAACAGATGAGACAGTATGCCAAAGAAGTCTTGTTGACAGGACGTTTAGTTCATGCAGTTATGGAGACCACAGCTTGAGTGTGTGTTGCAGAATGTTTCCAGTGATGGTCATTGTTAATTTTGTGTGTGTGTGTTTGTTTGTATGCTTTGTAACTTTGAAATCTTTTGAAATTTTGGGGGCAAAACATTATTCCTTAGCATCTTGTTATATAATTTGTGTCTCAAATACTGTGGAGGGTTTTCAGAGTCTGGTCCTTGTGGGGCAGCCTGTTTTATGGATGTAAACCCAAATGGCAGGAATAATTTCACAGATGTTAGGATCAAACATCTATCTGATAAATCATCTTCAGCAGCATGTTTTCTTCTGCTTGGCCCACTATTTTGTTTCGTCACACCAGCATTAGTGTATATGGAGTTCTGGCAAAATAAAAAAATTGATAGAGTATCACAATTTTTTTCACGTGGGCTTAGTCAGGCCATTGTTTGTGGCCTGGAATCTCACAAAACCTCAGAAGCAGTAATTAATAAGTTTTATATTTAAGGAATTCTGGCTTAATATCAAAATGTAAAATAGTATTTGCATGCCCATGGGTAATAAATAATACAATGAGAACTCGAAAGAGTAGCTGGTGATGCAAACAGATTAATCCAAATTAAATAATGTCATGGCAGTTTTCAGAAAGGACATAGAAATATTTGAAAAAATTAACATGCAAAAATGGTTAGTAACAAGAAATATTGACTGTTTACAAGTTTGCACAGGATGAAAATGTGGTCAAAGCTAGTGATGTTAAACAACATACAGGAGAATGAAAGTTTGTTTATTGATTTAGAATTCAGAAAAGATATCCTCCAATGCGTGTGCTCTGTTTTTCTTATACCTCTTTGGAAGTATTTTTATTTCAGTTAGTAAATATGTTTTTTGTACCCTTTTGCTGTAAAATTTTAATCAAGTATATTATGATTAGTACAATAAATAACGTATAGTACAGTATGATTAGTACAATAAATAACGTATAGTACAGTATTAGTACAATAAATAACAACATATAGTACATTATTAGTACAATAAATAGCAACGTATAGTACATTATGATTAGTACAATAAATAACGTATAGTACATTATGATTAGTACAATAAATAACAACGTATAGTACAGTATTAGTACAATAAATAACAACGTATAGTACATTATGATTAGTACAATAAATAGCAACGTATAGTACATTATGATTAGTACAATAAATGATGTATAGTACATTATGATTAGTACAATAAATAACAATGTATAGTACATTATGATTAGTACAATAAATAGCAACGTATAGTACATTATGATTAGTACAATAAATAACAATGTATAGTACATTATGATTAGTAAAATAACAATGTATAGTACATTATGATTAGTACAATAAATAGCAGCGTATAGTACATTATGATTAGTACAATAAATAACAATATATAGTACATTATGATTAGTACAACAAATAGCAATGTATAGTACAGTATAATTAGTACAATAAATAATAACGTATAGTACAGTATTAATACAATAAAAAAGTATAATACAGTATGATTAGTACAATAAATAGCAATGTATATTACAGTATTAATACAATAAAAAAGTATAATACAGTATGATCACAACACAAAGACTTTCTCATTCACATCCTTTACCTCAAACAATAAATATCGGCAACACCAACATTAAATTCACACAATCATTATGAAACCTAGGTGTTAGTCTGGTCAGTACTTTCACATTGCACCAACATGTCATGAACATATGCAAGGCTGCATATCTTGAGCTGAGATGCATCGGCTGAATTTGCAAATATCTTTCAGTTGATGCCACTAAAACACTTGTGTATTCATTAATACTTTCAAGACTGGACTATTGTAACTCAATTCTGTCTGGTTCATCTCAATACCTGCACCAGAAACTTCAAAAAGTTCAAAACACAGCTGCTTGGATCATACTTAGAGTACCATCATCAGAGCACACCTCCATGCTGCTCTGTACCCTACACTGGCTATCCATTCGATCCAGAATCAAACACAAAATTTGTTCTCTGTGCTATGTTCCACTGTCGGACTCTAGTCCAACATACCTATCTGACCTCACCAATGTGTACACACCAGCAAGATACACTTGAAGTTGCTTAGAGGATAAATGGACATGAAATACTTTCTAAAGAAGTTTTGCTAAACTGATCAAAATTATTTTGCACGTGCTTATCATCGGTTGATGACATATGGGGTGCGATCAGAATGTTGATTCTGGTTTCCAGACATCTCAGCAGGATTTCACAACATTATATCCAGTCTATTACCTTAATATCATCGCAAAAAATATGCACATATACAAATACAAAATTACATAAACATATAATAAAATTATTTACAGCGATGTTAGCATAATCCAAATTATCTTCATTAACGTCATCAAGCCTTAGTGATGGAAAAATATCAGATACTAAGTTCACAGAAATGATTAAAATTCACAAAGAAGTAATTTCTGTGATGGAATCTACGTCTGATTTAAATAATAATGATAATAATAATAATGTCGACGCCGAACGAGTTGCTATAGCAGATTGACAATACAACTCCATTAAAAACTGCGATGTCAGCAAGCTCAACCAATCCTGGATTTAGTGTTAACTTTCCAACTGTAATTCTAGTGAGGGAAATAGCACTAGCACAATTATATCATAGTTGGCCAAATATTAGATCAAATTCATTCAATGGATTAACAGCAAATAATGCTCTGGTATTTGCTTATAAAAAAAAAAACCCATATGGAACTCCCGATTGGCAGGTTGTTGGAATTCCTACAGACATTTATCAAATTGAACAAGTCAACGAAGAATTAAATCTATTATGGAAAGATAAAATTTTTATCCATGCTCACGAACCAACATTATCAGCTGCAATATAAATTAATTCTCTAGATTATGCTGTAGATATATATCAATCATTGATCCGAAGTGTGTTTGGATGGCTTGAAATTCCACCTGTTTATCAAGGACCACCAGAACCAAAACAGGATGATTTCCTCACGGATAAGAAAATATTTATACATACTCCAGAATATTTAAATGTGTGGCCATGGAATCCGGATTTTCATTATTTGCCTTTTAGTCTACACAAACATGATCCAAAAAAAACTCTGATATGATTGTTGTTAATGAAAATTTAGATCGCTGGCTAGTACAATTAAAGATGAAACATAACAATGTCCATATCATTATTACAATTGTTTAAAAATTATATTTTGGAGTATCCTAACAACGATCCAAAAAGGAAAATAATTGAAACTATGCAACTTTTAAATCGAACTGTATCAGACTTTGAGTACGCTAATCAAATTATTATTGAGCATATAAATGTTAGTAGTATTCTATTAGTAGGGACCGGGGGGGGGGGAGGGGAATATATTTTAAGCAGCTATTTGCTAATCATTATTGTTATGTATATTTGATTTAATTATATCTTATTATATATTTATTTTAATTTAATTGTTTGTCAGTTTTAAGTATTTTTATTTTTCATTACACGATATTGTAATGTAGATTGATTCACCAGAGATAAAATTTTTCAGCAAAAAGTTTGACCTTGACTGTTCGTTTTAGTAAACACCAAATGTAGACATAAACCCTGACCTTGATTCAAAATTAGTAGCAGCTGTCACGGAATTGTGTACGAGTTATATCAATATGTATATGTTGTCAAAAATGTACTAGGGTTTCGTTGCCGCGTACAGCGTCACCCGAGGGTGGTATATTTTATCGGCTCTAGTTATTTCGAAATCCTGAGCGAAACACAGACCCCTGCACGTACAAATTGCCTGCAGCGGGAAAACTAAGTACCTAGCTGCGCATATCTGTCACAGCTAGTGTGCATATATAGCAATTCTCTATAACCAAATTACATTACGCCGAGTCTTGTCAGGAAGCTTACCCCTTTACGGAAGCAAATCTCCAGCTGAAGAGGTAATGCCATTTTCTTATTAATATTCGTTTATACGACAGAATTGTTTTCATACTTTAGATGTTTTAGAACCTAAATTAATGTTTCAAAAAGACTTATATCTGCAAACATATTCATTGAATGCAGTAGCTAACGAGCAGGAAACATATATTTATTCTAAATTCTACAGAGAGTCAATACCTAGGTTATACAACGCCATATTAGAAATACTTTATTCTGGTTCGAGTTAGCTATTTGTTGTAACTGAACAGACAAATTGATATTTAATTATACGCTGCATGCATTGAACGATTAATATAATGGGTAACGAATTCATGTGCGCGCATGCGCAACATATATCAATGCAGAAGTACTTATCCATGTTATATGTACTACACGGTTTAGTTGTTATAATTTTAGCTGCCTTATACCATGCCTTGTGTATGGTTCGATGTGGAGTCACCAGCTGTAGAGCTGCCTTATACATGCCTGCCATGCCTTATACATCGTTTGATGTGGAGTCACATAACTCTGTGGGGTTTCGTATGACGTTTACGCTGTGTTATAGTGACGTTGAATCGGAAGAGTGGTCTGGTTTTCTCGATGCGAGGGACCAGGGCTTAGCGACCATCGGACTGTGATGTCAGGGCTCTCGAGGGATCCTTCAACAGACTGAGAGGAGCGAACCATGCGTGGGTGCTTTTCTGGCCATTGACTTGAGCGCGTGGAACCGGAGTTGCATCTTGGTCGTCAAATGGGCGCCACGATAGTTATATATAGTGTTCCATGTTATTTCCACTAATGCATTTCATAATTTCATTCATTCCTATTGCTATATCTTTATGTGAACGATCGATAGGTTCATAATTTCATTCATTCCTATTGCTATATCGTTATGTGAACGATCGATAGGTTCATAATTTCATTCATTCCTATAGTTATATGAACGATCGATAGGTTCATAATTTCATTCATTCCTATTGCAATATCGTTATGTCAACGATCGATAGGTTCGTAATTTCATTCATTCCTATTGCTATATCGTTATGTGAACGATCGATAGGTTCGTAATTTACCTGCTTTTCTAAATCATTATTTGAACGATATATTCAAATTCACATGCATTTCAAAATCGTTGTATGAACGATACATTCAAGACTTTATATTGGGGTGTAGATCACTTTTATTTTGTTGATCGGTGATAGGAATTCACGTTTGTTTTGAAATTCCATTTGTTAAATTCATGTTTGAGTTTTTTCTCGTTGAGTTGTTGTTGTTAGTTCCATGTTATGAACTTTTAACTTTATGATTTTCCTTATCTTTTTGTCTATAATGGTGTCAGATTTGCTAATATTTAAATTGCGTTTATAAATAAACATCTTGTAAACGCAGCTGCTTTTGGTGTCTTCCCTAATCCAGTCCCAAACCGGCTTCATCCTGTGACAGCAGCCACATAAGTTCTATTTTTGTTTTAAAAGGATTGGTTGTTGTCAAAGTCATGATGGGACGACGTGATTAAGAAGTAAATAATTATTTTTTTAAAAATTTTATTTCTTAGAGTAAAATTATTGGTTTTCGTCAGGTTAATATTAGGCGTACGTGAGATAAACACGATCACGTGACCCCCTTTTTTGATTTTCAACTAGGGGATTTTAGAAACGGCATTTTAGAATACGATATAACCTTTGGTTTTAGAGAAATAATCTCAGTTGGGCTTTTTTCTTTACACTGAAGTGTTATGTCGTTTGGAGTTAATTCAACTTACTTGGATTCAAAAGGACTAAATTTTTTTCCTGGAAAAAATACGTGTGCTCATATGAAATATTTGAACAAAGAGAGCTCTTATAAAATTTTATTTGCATTTCCAAAACCGAGTTATATTTCTTGTTTGTACAAGGAGCTGTAGACTTCAACACACTACAGGTTACATCATACGTCATCGTCTTCCATCTTGGAGTCTTCGTCGGGACTTGAACTTGAAATCATTAGGATATTTTATTATTAGGACTTCCAAAATTTTATTCGTGGAATATTCTTCAAATATATTTGGCTTGATTATTAAAACTGCATGTTCATATTTTTTCAATTTTACAGAATTTTTCCAGGGAAATAAATTATTTCTTATATTCTTCAAGGCTTGTTTTCACTCTCTTGTGTTGCTGTTTATGAGCCTAAACACGTAACAAAAGATTATAAAATAGCTGAAGAAGATTTACTAAATTTTCATATTACCAGGAATTAATACCAACGAACTAAAATACAGGCCAACAGAATTGTAAATGAAAACGTTCCAAAAATCGTTGAATCATGGAGAAAAATAGCCTCGCCAGCAGGTACAATAAAAAATAATGATTCTTACAGAGGCGGCCGACATATTTCACCAAGAATTGTTAATATAACATCAACAATTGCAATTAATCGCGTATGTGATGCAGTTGATGGCAGTTATCAAATCGATCTTGAAAAATCAAATTGGGCACAAGAAGGATATATTCTGTATACATTTATGCCCCAAGTACCTAATGGATATTGGATCGCACAGGAATCTAGTCTATTTGCGATGTCATAATCCGCTATTATCGAGGATACATTACAAATTTACTGAGCAATCCGGACATTTACCTGATTTCCAAAATAAAACTCTGAATGTAAATCTGTATGTAAGATAATAGATCTTCACGTTAGTGATTGATTTTCAATCCTGGTTCATAAACAGGGGAAATAAAAAATATATATATATAAAATTAATTTTTGACTGAATCTCGCTCAGATTTAGGTTAATGCTATTCAACCTTAACAAAGTCAAGGGAGTCAGATTTTATAATTGATGGAATGAAATGTTACTAAAAATAAAAAAAAAATTAGCTAGATTTTATAACTTGATGGGTATATTACCCATAATTTTTCAGATTAACAAAAAATTCATTAAATTGATGGGATAAATAATACTGAAAAAATAAAAAATCTCATCGAAAGCAGGAAATTAAAATCTTACATAATAATAATAATATCACATTTGAATTGGTAAAGGAACAAATAAATATATTATAACTAAATTTATTTTTTACTGATTCTCGTCTAGATTTCAGGTAAATGGTAATTAACATTGACAAAGTCGAGGCAGTCAGTTTTGTAAACATTTACAAGGTTTTCCAATACATACAAGATCAGACATTGCCCTGGGAATGCTAGGATGGACATCAGCGCAGTCCGAAATTGATAGAAGAAAATTGATGTTTTTACACAGATTGTGTTTGATGCCTAACAATGTACATACTAAACGTGTGTTTAACGTTGCGTTATTTCACTTCATTTTGAGCGGATGCATGTCAAGCTGCGGGTTAATTTCAAATTTATATTATACCTCAAAGAAGTTTGACTTGCTCGGGTATCTAACTGATTATTTACATCATTCTAAAATTCCAGATAAACATAATTGGAAAGAAATTGTAAGGTCAAACATTGTTGGTCTTGAAAATAGCTTCTGGAGAGTTCGTATGTCTAATCAAGCAGATTTTGATAGATTCTCTTCGATACACGCATACTTACGACCTGCCTCAGTGTGGCAGTCGGCTAAAACCAGACAACACACTAAGTTATTTACATATGTAGCTAAACTATGGGCTGCTGTTCCACAAACACAGCTTGATATGTGTATTAGATGTGGGAATGTTTATACAGACTTGATATTTCATTGTTGTGTTAGTTGTCCTTATATGTCGAACTTTCGAAATTCTTTCTGGGATTTCCTTACTGATAAATTTTCACTGAGCCTGCACATTACGTTATTTAATGCAGAAGATGAGCTGCAACTACAATATCTTTTAGGTAAAAGGTTACCATCAGGTGTAATCGACAAAGAAAACTCCAAGCTATTCGTCCTGTATGCAGCATACTTTGTCATGCAGTGTGCAGCTATCTTCTGTAAATAAGGTACTGAAACTTGCAACTTATGCAGTTGACGAACACTTTGTTGATTGATATTGTGTAAGAATTTGTATTCTAATATAGAATTATTTTTTTATTTTATTTTTTATTTTTTTAAAAAATATTTATTGATTGTATTCAGATGATTTATTCTTATATCAAGTAATCTTCCATGGAAGGAAATAAAGATGATGATGAGGCAGTCAGTTTTGTAATTTGATATCAAAATAAAAAAAATATCAGAATAATATTATTATCAGAAAAATATTATCAGAATAAAATATATTATTATCAGAATAACCATCATTATCAGAATAAATATTATCAGAATAAAATATCATTATCAGAATAAATTTATTATCAGAATAAATATTATCAGAATAGATATTATAATTTTATTCTTCTCTGATTCTCAAATTTGATGGGTTATATGGTATTCGAATTGTTAAAGTCAGTCAGATTTTATAATTTGATAGGGTGGATGGTAATAAAAATCATGAAAATCAGTCATATTTTATAATTGTATGTGCTATATGGTACTCGTAATTGTTGAAATCCTACTCAAACCAGAAAATTGCATAATACATATTATTATCAGAACAAATATTATTTTTAATTATCATTATTGTTATTATAAATTATTATTATTATTATCATTATTATTATTATTATTATTATTATTATTATTATTATTATTATTATTATTATCATCGCATGGTCTTTGCAAATCTGTTAAATTACTGATTCTCGAATGGTCAAACCTCACCCGCTTTTGTAATTGATTTTGATGATTTGTTAATAAATTCTCATGAAACACAGTCTGTATTAATGTCTGCTTTAGCTGATTCTGATTAAATCCCTGCTAAAAAATGAATAAAATTAACAGAATTATCAATAAAACTTAAAATCACTTAGAGAACTGCGTGAGGTTTGACTCTTCGAGAATCAGTAATTTAACGGATTTTCTACTTACAAATCGACTAAAAGCAATGCAAAAACGACGAGTTTTGATTAAATGTCATCAGAATCTCAGATTTTTATAAGAATATCAGCATCATTAATAAATATTATTATCAGAATAAAACATTTATTGTCACAATAAAAATGTTATTTTCAGAATCAGAATAAGTATTATAATCCGAATAAAAATAAAAATCTTATTCTTCACTTATTATTGAATTTGTTGGGGTTTATAGCACTTAAAATAATAATTATAGGACTGATTTCATAATTAGTTGGGGTATATAATACTGAAAATAATAATTATAGGACTGATTTCATAATTAGTTGGGGTATATAATACTGAAAATAATAATTATAGGACTGATTTCATAATTAGTTGGGGTATATAATACTGAAAATAATAATTATAGGACTGAATCAGAATAAATATTATTATAAGAAATAAATATAATTCAGAATAAAGATAATTATCTGAAATAAATCTAAATCAGAACAAATATTGTGTTATATTAACACTTTTACAATCACTAGTAACTTTGTCACTGTTTTCATTTTCACAATCCGCTAAACCACACAAAGTTGAAATGCTCGTTGCTATACTTTCACTTTCACAATTACTGACACTTTCATTTTCACGATTAGACATAATCTTTCTCGATTGACTAACACGTGTGTTAATTAAATTTGTTTTGTATTGGTTAGATAATTCTGATCTCATTGTTTCAATTACGCATGAAAGAGATACGAATTTCTCAACTTCTGTATGTTTCACTGTCGTCAAGGATCGGAACATAGCTGGTTGAATGAGCTTAATGAACCTATATTCTGCTGGTAGTGTATACTTATCTTCAAATTTGCGCTGTTGTAATGATTCAAAATCACGAATAATTTTCTCAGGATTTAATTCATCACATATTTTTATAACGTCATGTTTTAATTTTTTAATTTCAGAAATAATAGCATTAACATTTTCATAGTTCATCATATTATAAATATATATTTAAATTATAATTCTCAACCAAGACGATATACTATTATATAGTATATAGTGTAGTATAGCGCAAACACAGACCTTAGATTATTAAATGATGTTTTACTTACCTGTTCTCCCACGAATGCACTTCAAGACTCTTACCTGTTCTCCCACGAATGCACTTCAAGACTGATTGGGAGAGAGAAATTCTGGTGCCTTTTATAGTTATCACTAACGCCTATGTAGAATGTTCTAGAATAACGAACTGAGTTCCATAATAACTAACTGAGTTCCAGAATAACCCAATCACGTGATTTTATTGTTACGTATATCTGATTTAATTCATATTTATTTTGATTTAATTGTTTGTCAGTTTTAAATTTTTATTCTATTATATGCTATTATTATGTAAATTTATTCATTGGAGATGATATTTTCCAGAAAATTGGTTGATCTGAATCATTATTTTCATAAACACCAGGTGTTGGCCTGGATGCTAACCTTGATTCAAAATTAGTAAACAAAGTTCAATTTTTATTTTAAAATGATTGGTTGTTCTCAAGGTCATGACGGGGCTTTGGGTTTAAGATGTAAACAACTTTTTTTACTTTTTTATTTCTTAGAGAAAATTATTGGTCTAATCAAGGCCATATTGTATGTACGTGATATAACATGCTCACGTGAACCCCTTCTGATTTCTCACCTTGGGGTAATTTCGAAACTGCGTCTTATAACACAATATAACCTTTGTTTTAGAGAGAGAGAGAGAGAGAGAGAGATCAGTTTGGGGCTTTTACACTGATGTCAAGTTAGTTTTTGTAGCCAGATTTTGAGTTATAATTTTCTTCAGCTCAGTTTGATTTCAAAAGGATTCTTTTTTCTCTGGAAATATTTTGAGGAAAAGTTTGGAAAGACATTGCGTACAAATTTAACACCGGAGTACCATTATTTGTATTTCTACAAGGAACTGTATATAAGCACAGTGCTGACCACAGCATATGTAATCGTCATCTATCTTGGTTTTTCCATCAGGATTCGGACTAGAAATTATTAGAACATTTGTTACTAGGACTTTTGCGAAATAATTCGTGGATTATTCTTAGATTATATTTGGATTTGATTCTTGAAACCGTAAATTATTCTCCTATTTTCATTTTTACAGAATGTTTCTAACAATTAAATTATTTGTTAAATTTTGGAAAAGCTTGTTGTTGTCACTCTTTCTGTGTTACTGTTTATTCGAGCCTAAACACGTAACATTAACGTGACTATAAAAGGCAGCTAAAATTTCTCTCTCCCAGTCAGTCTGGAAGTGTATTCGGGAGTGAACAGATGTAAGTGAAATATTTTCATTAACTGTGTTGTTTTAGTTACCACGCAGACATTTTAATTATTATATACAATTACTTACGATGACACAGAAAACAAAATCTTAAATAGCCGTATAAATATTACGCAGTGACAAGCGAGGTAACTACTTAATAACTCTACCGGAGAGATATTAGCTTGACAGAGTTATCTCTCTTCATCTGTTTGTAGCTATGACACTGAGAGATACTGAAATGTTTTCTTTTTTGTTTAAACTTTCTTGAATATGCCATTTATTAATATTATCCGCGACATATTGTACAGAACGCGTGTGAATACCTAAATATTTGCCAGCTGCATTTATCGATGAAAATACTATTTCTTCACCTTCCATTGTATTTACAGATTTGACATTCCTAGGAAATTTAATGTACTTACCAGTACAACCATGTGCAGAAATCTTACTCTGTGTAATGGCCTGTAAATTGATCAAATAATTTTTTTTGGTGGATTTGAATCAATATGACCGATCACAAGACCCTTTTCGATTACCCCGATTAAATATTCGTAAACGAATCAGTGACATAAATAATGTTTCTTCTTCCCAACCGAAAATTGGAGATAACCATTGTTATCAGCATAACCGATTGGTGCCTGGTGATACTATCACGAGATGCCTCGTTATCCTTTATGATAGGATGTTTTACAAATTCTTTTTGCTCCATTATGTATAATAATATTATTTGTGTAAATGATTATTTGAAAATCTGGCGAGATAATCTTCAGCATTTATAATAATATTGTCATTATTGTCGGTGTTATTTTTTCCTTCATAATATCAATTCAGCTCTCTGTATTTTTGACCACCACATTGTACACAAAACTGCGTTTCTGATCTAACACCAACATCACACTTCAAACGCGGTTTTGGTCCTAAATTCCCTCTTCGTACACTTTGTAAGTGAAGTCCACAGAATTCGTTTACGCAAGCTTTGTTACAGGGAGTTGCAGAACCTGTCATAAGTCATTTGCATTTATTCTTTGTTTCAATCATTATATATATATATATATATATATATATATATATATATATATATATATATATATTCGAATTTAAGTATATATTTGTCTTAAATATGATATGGAGCTTGAAAGATTATCTGCAATTGAAGCTTCTTAATCTAGATTTGATCTTGATAGAAGAACCCCTAACCCACGAAGACGAGCTTTAACCCACGAAGACGAGCTTTAACCGACGAAGACGAGCTTTAATAATTATTTAATTAAAATTATTCGTGATGCTAAAGACGAATTTCGCATAGATGGCGCTTCTCATTTGTGGTCAACATTTAGAATTATTAACAATAACGAAGTCATCGATGCTACAATGAGCGATGACGATTATTAATTGTCTCGACAATCAAAAATATTTTTAAAGAGTAAAATTTATTGAGGAAGTAGAAGATACTTCGATTATCAGTGACAAACGTGACCCTGTTGGATTACACCACGGCATTGGAGATACTGTAAAATTAAATAAAAATTCCAAACCAGGAATGTTGACTGGTACTGACAAACAGTATTATGAAAGAGCGTATCACGTGACGGCAGTTATTTATGCAATTTATCCGCTGAATGATAAACCCAGCGTTCATGATCTCAAACCAATGAAATTTTTGAAAATAAATTGTGTAGCCGAACGAGTAATGGAACATTTTACAAACGCGATACGTGGAAAGAAACTAATAGATCTACGAAGTGAAAAAATACAAAAAATAGGCTGAATCAGTCAAGGATGAAGGAGTTACAATAAAAATGTCGCCGAATTAGGAAAGAAATTAAAATTATCAATAATAGTAAAAACAATAACAGGAGAGATTTTGTACGAATAGAAATATAAACCAAAGGGAACTCTGATAACTACTACTGATCATAATGAACATGCGTGGACATCTGCAGTAACAATATTTCCACTGTTAAATTTTACCAAGGAGATATATTTAATTTTATTAACGAAGTTAGTAAAAATGATCCTGTACCAGTATGGATATTTCAGAGTTCTGAAGAAAATCACAACGAATTAATAAAACCTGATAGAAGCATATGTATCGATGAAAATAAGTTTGATCAGTTTGTTAGACCTAATGGTGAGATTTATGAAACATAATCTCTCCACGAAGAAATGAAAAATCTTGCGCTGAAATATACCAACGATCATGAAAAGTTGATCAGTAATTGCTTTACGATTCCATCGATCGCAGCTCATTTTGCTAGAGAGAAAAAATCTTGGGAGCCTACGAGGTTTGATTTTCCTATGATATAATATCGAGTTGTGTCGAATACGGACACGGTGGATTATGGAATACCATATACGATTATAACGGTGTTGTCTCGGTTGATATGGATGCATGTTATCCCGGAAGTTGTCTTGGAAATGGGAGAGTGTTCTAAGTATTTTGAGCGATTTTGACATCAACACACGAGATGACCAGAATATCGATAAACAGACCCTTGCCAGATTTTGACCTGACTGGATCCACTTGTATCAACTCATTTAAGTTTGCTGAAAATCTTCATCCAATTTGTTATGTCTGGTTTGGCAAACACTTTTCAGAAAAACACTGGGCTCCAACAGTATTAGTACTATTATTGTTAAAAGTAAGTGAAGCAATTATATTATATCGTCCGCTGAAACAAGTTTGGTTACCACAGCAAAAAATATTCTGATGATGAAAATCCTGTTAATTTGAGAATAAAATCGCAAAAGATCTTGGCAGAAAAATAATTGGTAAATTTACCCAAGGAGGATCATATGACCATAAACGACATTGTACAAGATTAATTATAGATGATGCTGAACTCGATTTTATAATTACTGATACAACAAAGAGAAATATGTTTATAAGTCCAGAAACAGTTTTCTTGCCAAATAGAACTATATTAGGTACAATTGTGAGTTACATAGATGGTGAATCACCGCAATATACTCATTTAAGATCTTCGATGCTTGCGTATGTTTCGATACATTTATTATCGATGTTAAACAGATTTTCTGAATTTGCCGTTAGAGTCGCTACGGATTCATTTAAAATCAATAAAAAGATGCAGGATTGTTGGACATAGGCTCTGATGTATCATGGGGCGAATGGAGAATAAAACAAGAAAAAATACCTAGTTATTATGAATCTGCGAACGTTGAAATCAGAACTATTTATTACAGAAATAATAAAAAAATCAAAATTATCATCAGCACCATCGATATATGATCCTGTAACTAAACATAAGACTGTTTATCTTAATGTACCGGGTTGTTCTGGTAAAACAACACGTGTCATCGAATTAGTTCGTCAGAGTTTTTCAACTCTGTTGATATGGTTGTTTTAACACTTACACACAGACTCGCCAGAGTTTTGAACGAACGAAGAGTTACGTCTCATACTTATCACAGCGTCTTTAGGTGGAACGGTGATCCATGGAATCCTGAACGAATAGGTGAAAAATATATTCCAAAAATTATTATCTGGGATGAATTATGTACAGTGCCGCTAGAAACACTAAAAATAGTTCTTGATTGATTGTTGACAAAAAATAATGCTGTAATAATGTGCTTCGATCATGGCGAGCCACCACCTTTTGATGGATTGTCTCCGCACGAATGGCTAAGAATTTTGTTAATTATTATGAGGAAATAAATGATGATTATGGAGCACTTGATCCAGAATTAAGAGCGTTTAAGAACTAATCAGACTACAACCAAATAAAATTCAGTGTGAAATAATGCGTGGAATAATTTCAAAACAATTCCTATTAACAATTTATGGAATTTATGGTGACCAGATGATTTGATAGTTGCACGTAGAAATATAGTTCGTGATACGCTTAAACAACAGTTTTTTCAGTTACATAAATCAAAATTTTCAGAATTACTTGTACCGTTGTGTTATCGACCTGCATATACGCGACGACAGAAGATTGAAACTGATACACCGGGATCATCAGAAAAACAAAATCTTGTATTGTTACATATATCAGATTTAATTCATATTTACTGTAATTTAGTTGTTTGTCAGTTTTAAATTTTTTATTCTATCATATGCTATTATAATGTAAATGTATTCACTGGAGATGATATTTTTCCAGAAAATTAGTTGACCTGAATCATTCTTTCGTAAACACCAGATGTTGATATAAATCTTGACCTTGTTTCAGATTTTGTATCAACCTTCGTAAACAAGTTTTATTTTGTTTTAAAATGATTGATTGTTGTCAGGGTCATTTTTGATGTACGTGACATAAACACGATCACGTGATCCCCTTTTCGATTTCGCAATTCCGGTTTTTCCATTACTACGCATTTGTTAGTTTTAATAGAGATGCTTTGAGAGAGATTTCTCAGTTTTGGGCTTTTTACACTGATGTCAAGTTATTTTATTGTAGCCAGATTTTGAGTTATGATATTCTTCAGATCAGTTGGATTTCAAAAGGATTAATTCTTTTTTTCTCTGGAAATATTTTGAGGAGTGTTCACACAGAAATTTTTGGAAAGATATTGCTTACAAATTTAAGTTGGATTTCCAACACCGGAGTGTCATTATTTGTATTTCTACAAGGAACTGTAGATAAACACAGTAATACTGTAATAAGCTTGTTGTTTTCACTCTTTCTGTGTTACTGTTTATTCAAGCCTAAACAAGAACAGTATTAAATGATATTGAAGTACTCTCCTTCTGCTTGACCCTGTGATAGCCTATTGCATCATTTGATTAGTAGTGTGAGATAGCTTTCTACCAGTCCTTTTATTCTACTCATCTGTGCATTCCTGTCTCCTATCACTCGAATTCTTTCTCCTCTTCCTCCCGACTTCCTCCAAATTCCTTCTCCTTCTCGACTTCACTATTCTCCTCCTCCTTCTCCACTTTCTCCTCCTCGACTTCTTTTTCCTGCTCTTCCTCGACTCTCTGTACAGACTAGACTTGTCGACTCTGACTGCTGTGCTAGTCTCACTTCCGTGTCCCCTCTTAGAGACTCGGGACTTAACTGAACCGGAAGTTCTGTCCCCCCAAAATCTTCCTTAGCCTTCTCATCTCACACTACACCCAGCCTATCATCAGACAACGGCTATTAAAGTTCTTCGGCCACGCATTTATTCACATCGAAATACTCATCTTCTTGTGTGGTAAAACAGCGTCGTAATAAAAGCACGGTATCAAATACTTCTCACACATACATCAATAAATTGCGTCACATCAGTACATATTCCTAATCCCATCATACTAACACTATCACAGCAATCAGCCGCATTTTCTTTTACATTACAACTCATACGAAGTACACAAATATTCAAATATCCATGCTCCGATAGATCCATACATCCATATTAACTAATCTTACACACTTCAACCATTTTCCAAATCGACAATTCAAGCATGTGTAAAATCTAACATATCACATGAATAAATGCACTAGTTTACTACTAAGTAACCTACAAATTTAATTCTGACCACAAGCTGACAATCTGCATAATTCTCTACATAATACTCAAACTCATTTCTCAATTACGCATGTAAATTAAACACTACAAATGTAATTCTACGTACTAAACGATCCTATTAAGTATACATACTACACATAAGTACAATTACAATGCCGTAATATTTCGCAAAAACCGAGCAAAGGTACTGACCTTTACGAAGCCTTGTCTTTCCTTAGAATCTCCTCTAATGTTTACCGCCAAATTACGGGTGGCGTCACCGGAGTAACCCTATAACGCTCAGCAATCTTCCTAGGCGAGACTAAATTTTTGCTTGCTAGTTAGAAGTTATAATTTGGATCGAAATTGTTATCACAATTCCGAGTTGGTGTCGGTTTGATCCGATCCAATCAAACTTAGTGGAAATTGACTTCTCGCTATCTGTACACTTGGGGATGGATTTAGAACACGTTCCGTTTCTCCCTCTCGGGTTCCTCTGCTCTTAGGACAAAGCTGTAACACATATGTGGGAAGTGGCTCGATCTTCTCTCAGATCACGGTAACCTTGCGTAAAAGATTAACTCTAGCCTGCGGAAATGTTCAGACATCAAACATGGCTTGTAATAATACCGTAGTTTATACACGACTTACGAAATGGGCTGAACAAACGTGGCATACCTATTATTTCATGATTCAGAGCTTTAAGTAGATTCTATCCGAAGATCACCGTTCGCAAACAATGTTAATGCGAGAAACTGTACAGCGAGCTTTGCATGTCATAAGCGGTTTTGCCAAAATGTACGCATAATTACTGATTGATTCTGAAACCAGTCTAGATAAGGAGCGACATTTGGTTGCACATCGTGACCTGCGTTTGGATGACATGCCAAATTTAATTTCCCATCTGATCTGACAGGTCACTCGCCAATTTATGATTCTTTTATCTTCTATATAAACGTGAAGCCGTTTGAAGCAGGCAGCGACACATCTTTAAACTCTTTAAAAAGTTAAGATATATTAAAACGAGCCTCTCTTCATGGACACATTTAACACTGAAGATTTGTAGCGTCCTCACAATTACAGATTGGGGTGAATGTGCAACAAATTATTCGTGGATAAATTCTGACTATTTTAAGAGAAAGGAAATTCTGTCCGACGGTGGTTATGTGTGTATTTGTATTTGTTCATCGTCTTTATTTATATTCCTGCACAAATTTAATACTAGTATATAGTATTAGACTTGTTTTGTCCATCTGATTCAATTTTTCACGTTCACGTCAATGTGGAGGAACATACGTGTTACATGAAGACGTTTCCAATTAATTTACATACCTCTTATGGCTTCTAATTAAATTATGAAAAACGAGAACTCATAACTTATTCCATTTTCAAACTTTATTTGAACCACCACATTTTTGTACCTGTGAATAAAACTTTGATATTTGATACATATATTTTAGACATTCAGTAATTTAAATATTTAATTGGTTTCTCGACTTTATGAAAACTAAGTTCAATAAAACTCGATTTAACTAGATGTAATCCAGTTTTACTATTTATGTAGTAAAATGCATTTAACTTATGCTTTGATTTGTGCATCGAATTGCATAATGGTAATTTTTGGTTCGCTCCAACTGAATTCATATTTCTGGGCAGATAAATGTGCTTTAATATTTCCAAATATTGCATCATACTTTTAGCCACGTTCCAATAAGTTTGTAATTGTTTTACAATTCGGATCAGCAAGAGTTGTTTTATGCATTGATTTTCATAGTCACGAAATGCCTTGCTGTGATCGTTGACTCATTAGCTAAGTATCTTAACCGGTCGACGATACAGCAAACCAAGTTTTCTATGTAACTGACTTCTCTAAGTTTGATTTACTGTCCTGGTTACTGATTTGTTACAACAAAAATAATCCCCACCTGCTGTATCAAATTTAAATAGGGCCTCTCATCTGGGAGAATTATCAACAACTGTATTTTACCCCATTGTAAATTATTTTTTTTATATTATATTTTTTTGCATTTAGCACCATTTGCTTACTCTGTTGTATGTAACAAACTTTACATGTACATCCATTTTGATTTTGATAACTGTTATTCACGTTCTTAAGTTAAGGCTTCAGTTACTGTGACTTACTTTTTCCACCTTTGAGACAATATTAGTTGTTGTTTTTTACATTGTAGTAGAGGAGACGGCTTGTTTAGCAATTTCTCAGTATTCTTGAGGGGGGTGGGGAATAATGTTATATTTCCTCGTGTTTTATTGCAAGGATAAAAGAGGTATTTTTGAAGTGATTCATATGCCTTTACATGCAGGAATAAATAAAACCCTGAAACGGATTAAAATAAATAAACTGCCATTGCGATTATACTGAATACTGTATCAGATTGTACATACTAAAAGTGTTAAAATATTATGTCACTTTTAAATAAATTATTTTTCGAATCAACAGACTAAAATATTTCCAATTATGCTTTTATTCTGGACTATGACAGTATTAATTATTTACATCTTGATATGGCGGAGTAGACCGGGAGAGTAACTTCGCATCAAATGTGTGTGAGGGCGTTTAATAATAATAATAATAATAATAATAAACTATCTTTAACGAGGATAACACATCTGGTCATGGCTGACCCATCTGCCATGTGGTCCTCAGTTTGTGTGTGTGTGTGTGTGTGTGTGTGTGTGTGTGTGGGAAATGGAAACTTTTGTAACTTTTTAAACTGCATGGTATACTGCAAATGCGAATATTTGTTTAAACAGAATGGGGAAAAGTATGTCATCAATATAAAAAAAAAACAACAGGTTTCAGAGTTAGCGGCGTGGATATACACATAAATTGAGAGATATGTCATTAAACATTTGTCATTAATGAGCTCCTCTTCTGAAAAGTCCCGTGAAATAATTTACTAAATGAGAATTTTTTGCTGTGACACTTCTTTCACTTGCTCCTTCCTAAGCCCCATTTTTATTTGTAGGAAATGGAAATGTAACGAAACGACGGTGATGGAAACTAAGGATCGTTCACAGTTTACTGCGTGCAAACGTCTCCTGGAGCACACTGAAAGAGTTTAGACATCAGATTCAAAGTCTTCATGGCAAATGTTCTGGCAAATGTTGGCACTCAGCAAACTATTATATGATTGTTGTTCTTACCTGATCAATTATTAAGTACAAAAATTCAGATACAAAATAACTAAAAAACGAAGTTTTTGAAAGGAAAATTAAATTGTACTGGAATAGCACGTTATTATATTTGCGTGTGGCCGATGTTGCAAAAATGGGCTTCTCATGTAACAAAAGGAAGGTGTGTGTGTGTGTGTGTGTGTGTGTGTGTGTGTGTGTGTAATTTTGAATTTTTAACGTAGCTTTAACAATTTTTCAGTCATATCGCTACGATCTCTGCAGTGGGGCTTTTTATAGTGATGTCTAGCACTGGGGCATCATGCCGCAGACATGTAGTATGTAGCACGATGTCTCCACCCAGTCACATTATCCTGACACCAGGCCGACCAGAGATAAACTAACCTCTTAATGCTGAACGCCAAGCGAGGCAGCTGTTTGTACCATTTTTTTAAAGTCTTTGGTATGACTCGACCTGGGTTCGAACCCGCGACCTCCCGCATCCGAGGCGGACGCTCTAACCACTAGGCCACCGGAGCGAAGAAAAGAAAAAGGAAATTCTTTGTTACATTTAGGCTTCTATAACTACCATTCTAATTTTAAGTGAAGGTCTGTATTTTCGTTGTTTTTGTTGTTGTGCTCTTTGTCTAGATTCCAAAGTTTTCTTGAGGGCATACCCCATCTATCATACTTTAATAATTATAATCTCAGAAAACCTTTTTAAAAAAAGCATTCCAATCCATTCCCCCCCCCCAAATATTCTCTTTTTGGATATGAAAAAGTTGTTTAAAACCCGCGGAAACAGGATATTTAAGCGGTTTAAATTTGCCACCATAAGTTAAAACCGGTAATTTTCACAAAACCGCACATTATTTCAAATATTTTACATGAAAATTGGTATCTATAGTAGTATATAGGTTAGTACACATATGCCTAATGACCAATATGAAGCGTATTAAATCACGATTGAGTCAAAAAGAAAAGAAAAAAACAACTGTTATAGTCTTTAGAATTGATGTCGGTCGACGAGAGGTGGGTAGGTGGGTAGCTACGATGTTGTAGCCTCAACTTGATTTGTTATGGTTGAGGCTACGAACTGATCCCATATCATGTAATGGAGCACAAAAAAATCATCACTAAAGTCAGAAAAACAAACAGTGTAGAAATCTACTACATAAATATAATCATGTTGTGAAAGCAGTTTGGCTTATTTTGAATTTATTAAGCCCTTACACGATAAAATAAATTGGCATGGTTACACTAACCTCACTGTGTCCGCCTTGACAGATAGCGCGAGACTCTCGCCGTGACCCATTTTTTCTACGTAAGGTTTGCCAGACCATATTTGGATATTCTACGCTTTGATGTTATCAATCAAGTGGCGAATAATGGCTTCTTGGTGGCATTTCAAAGTTGCCGATAAACCGTATTTACTTTTAATGCGCAGAATTTCTGACTCAAACCTCGCCAAATTTTTACTACGGTTTGTTTACGTTTCCAAATGAAGCCTGAATGTCCCTATATGGCACTCAAGCAAACGAGGCTGAGAACGGAGGTAATCATTATTTGAACTAATATGGCGGACGATCTAAAAGAAAATATCGGATAAAAAAGGTAAACGAGATTTTACAACTATTTTTACAATGCTTTCGATACTTCCGGTATTAAATAAGAGGACTACTCAATTTATTGGATTATATGCAAGGAATATGTTCAAATTGTTGACATTAGGCTAAAAGAGCGCCGGGTGTGAATCACACCCGGATTGCTCCATTGACACATACATGCTCATGTTAGTACCCTGTCCACGAGGTAGGAGTAAGGGTACTAATATTGGTACTAAGCGGGTGGGGTGATATTATTTCAGATCAACTATCGGTTGAATGAAAGTCTGCTGTGTTGGTACCTTAGTTAAGTAGTTAAGGGATCTCTTCTAAACAAATAAGGCACTAAGACAGAGTAATTATTTTTTTATTCATTTTCAGTAAACTAAACCAGAAATTCACGTATTTCAAAAGTGTCATTTTGCCAATATGACCTGGAGTATCTTCTTTTTTTTTATATATCAAAGCTGTTTATACCTTTGGAATTACTTGTGTATCTTACAATGAATTCAATCTGTAATATATATATATATATATATATATATATATATATATATATATATATATATATATATATATATATATATATATATATATATATATATATATATATATATATTAAAACCCAACAAACTAATACATGCATCGTACGCGTACAATGTATGATTACAGCTTATACGAATTGACTAAAAAGGATGGCCGATGATGTAACAACTAGGACACTTTAAATTTGCATTAAAACACCAGAAAAGCAACACAAGTATAATCCACAAATGTACCATCTCTTTCTTCACACATATTTCTACACTTCTCTTCATCGTACAACACAACTGATAGACTGTGACTACAGATAGTACACTGGTTTGTACATTGAACCGCTGATGATTTGTCTGCAAATCGTTTCCCAATGTTTCCTCCACTTTGGCACACGGGGTCAATACTGGCTCCATTCGTTTCCAGGCAACGTTTGGCACAGTTATGGCCGCTGTAGAGAGAGCCCCACATTTCAACACAGTGCATGCATTCCATTAGACAAGCTTGGGTAAGATTCAGTTTCATTCCCTGTAAACTCGTTGAAACAAATGTTGACAAAATCAGCAACAGGGAGAAACATCTTGTCAATCCTGTTGAGAAACAAGATGTAGATATATGTTATTGACAATAATGTCTCGTTCATTAAGATAATGGTGTTTATTCCCTTATATAGACTGACATGCTCTGAGATTTAATTTGCACATCTCTGTCTAAGTACTTAGCGGAAAAGCTTCGAATCTAGTTCTTGTATGGGTGTGTGCGATCACATCATTGCACTAGCACAATGTCATCAAGAAACTTTTCACATCGCATCTTACACCGCATATACATGTTCAAAATCTGTACACTGTTTTAAAATGCAAGTGTGCAAAGATATGCACGTTTGTATTACCAACTTTGTAATCCGTCCAAATGCTTTCTTTCACAGGTATGTAAAGAAAGCATTTTTATATCCAATGGCGTTTATGGAGGTCAAACTTTGGTCATCATAAGGATATATATATATATATATATATATATATATATATATATATATATATATATATATATATATATATATACGTTACAGAAAGTGTTATCTATATCAACATTGATAATGATGAGACGGAGGAGGAAATTGATGATGATGGTGGTGGTGTAGATAGTGACGATGAGAAGAAGAAGATTATTTGATTTAATGATTAAATTTTATCTGTATTTGAACACACGAGAGATTATGTCGTATTGAGGCAAATTGACTGAAGTGTTTTGCCTCGATACGCAAAGAACAAAAATAAGAACTTATTATTATTATTATTATTATAGAAATATGCACTAGATATGTCTCCACTATATTATGGTCATCATTATCTTCCAAGTGTTCTGTAAACTCGATTATTGACAATAAGTATCTTATCAGAGAAATGAAACTAGAACCGACAGTGCGTACTAGTGTGTTGGAGCATGGTGAGAGACGTTTGAACGAAAGACTACCCATTTAAGCGAGATATTAAAAAACAAATCCCCATTGAAGAGAGAAAGCTGATTCCACTTAAGCGACATAACTTTAAAAAATATCCCAATCAAATAAATTAACTTTTTCACGTGCTCCATGTGAGTGATTGTTTAAAGTAATTTTTTTCAGCACATTTTCTGATTTCCTGATGTTTTTAATATATTTGTACGCTCAGAGCCGGCCTTAGGCCAATTAGACAGATGTGGCCCAATTGGGACCCGTGCTCACAGGGACCGTTCGCGTTAGTAATTTAAAAATATATATAGAGAGAGGAAGTAATTTTAAAGCGATGGAATAAAATTTTAAGTACAATATCATATTAACTTGTTTATAATTTTATTTCCTAATGCCGTGCTCACAGGGGCCCCGCGCGTAAATCCAGGGTGTCCCGCCAAAATGATCTTGAGCCCAGCGTTTGCTAAGGCCGTTCCTGTAGTAGGATTTGTCTCCAACTTCAGACAACAATTACATTTGTAGCAAATCCACCAGACCTTTACCTTTCTTCTCACTCCTTAATTCTTTTTTTGAAACAACTCTGAATGAGAATTTTCATTGTGGAAGAACATGGTAGGAAAACCAGCAGAAACCTTGCAGCTTGCACGAATCTGATTCCACAAGACAACATTACGCAGCTATATAAATACGATACAGATATAAATACGATACATATATAAATATGATACAGATATTAGCAGTTAACATGCAAAGGTAATGTAAACAAAACAAAACGAAAATAACAAGCAGAAAAACTAATACTTTTGATAAGTTATGGTTTCAAGTTACAGTTTAATGAGCTTTTCAGTATAATGATTACCGGTAATTACAAAACATGTCATTTATTCACCAAGAGTTATGATAAACGAATAAATTGTAAACAGATCTCCACCCTGCCATCAAACTCTAATTTATTAATGTGAGAATAGTCAATAACAAGAATATGAAAAGGACAGCGTTAATGAGAATTCGTCTCTGTTAATGATCAGCACGTGCTTGGTCGAAATAAATCTATAGCTCTGTTTACACGACTTCGGTGTCGTCTATCAGTAGGTGATGATTGAAATGTTGATTATGAGCGAAAAGATGATGTAAATAAAATGACAACTAACTTTTTTTCCGGTTTCAATCCTGATGCATGAATGAAAATATGAGTAATTCATATCAAAACGTTTGATATGGCGAGTTCAAAGCACTACACCTTTGAGACCACATTTTCCATTTAGCTGAAAAATAAATTTACATAGAGAACATAGCCGAGTAACTCTGTAATTTATCCCTAAACGTTCGTGTTTTGTTTTAAAAATTCATTAGATAAAATTGTGGCCTATGTGTTCTTTTGTAATTACTGCTTCAGTCTGGTGACAATTATTGCTTCAAAGTGGCGGCAATACCACAGAAGTTTTAAAATGAAAGAAAATTACGTAGATGTTGCATTCGAGTTTCATTTCGTGGAAAAATCTGTCTAAAACTATGGTTTCTCGACACGTACATTTTTAAAAAATATTTCTTTCTCTTTTTTTGATTTTTAAAACCGACCTGTTTTGTGGATGAATGCCCATTAATGAATAAAGAAGAGTTAACGAGTTGCTTTGTACAAAACTTGTCGCGTGATTGACCACTTAAAAACGAGTTGCTTTGTACAAAACTTGTCGCGTGATTGACCACTTAAAAACGAGTTGATTTGTATAAAACTTGTCGCGTGATTGACCACTTAAAAACGAGTTGCTTTTTGTACAAAACTTGTCGCGTGATTGACCACTTAAAAATTTAGGTTTTCTTTTCAAATGTCTTGAGCACTCGGAACTGAAAGAGAACTTCTGGATCTCACAGATAACTACGCCATTTACGTTTAAAAGACAATTGTCACCAATAAAAGAAAATTCTTCTAAATCATACACGAGTCTAATTATCATTATTATGACATGTCGAATTGATCAGAGAATATAAATGGTTGTGATTAAAATTTAGGAAAGGAAATGGATATGCTTAATGAAAAAATGGGTCATACTTAAAGCAAAAATAGGCTTAAAGGGTAGTGTTACTTTATCATAAGCTAAACTTATTGCTGCCACCCACAATATTCATACCAAGAAGATGGATATGGCCACGTAATAGTATGCAATATATTCAAATCAGTTAAAAATGGAAATAAAATTTTAATCTTTAAAGCAGTAGATATAAAGGAAATTTCTCCACGTTTGCAGGAATCAAGCCGATTAGTTCTTCAACAAGAATCTCAAAGGTTACCCGGTCAAAGGAAATAAAAAAGAAATAATGTATATCCACCATAAAAATGATCTGCCCGCTTGAATTTTCATTAGAATAGATATGTAGGGCCTAGTCCAGGATTAAGATGAAGTGGAATCCATAATAACTGGTTTCGGCCGAAACTGACAAGCCAATATCATGGTTCCGGAAGCAATACATTCTGTGTCACTCGATTAGTAAGTCGCGAAGAGGGACACCTGCAAATTTTCCATTTAAAGGTCAAACGTACAGGCGATTCTGAACCACATATACAGTTAGAAATTTGCAATATATTTTACTCTTTTGACAAGAAAAATGGTTCTGTCTGAATCACTATTAAAATGTTTTGCTGATATTTGTCGAGATAATTCAATGCATGAACCAGGTTCTTTAAATCATAGTAAAGGTCACCAACACACCGAAACAACAGGTGAAACAAACTTTCTAATCATAGCGCTAAAACACAGCTTTGGTCACATGTGAATATGTGCATATTTTAATAATTTGTTGAGAAGTGACTTTCGCGCTTTAAACTGAAAATATTCAACACAGAGCCGCACGATTCACAGTCAAAGTGACTATATATCGAGGGACTCTGGTTACGTTACCAACACAATCAAGCTTTTCTGAATGATATTCAGATCCAGACTATATAATAATAAAGACATTCGATTGACAAGAGAACACAATCAGGTGCATAAATTTGAAATTAAAAGAAAGAAAACTAAGATTCGGCCAAGAACCACTCTGACCATTTTACACTATACAAAACGTCAAATGGCTTGGTTGTGATTATTCCCTTGGAACACACGAACTCAACCAACTCTACCACAATAAAGACTTCCTACTTTCTGAAACAGCTTTTTCATTAGATCGGATTAGATTTAGTAACCTCACTTACCTGCCATGTCTGAAAGTAGTAACGTAAATACATGTGCACATATTTGAAATTTGTCGATTATTGTACGGCACATTTATGTAGACATTTTACCAATAAATGTTATGTATTAATCAGTCTTTTATCTAGACCACTTCCACAAGGCTTTGAATATGATTTAGAAGAAGAGTATACAATTCTCTCTTTGATGTAATTAATATTGATATTCTTGATTGAAGCTATATCTTTTGATTGAGGCTTTCAGTAAAATATATGAGCCCTATGCATATACAGTGTGTTCCGACGTTGTGATCAAAGTACAAATGTGTATTCCAGTTATAAAATCTCTCTACAAAACACGTATACAACAAATAATGTCTGATATATTAGAAATACATTGGTCATGTATATTCTGACAAACGTCTTATCGCCTATCCAGAACAATTAGTAGAAAATAATGAAGACAGATATAACGAAGGAATGAAAGAGAGAAGAAAGGCGGGAATCATATACATCTTTCATATAGAATTTCTCCTTTATGGCTGATTGATGTGTTCTTATATTTTTTTCTGGCCTGCCACACATTGTGTTAAAGTAAAACAATTTATCTCATGCTGATATTACAACAACCGAATCAAATATTGTTTCTTCAATTTTTATATCTTTCATAGAGCTTTCTTCACACTAGAGTTTCTGAATTATTAAAGCCCATATTATAAGGAGTTGATGTTTGCTTTCTACATGGCGAAATCGAATTATCACATGTAATTTAATGAAGCTCGCTTACTTTTCTTTAAATTTGTTTTTTTTTGTTTCACATGACTATTGTTACAATTAGTTAAATGTTATATGAATTTTTCTTTTTCTTTTTTAAGATCAGATGGAGGTCAAAACAATGCATTTTACATTTACTTTCTCCCGTAGTTCATATCACTGCATTATACCTAGGAAATGGCGATGTCATACCGAATTCGTTATAGTGAAATGGAACTGCACTGTAAGCATTCATTTTAGAAAAGCGGTCTACCTTACGTATGTGATCACAAGTACAGGAACTTTCTAACAAGTATAATGTACCAAAGAAAAATTGGAAACTAGACTGTAGAATATACTTCGTACTTTCTGAAAAATTAAATAAACTAATTGATATATACACTACTATATGATGTATAGACTCACCTTGATAAGCCATGTTTTTCTTAACGATGAAGTCAGAGACTAATGTACCCTTCTCTTTCACAAGCTTGATATAAACTCATATGTCCATCCTGCTGTGGCGTCAAACGCGGTGGCGTAAGTACGGTTGACATGCCCGGATTAAATCGTTTCCGTTAAATGTCAGGTAAATGATTAAATGTCCATCCGTATAATCTTAGTGATCAATACAAGTCACACATGGACACATGCCTAACATTCTAAAAAATGTGACAATTGCGACTTAATTGTATCATTGTACATGGATATTTCATTTCATCTGCAGTCAACAACACATACCAGAACGGAATAAAACTAGTTTCAGAATATTTAGGATCAAATCAAGGAATTGTTGTTATACACAGTTATTAATCTTTCAGACAATGATGTATCTAGTTATGAGTCAGAACTCTAGAAAACTAATTGTTGTTATGACCGTATAAGATAAACAAACAGCATAATTTTTCAATTAGTAATCTTCCCTGTTTGTGAACATTTATAGCAATAAAATATAATTAAACTTTTCAACGCAAACCACTAATTCAATGTGAATAGTTTCTTTGATCAGGTTACAGTAAATAGTGATATCATATTATCAATAGCAAAGTCTCATAAGAAGCGAGACCATCATGATTTAAATGTTTTAGCATGTTGTATGGTGTCAAGAACATACAACAAAGTGTAATTACGGTAACTACGAGTTTTAACTTCAGTCATAGTCAGAGAGAGAGAGAGAGAGGAATTTAAACATTCAACACTTCAAGAAATAAGCTGAATTTTTTCAAACCCCTAGTTACTGGTTACATACTTATAATGAGTCGACTGCCAGTCATCACGACTGTATTGATTATAACAAAATCTTTTTGTCCACAGGAGGGAGTAAAGTAAGTGTGAAAGTTTTCATTAAACAGAAACCACAAAAATGGACCGTCTGGATGCCTGGAATAAAAGAGGCATCTAAAGTGACCGACTTTATCCGTGTATTCCGTCCATCTCATGTACATCATAGCAACAGGGCTCAACGTTGATAATGCTCTAACAAAGACGGAGTAAGGAGTTTTTTCGTACTAGACATACATTCTGCAATATCATAAATATAAATAATAAAAAAAGCCGACCAATTACTCTTCCTTGTGCGATGCCAGTTCTAATTGATATAATGCATGATGCATTGAATTTAAAGGGCCCTCTTCCTTCCTAACAATTATTGGTTCCTCTTCCTTAATATTCACTAAATGTTTGTAACAATCGTTTGTGCCAAACATTATCGGATGCGTTATATATCTCCCCAAAAACAGACGCATGGTTATGCGTTTCCTGTGCTTGCTTGTGATTTGATAAAGAATGTCATTGATTTGACATATAATTTAAATATTTCAATAGAAACCACAACTTTAACTTACAGATAAGCCTATTTTTCGTTCCAAAACGTTGCATAAATACAATTCTTGAGGAAGAAAAATTCCGACGCAAATAATAAGGGCTACTGGGTAATAGTTTGATGGAGAAAAAAAATTCTTTATTTAATATCGGCGTAACAATGGCTGGTTACCATATAGTAAAGAACATTGATCTTACTGGAAGGTCTATCCAAGAGATGTTCATGAGGTTTGATTATAAAATGTGTTATTATTTTGTTATGTATATTTAACTTAGATTGTTTGTTAGTTTTTTAATTATAAGGATTTTTTTTATTTCACTGCATGCAATTGTAATGTAACGTTGTATGCTGGACTTGACCTTGCTCAAAATTGAGTTCATTTCTGCTTGACCTGAATTGACTTTGTTTTATCTTATTCTGTAAACGACTAATACGTGATTAATTTATTCTCTCTGTGTATTGGTTTGAAATTAGAATTATTATTAATAGAAGTAAATATGTTTATTTGGGTCCAGGTCTAAGTTTTGGAATTTCCTTATTGTATTTGACATAATCCAGCTTCTGGTTTCTAATAATAACTAATATTTAAAATAAAGATAATTCTAGAAGGTTATTTTCCATTAGGTAACAAATGTATTTTTAGAAAATGCTATTTGTGACCTGAGGTCAAGTAGAGGACTATAAAATCTTGTCACTGAAGGGAAAATTCATTCGGGCTTTAAGATCTAGCACAATCAAATTGTATTATATATTGTGTCCAGTAAATCATTTTTGGGCTGGAATTTATTTCTTTAAATTATTGAATCCAAGTTATTATTTTTCTATAGAACTACAAAAATTGCTCTGATAACATTCCTGGATAGAGACATTCACTTGATTTTATAGTGAATTAAAACCTGAATTCATGTTATTGTGATTCAACAAAGACTATTGGCACATCAACACCCTACAAGCTACCACACACACATCATCACCTTCGGCTTTGAATTTAACACAATTTAACAAAAATAAAAATGAACAAAGGAATGGACACGTGTTTAAACTGGTAATATTCTAATATTAACATGAGCGTTATGAATGAGGAGTTTTTACTCAAAACGTTTGGGTTTAGGCTCAGGTCCAGAGCTATATTACAGGCAGTGAAATGTATTCCAGTCCACATCGTCTGATAAAATTTGGAAATTAGTGGCTTCTTAATGCCACAAAAAAAGTATTGCTCAATCGGTTAAATCGTTGTTAATTTTTTAAAAAAATGAGAGTGAAACTGAATGCCTTGAATATTCAAGATTTGCTCTACATAATTTAATGTTTAAACTGATAAACAAATCCCAATATGAAAGCTTATTCTTAGTGAAAAGATACATGACGAAATACAGAAAATTAATGTTAATTGCGACAGAATAGTGTATAATTTGCACGTACAATTGTTAATATACACTGAGCAGACATGTGTCACTTTGCTTTAAACAACCTGTGAGCTATTATTTCGAACATGGTTGTCATGGTTTTTTTTTTAACAAAGTTATTGACAATCGTTGGCGTGTTTATTTAGATCATACTCTAGTTAATGGAGTGTTAAATACATGTAGTTTTTGCATTAAGGAAATGGAGCATCCAGTTTGTTCCACGTGATGGGAGGATATGCTTTTTCTTATATACAAAGAAACCTTTTTAATCGTACGTTAAGGCAATGGTAAGTGGGGCTACATTATCTCCGACATGAATTGTTTCCAAACAATTTGAGTTGATGACATGCCTTTAATATTCCCTGATATTGCTGGCTTTAAAGAAACTATTAAAGATATGTGAAGATCGCACATTTGAAAATGATATCACATCTAAATACATAAATAATGGCATGCTTAGTTTTGACGTCGATATCTTCCAAATTACAATCGCCCCCTTTTGTATTTCTTAACGGTTTTAATGCTTTTATGTAAATCTATAGTTATACAAATTTGGGTCATATTTTAAAATTCAGTCTCAATTTATTTAACACAGGTCAGGAAATGTTGAAACCTGTTAATTGTACTACAGTAAAGATGCTGAACATGGGAAATCATATCATTTTGACCAATCGATCTCTAATCCTATTGTCATTTTTGATAGCAAGGATTTGGCGTCTTATTAATAAGGAATGCAAACTCCATCGCATTATCTTCCTTATTTGATTTCGAACGTTAGAAATGTTAGAAATATACACCTGTCTAAGTACGTTAATATATATTTATTCTTTCACCATATTTGTAAATTATTTAACTATATGAATTACAGTTACAGTAGACGCTTATCTCGTTATTTAGTGATATAATTCGATATTTCCTACAAAACCCCAATCCAGGCGCGTGCTATAGAGCAAACAGACCAATAATACATACATACATACATACATACATACATACATACATATATATATATATATATATATATATATATATATATATATATATATATATATATATATATACCGAATGCTTCCAGTGCAATACTATGATTCCATTTATTCCTTTATGTGCGCCATACAAGCGTGAACATTCTAATATTATCATCCATAAATTGTTATCATTTTCAATTGTATCTTTAAATAATTTAACTTTCTTGCTCAACATGTTCAACATTCAAGTTGAAGTATAATATCTTATAGTAACACTGATAATGTTAGCTTAACTTCAATACAAATACGACGCATCAAGAGCCATATACATTTTCAACGTCAAGAAGGCTGTTTCTATCACCCTTGACTTTAAATTTGCTAATTTGTTCGCCCTTAGTGCAATGAAAAAAAAAACGACCTTCACCATACCCAGAAAAGAGAAAAAATGCCGATATAATTGGTTTAGGTTTAAGCTTGTTTTGCTGCTTGTGAATTATATTTCATGTTCTAAGATAATTTTCCGCTGTCTGCTTTTGATTCGAATCTAGTGTCATATTTTGGTCTCTTTCCCTGAAAATGTTTATTTTTTTATTTTATTTTTATTATTATTAAAATCTATCCAGTTTTTCTGTGTCTAGCTGATTCGTTGCATTTTTACCTTTTGGAACTTATCACCGTTCCCCATATTTTTGGTAGCTCTAGAATATGTTGGTGACAAACCTTTGGTTGCCATTGTTAACTATTGTCTAGGAACTTATCTCAATAACGTTCAGATTCTTGTAATTAATAATTTACATCCATGTTCTGAAGTTTACATACATACATACATACATACATACATACATACATACACACACACACACATATATATATATATATATATATATATATATATATATATATATATATATATATATATATATATATATATATATATATATATATATATATATATATATATATATTCACACGGTTGTGTGTGATACAAAAACTGATAAACACTTTCTCACAAAATAAAACAATTACCATTATGGCACATACAGTGCAGTAGTTTAACAATAACAAGTGTCTTTTAACATTATGACGTATACAGCTGATAAGGGCGCTTAAATGCCCTTGTCTGTTATACATGCATGGATATGTGTCTTGATGGATAGGCTGAATAACCTTGATCTTATAACGTATACATTTACTGTAGTCTCATTACATAAATACTCCTGTTGTCCGATATACTATTATGGAAATTTTGTCTTGATGACAAGAAAAAGCTGACCTTTAATCTTATTCCATCCTGATATGTTGATAAAACAAAATATAATTTAAATTTTCAAGCACTTATAAGTTTAAATATGAAAAGTTTACTATAAACTTAAAATTCTGTATAACTTTACTTTCGATATTGTTACTTATTAAGCTGATGCAAATAGAAGATTAGCTATTGCTTCAGTTAGTTCGTAAAAGCAATACGTAGCTAATAACGGATACTAAATTAGTATGAAATCTTACATTTTGCGAGACTTTGCTCGACACATCTCGAGATTCTACTGCCGACTTGGTGTATCAGTTCAAATAAGATTTTTGGGGAAAATATTCTACAGTCTACACATGCTTATGAACTGAATCGCCTTGGATTCACCAGTTAATTACTACAATGAAGAGAACAAGAACATCAGCTAGAAAACAGGTTCCTTTATTCGCTCAGACGCCCCTTTTCTCGATTTAGTGTTACAGAAATCAAAGCTGATGTCCAATAATGACTATTTTCAGTTGATTATTTTCATTTAAAAAACAACGAATCCTTGAGTCATAATTGTTTTTTTAAATTTTATATATGATCTCTACCTTAGTTTCTTAGTATTTATATTTCATGTGTCTTAATCCTAATAAATCATATGTTAATCTAATACATCGTTTATGAACTCACAGTGAAGTTATTATCATAGATTATCGGGCATCTTTTTGGCGAGGCTGGACTGTAAACAAAGCATCATGCAATACAACATAGATTTTACTTCCGGATCAGCATACGTTACTCACAGTGCACTGTCGCCAAAATACACACAGCCAACCGCACCATAATGCTCAGATTCTATATATAAACACTTACCTTTAAGTCAATGCCAATAATGTATAAATCTAATTCTTGTATCACCACCAAAATAAAAGCTGTGGCTACATTCTTTGTTATTAACTAAAAATAATAATTGTGACCAGAGTCCAATTACAGCAGGGGACGGCGAGTCCATTGATGCAACCACAGACAGCGTTTCTGCCAGTATTTGTTGGGTTCTTTAAGTTTGCTTGACAGATATCTTCTTCAGATTCACCATATAGGTGAAAAGAATTAAAACTCAGCAAACCAGACTAATCACATAAACTGCTTATTGGCTTTTCATATGAAAATGTGTGAACAATTTTTCAGACAATAAACCTAATGCAGCGGACGTCTTTACAATGTTTAAGATTTGAACAGATTTTCGCATGGAATGATGTACAAACTAAAGTCAATGTTATACATTTTTTAAAATGTACTTCATTTTTTATTATCTGGTTAAAATACCAGACTAATTGCTGTCCTGGATTTGTTATATTGTCATATCATATTTCAAATATGCATACTATTGGGTTGTGTCGGCACCTCATGTACACCTTTCTCAGAATACAAAAATGCCATCCTGTCAACTTATGTGGATTCCTACTGTTAGGACAAAAACGAGATAAGAATATTAAACATTTTGTCGCGGATGTTAAATCATAGTTACACGAAGAACATGTTATCATTTTTCTCACATTTTAAATGTTCTTTTTATTCAAAAGATATCAGTAACGCAATGATGATCATAGACAGGTTTCAGCTGCTCATTCAAGCGCAGAAAGTAAAGTTTACGAAACTCAGCTTCCATATAGTCTTTCAAACAAATAAGTACACTTGTAATGTTTGCTTAACGTTCAAATGGATCAATATTTATAACTGGGTACATATCAAACGTTATATTTATAACAACTGAAGAGCTATTTTATCAAAATGTTCATTTTTTTAGAACTATATTACTTATACATAATGAATTCAAACCAAATTTTGCTAGAAGATAAGTGACCGAACATGTTAATGTATTTTTTTTTTGTGGGGGTGGGAAGGGGATCAGATTCTATAGACAGAAAATGTCCGGCCCTCAAATAGCTTGAAAAATATATTCTTGCTCTCATATAGAAAAAGAATATATTACATCCATTTTGTTAGATGAAATAAATAAAAAAATTGTCTTGAGGTAAAATAAAATAAAATCAAAAAGAAAATCACATGCCTATTACCCTCTCAGTAGTAACCACCACCACCACCACCACCACCAAACAAATTTCATTGGAAACTCATTTCAAATATTACAAAGAACACAAATATAACGAGTGGATTCGAACTACACACGAGTGAGCGTTGATAATTCATGATCTGTCTCGTACTTAAAAGGCCAAAACGAGATATGGTTCCGTAAAATGATAATTTGTTAGGTATGGATCATAGGATGTACAATATGAATTAGAGACTGACTTAATACCAACACGAATGTCAGTGCATATAAATTAAGTACTTGCTTTAACATCAGCTAATCAGTAAAAAAAACCTACAGCAGTGTTTTACTGTTCGACGAGACGTATAACTTGATTCGTCCCACGTATCAGTAGGGTATAAAGATAACTCCATTCGTCCCACGTATCAGTAGGGTCTATAGATAACTCGAGTCGTCCCACGTATCAGTAGGGTCTATAGATAACTCGATTCGTCCCACGTATCAGTAGGGTCTATAGATAACTCGAGTCGTCCCACGTATCCGTAGGGTCTATAGATAACTCGAGTTGTCTCACGTATCAGTAGGGCCTATAGATAACTCTAGTCGTCCCACGTATCAGTAGGGTCTATAGATAACTCGAGTCGTCCCACGTATCAGTAGGGCCTATAGATAACTCTATTCGTCCCACGTATCAGTAGGGTTTATAGATAAAATCAACCTTTATCACTACTAATGGAAATGTCATTATTTATGTGGCCATTTCATAGAATTCGCCACGGCTTCATCACACATGCAAACTATTTGCTTACTGTTAGAAAATCGAACAATTCACTCACTCACATTGACACCATAAAGTGCTTAGGTTTTCGAATGCACGTTATATATCTAACTTTATCAGCTGTTCTGATAGAGTATACAAAAAAAAAGAAGAAAAGATGGAGGGATATTGAAATTATCATGACGCAACTTACACTGGTTCATCCATAATAAGTGGATTGTTTAAAATACGGCTAGAGACGTGTGAATCCCGCAAGCTACAAAACATTCAAATGCAGAATAGTAGGTGGGTACTAACTGAATTGAGTGAAAAGAATAATGGACAAAAATATAAATATAAATCTTGAAAAGAGCGATATTGATGTCAGAAGAAAGTAGAGATCAGTCAAACACCACACACAACATATTCTGTATAACTCGCGATATCATACGTTACTGACATAAGCCAAAAAAAATTAAATTCACTCAAACTACTAGACCAAGGAGTGTTGTATGATCTTCAACCTCGTCACCAATGATATACTATGATACTGAATTAATCTCACTTCATTATATTAGAGATGTTTAGAGGGTGGAATAACAGCGTGCATTGATGTGACTCGATTTGTCCATGCACTGAATTCTGTATGTACATATTTTCTTTATGAAACTGATACAGAATTCGCAACCATCAGGAAGCAACGAAAAGAGGAACGAAGATGACTTTGATGTCCATAGAACTAAAAACGACAGGATCATATTATTTCAGCCGGGTACCCACTTAAGAACCGTTAAATATCAAAGTTATTACATACACAACTCTTTATACCATGCCTCAAGCCCAACTTTGTTGCAAGGATATCATTGTTGACACTAATATTCTGAATGATATATTACTTCAAAACTTGCATAAATATCGAATTCATCATCAAAATGCAAGTGGTATACATCGTGCTTGTTAATTGAACAATACAAATCTTTCAAAGTCCGCGATGGATACGACCTGTCACCGTCTCGTTAAGAAGGGTAATGTATTTGTAATAAGTCAATATCAAAATTATATCAAGCTATACAGTTGATATATTCGATGAAGCACTGTTTAAAGCATAACACTGGTTATCTGTATGCAATTGCAACCATTCTCTTAATTTTTTTGGGTGTCAGATTTAATTTTTTGTTATTGTGGCCGCAATAGGTTGAGCATTGGGCCAGGGAAGCATCCCAGTGTTGCATTCCCTGAAATGACACGGCGCTGATAATAGAAGGACCTAATATTCGTTTTTCTCTCTGATATTTGAGATTTAGGGATGAACGTTTGTGTGCTTATAGGGTAGGGTTGACTGCTGCGCTGTGTAGTTGGGAAATCCAGTTAGCACTTATTCCTAGGAATGTTATAGTCTATAATGTATTAAAAGTGCTGTTAAAGCCCACACAACAAAACAAAATTCACAGTGGAGTTTCCCATTCAAAGGCAAGGTCGCAGATCAGTATTTTAATTTTAATTTTACTTTTATAATTTCCTTTCCACTGTATAACTTTCAAGACCGTACACTTTGATTGATGACATATGAAACAAGATGTAATTATACACATTGATATTACGATTAGAACAGTATGTACCTTATTCTAGGTACTATCTTTAAGATCATGGACTCGTGTCAATATTTTAAATTTTGTTTCATACATTACTTTCCTTTGTTAACTTGAATGTCCTTTTAGATCATGAGAAATATCTTTTCACGATCCTGATGGTAGTATTGTGTAAAGTAATGTTTTCTTTCAGCACAAGATATTTTATTCATATCGCTGTTTATATATTTTGTCAAATTTGCATCCAACGCCAGAGCACAATTAATTTTGGGCATATCCACCGATTGTTTGTTTCCACAAATTCTTATTGTTAATTTTTACGATGGAAGAAAATGCAACAAAACAAATTGAATTTGTAGGGAAAGGAGCGAAAACATTACAGCTTGCATGAATCTGATTCCCCAGAAAAACATTACGCAACTATGTGAATACGAGACAGATATTAGCATTTCACAAGCCACCGTGAATGTTAAAAATTATTAAACAAAAAATTAGCTAAGCTCATAATATTGATACATGACAGTTTCAAATTACAGTCCGTGGCATCCGTCCGTCTACGAGAGACGATGGCATAGCTCCAAGGTACGCTTTTGCTTATCCTTCTTTTTAGCTCTCTTTTCAGCTTGCTTTATTCTTCTCTTTTCCTCTGCGTTTTGAACTCCCTGCCTGACAGCTAGACGCCAGCTGGAACGGTTGTTTGCACAGCTCTCCCAGTCGTTGACGTTGATGTTTGCTGTCTTCATATCCTTCTTGCAAACATCTTTGTAGCGCAGATGTGGTCGTCCAGTTGGTCGTGCACCTTCTGCTAACTCCCCATATAACAGGTCCTTGGGAATGCGACCTGGGTCCATTCTCTTGACATGGCCGAGCCAGCGAAGGCGCCTCTCGCTGAGTATGGAGAACATGCTGTTCATGTTGGCGCGTTCTAGAACCTCTGTGTTGGGTACTTTGTCCTGCCACTGGATGTGCAGAATGCGCCGCAGACATCTCAGGTGGAAGCTGTTGAGTTTCCTCTCGTGTCTTGCATAGGTGGTCCATGTTTCGCTGCTGTAGAGAAGTGAGCTGAGCACGCACGCTTGGTAGACACGCAGTTTGGTCTTCTCTGTGAGGTTGGGGTTGTTCCAGACCCTCTGGTTAAGTCTGGCCATCACTGCTGCTGCCTTGGCAATCCTGCCGCCCACCTCAGAATCAATGGAGAGTGAGCTGGAGATGTTAGACCCGAGGTATGTGAAGTTCTCGACAACTTCCAAATTGTACCCATCGATGGAGACAGAGGGAGGGGAGTCTGTGTCCTGTGCCATGACATTTGTTTTCTTCAAACTGATGGTCAGTCCAAATTCCTTACATGCATGGGAGAGGCAGCATACCAGCTGCTGAAGTCCATCTTCCGTGTGTGATGTCAAGGCTGCATCATCGGCAAAGAGCAATTCACGGATGAGTACCTCTGTGACTTTAGTCTTAGCACGGAGACGGGCGATGTTGAACAGCTTGCCGTCAGCCCTGGTATGGATGTACACTCCCTCGCTGCAGTCCTTGAATGCGTACTGGAGAAGCATGGAGAAGAAGATGGCAAAGAGCGTCGGTGCAAGGACACAGCCTTGTTTGACTCCGCTAACGACTGGGAATGCTTCAGATGTTGCGCCATTGAAGCACACTGTGCTGTGCATGTTCTCGTGGAACGACATAATGACAGCAAGCAAACGTGGGGGGCAACCGATCTTCTGCAGGAGTCTGAAGAGTCCACTCCGACTAACCATGTCAAACGCCTTCGTCAGGTCTATGAAGGCAATGTAGAGGGGCATCCGCTGCTCGCGACACTTCTCCTGCAGCTGACGTAGTGAGAAGATCATGTCTACAGTTGACCTGCCGGCTCGAAATCCACACTGGGATTCTGGGTAGACGCGGGAGGCTAGGATCTGCAAGCGTGCCAAGGCAACACGGGCGAAGGCCTTTCCAACGATGCTGAGGAGGGAGATGCCCCGATAGTTGTTGCAGTCGCTACGGTCTCCTTTGTTTTTGTACAAAGTGACGATGTTGGCATCACGCATGTCCTGTGGGATGTATCCCTGTTCCCAGCAAAGGCAGAGGAGTGTGTGTAGGGGCTGGAGCAGTGCTGGTTTTCCGCTCTTGAGGACTTCAGGCGGAATGCCGTCGCTTCCAGGAGCCTTCCCACAGGCAAGGCAATCGATGGCTTTTCCGAGCTCTTCCAGGGTGGGCTGTGTGTCTAGCTCCTCCATGACAGGCAGGTCTGGAATGGCGTCCAGGGCAGTTCCAGTGACATTGTTTTGGGTTGCATATAGCTCAAGATAGTGCTCAACCCATCGCTGCAGTTGTTTCCCCTGGTCTGTGATGACTTCACCCGTCTTGGACTTGAGGGGGGCGGTCTTGTAGCTGGGGGGGCCTGTCGCTTTTTTGATACCCTCATACATTCCTCTTGTATCCCCGGTGTCAGCAGCTGTCTGTATACTGTTGCAAAGGTTCAGCCAGTAGGTGTTGGCACAGCGGCGGGCGGTCTTCTGGGCGTTATTCCTTGCAATCCTGAGGGCTTGTAGTGTTCTGGGGCTAGGTGCAGCCTTGTATGCCAGAAGGGCTTTCCTCTTTGCCTCAGTCACGGGCTCCATCTCCTCCCAGTTTGCCTCATACCAGTCGACATTCTTTCGCTCCCTCTTCCCGTAAGCTGTGATGGCTGAATTGTACACAGAGTCACGGATATGGGACCACTTGGAATCAATGGTGTCATCAGGTGTCACTTTGGTGAGGGCTTCCTTCAGTTTGCTGATGAACTGCTGTGTTTTCTCTGGGTTGCTTGCACAGTAGGTGTTGATACGTGGGTGACCCTTCTTCTTGGCGTGGTGCAGCTTCTTGGGTAATATTCGCACCTTGCTGGCCACGAGGGAATGGTCCGTGTCACAATCGGCACTGTGGTAGCTGCGGGTAAGGAGGACACTGGCCAGTTCTGCACGCCTGGTGATGACGAGGTCTAGCTGGTGCCAGTGGCGTGAACGTGGGTGTCTCCACGACACCTGGTGGATCTCCTTGCATTTGAAGAAAGTGTTTGTCACACATAGGCTGTGGGAGCAGCACATCTCCAACAGTCGCTGACCATTCTCGTTGATCTTGCCCCTTCCGTAAAAGCCGAGACAGGTGGACCAGGCCTCATGGTCAGCTCCCACTCTAGCATTGAAGTCTCCTAGTAAGTAAAGGCTTTCATTGTTGGGGATACTGGATATTGCCTGATCCAGAGCCTCATAAAACTTGTCTTTCTCCTCGTAGGTGGAGTAGAGGGTTGGGGCGTACACACTGAAGATGTTGACCGGGCCTAAGGATGTTGACAGCCGGAGGGCAAGGATTCTCTCAGTACCTGATGATGGAGGTTCAATGAAGGCGATTAGCGTGTTCTTGACGGCAAAGCCTACACCATGCTGCCTAGGTTCATCCAAGGGCTTCCCCTGCCAAAAGAATGTGTAATTGGCTTCCCTGATGGTGCCGCTGTCAGCCAGTCGGGTCTCCTGGAGGCAGGCAATGTCGATGTTCAGTCGTGAGAGTTCTCTGTCAATGACGGCAGTCTTCCGTGCATCGTCGATCTGCTGTAGGTCAGTGGTCAATCCAGGACACATGGTCCTGATGTTCCAGGTTGCAAAACGAAGAGTTGGAGTCTTTTTATTTCTTCTTTTAGTCTTTCCTGGTGCAGAGTTTTGTGGCCCACTTGTCAAGATGGTTCTCTAAGCTCCACGCACCCAGTGAAGCAGGCAGGCCATGGCGGGCAGCACCTTACTGACTGGGGGTTGCCCAGCTTGAGGCGGGCGGTAGCTGTCCAGTGAGACCTGATGATCTCTCCCACCGTCAGAAGTAACCCCTGGCGCCAAGCTCTACGCCAATCGAGCTTTGACTTAGAACCGGTAAACTGCTACTTCTCGTGTTGTGCCGACGCCGTACGACGACGCTGGAGTGTCCTCTCCAGTGGAGCTATGAAGCCTGGGCAGGGTGGTATGGAGAATCAGCTGTTGCCCATGCAGCAGATCCCCCCTCTCCACGCAGCTGGTGTGCCCAAGGGAACGACGAATGCCGATACAGCTTGGCACCAACGGCGTCGCAGGAGTTGCCGGAATGACGTTGAAGTCAATGTCATACCGCCTTAGGGACTCCATCTCCGGATTTTCTGTCGGGGTTTACTCCCTTAGCCTTTCCCATGAGTGGGTATAGCCACAAGGCAGCAGAGGTTTGGAATCGGAGTTTTCCTTCTCCTAGATGAGCTACCATCCAAGGTTTACGAGTCCCATCTACCCGAAGCAACTGGTTTTAAGGCGCCAGTGGGCCGCCTTCACCCCTTCTCCTGTTAGTAGAAAACATGGTCTGCCGGGCTTCAAATCTAAGCCACTCGCGAAGGCCAGGAGCTGGATTTTAGTTGACAGAGGCAGTAAGAGACGCAGGCCGTATGGGGCATTTTGGAGGATTGGGGCGCTTGTCTCCCACTCCCACCCCGGGCAATGTCAGCCTTAGACCACATGACAGTTTCAAATTACAATTTAGTGAACATTGCAATAGACTGATTACCGTTAATTTCCGAACATGTCATTTATTCTCAAAGAACTTTGGTAACATAAAAATTGTAGGTAGTTCTCCACCCTGCCGAGCCTCGCCATCAAACTCTAGTTTATAGATGTGTTAATAGTCAATAACTAGAATACATAAATATGTCAAGGACAGCCTTAATTAGAAATTATCACTCGTATTGATCTCTTGAAGAATTATGCTGCTTCAACAAAATTCAATACAGAGATAAGATTTGTGCCGACATGTGTATTCATTTACCCAATCATAACAAGACGTCTCTTGAAAGCGCAGCGCATTACATCAGTAACATGCTCAACAATGAGGTACAGCGTTTAAAAGCTCGAAAACAGAGGCAACAATCAACAAAATCAATACGCCAGAAAGAATAAGAATCAATCCCAGCCAAAAGTCCTTCTTGCACATTCAAAGAAAGTAATGACCCTAATTTAGAACAGGAAGACGACGAACCAGATGATAATAGCATTGTTGCATATCGCGATACCCTGAACGAAGAACAGAACGAACCAAGCACTGGAGACGACAGTATAACACACTTGAAACAGACATATAAAACCTCAAGCAGTGTGTCGACGAATCCAGACGAAAAATACACAGAAACTGTGACTGATAATGAGTTTATGTGTAGTTCTGTAAAGCAATAGGCAAGTCAAAAACAAAATTTAAAAATATGACAAGGTGTAACATCTGCATGTCTTGGTATCATGATACTTGTGCTGGTATTAGCAGAACAGACCCAATAGGATTCTGGGTCTGTATTCTATATAGAAATATGCCTAAAGACCTTAGAACAATTCAGGCTTCGGTAAATTAAATGCATGCTTGTACAACGGTCATTTTAAACCAAATACAAATTCTGTCAAACAGAATGGAATCAAAATTTGCAAACATAAATGACCAAATATCCAACATCACAAACGCATGGCTGTGTATGACAAATCAACCTCACTACAACTTGAAGAAATCAAACAGCAAACACTAGATGCCAAACTTGAAACAAACAAAAAGACAGTTTTATTGTTGAACAAAACACGAAATGCAATCGAATTGCTAAAAACTAATACAAAATACCCAAAGTCAGGTAATGAAATGGTCAAAAGCCAGACCGACAGGAGTCAACCAAGAACTGATAAACCAACACGAGCTAATGATAGATACGAACATCCTCAAACAGATCAAAATCGACGTAGTCGTTCTCTTCCAAAACCATCAATGACACTGATTACAGGATCATCTCTCCTGAAAGATATCAAAACCAGAGGACTTTCACGTGAGGTACATGTGAAGTCATACCCTGGTGCCACCATTGACAGTCTCAAAAGAGAACGAACAAACTTGACCTAAATATTTACCATACGATTATTGTACAAGTAGGTGAAAATGACGCCGATAGAGATCTGGAAATAAACCAGTTTGAAGTCAAATACATGTCCCTCATTAACCAGTTGCTAGCCCAAGTAGACAATGTCGTTATATCTGGTCTTATTCCAAGACGTGACGTCGATATGACGCAATATGATGACATCCTCATAAATATTAGCAGATCCTTCAACCTGCCATACGTATCAAACCATGACAGCTTTTTGCTAGCGTCGGGTCAGCTACCATCTACTTTCTTTCACTCCGACCTGATCCACCTGAAAGATGAGGGCACAGCAAACCTATTGAAAAATATACATAGTGTTACTCCTGTACTCAAAACAACACCTACCAACGTGAGTAAGCACTACCCAACTGCTAAATACCAACATAAGCAACAGAAGAGCCACAGACTTGCAATGCAAGCCCGTAATGGGTGGGAACAGAATCATCAACATAATACACAGAATACATGGCATGGTTATCGAGGCAGACTCGAACGTTATACAAGGCCTTGGAAAAGTGACACTTCGATCATACAACAGTACGCACATGACAGACGTGGCGTACCAAACTATAATTATAACCATTAGGTATGTCCATCTCGATACAATGATTATTATACATACACCTCAACCAATAATAAGTATCATGTTTTTGGAGATATTTGTTCCGACGGCATCTCTGTTCAAAGTACAAATTCTAATTGTACATGCCAAGATTATGAGGTCTCTCCCACGGACTCAGGAATAACAAATAAATCTGTCTTCATTCCTATAACGACTGAGAAAAATTTAAACTGTACATCCTTTGGTCTGAAAAAGAAAGGTTTGCAACTTATCAATATCAATGTAAGACACATCTTACCAAAGATCGATGAACTAAGACTAACGATACAAAATGAACCCAGCCTTGCAGTAATTGGACTATGCGAAACGTTTCTAGATTGTAATGTACCTGACAGTGCTATCTCTATTAGCAACTTTTCTTCGGAAAGACGAGATCGACCACAAGGCATAGGAGGAGGGATAGTCATGTACGTTTCAAATAACTTAACATACAAGAGAAGAACAGATTTGGAAAATTCTACTATCGAATCAATATGGATCGAGTTAAGTTTCCTCAATAGCAAATCACTCTATATCTGCTCAGCATACCGACCCCCAAACTCCCTCTCCTCATGGACTGACCAATTTGAACACGAGTTAGAGGCTGTTTTATCTTCCAACAATGAAGTAATTATCATGGGAGACTTTAATATTGACCTCATCTCTGATACTAACACTAAATGGCTACATATGATACAACTGCACGACCTTACACAAGTAATATATGCTCCAACAAGAGTAACAGCCTGTACTTCTACTCTGATTGACCACATCTATACTACCCATCCAACCAATCTCTACGAGATAAACGTACCATGTTTCCCTATTAGTGATCACTATCCTATATGTGCAACTCGTAAGCAATAGAGCGCAAAAAAAAACTTACACTCCTACATGCAGTACAGATGTTTCAAAAACTTTTCTGAAAATGAATTTCTCTCCGAACTATCACAAAACATTAACATAATATATTTCCCTAACATAGACCTAGATTATGACTTGTCTAACTGGAATCACTGTTTTCTTACTATCCTAAATAAACACGCCCCCATACGCATCAAGAGAATTAAACGATCAAAACAACCAGAATGGTATACTAATGAAATCGCAGAGGCACAATGCAAACGAAACTACTACCATAAACATAAAGACTTCACAAACTATCATTTATGGTGAAACAAAGTCAAATCAATCATTGTAAAACACAAACGCTCCTTTTTCAAAGAAGCCATCACATCAAAGTCCGATAACAGATCCATCTGGAATCACTTACGAAATCTAACTTCAACGAAACCTGCGCCTATAGTTCCATGTGAAATTATAGTTGATGGCACTAAATATACTGAAGAGCTCGATATTGCAAACCAGCTGAACCATTTTTTTTTACTAATATCTCCCAAACGCTTGACAGGTCTAAGAATACAGAGCCTAATTTAGACAAACTTACTAAATTCGTGAATGAAAGGGTACCCGATCATGTTAGTTTCAACATACCCTTAATAACAATAAATGACACTTTTGATATTATAAATAAACTTGACACAAACAAATCAGCTGGTCTAGATGGAATTCACCCCAAAACTCTGAAAATGTCGGCTTTATCAATCTCAGAGTCGTTGAAAAAAATAATTAACTGTAGTATCACTTCCAATAAATTCCCGGAGTCACTGAAGTTAGCAAAAGTATTTGCAATTTATAAGGGAAATGAAAAGAATGACCCATCCAACTATCGACCCATATCTGTTCTATCCGTACTTTTAAAATTTATGGAAAAACATGTCAGCAAGCATATTTTCAGATATCTTGACAAGTACCAACTCCTCCATAGATCACAATCAGGTTTTCGAAAGAATCATTCATGTCAGACTGCAATGACAAAACTTATAGACCAATGGCTACTAGCAGTAGAATCAGGTGAACTTACTGGTGCAATCTTCATTGATTTTAAAAAAGCAATCGATTTGGTTGACCATTCGGTGCTCATTAAAAAACTTTCAGCCTACAAGTTTTCTCCAAACTCAGTTGCCTGGTTCACGTCGTATCTCACAAACAGACAGCTGGTTGTTTGCACGGGTAAACATATCCGAACCAAATCATATCTTAAGTGGTATTCCTCAAGGATCTATATTAGGGCCTCTTCTTTTTCTACTATTTATCAATGACTTAGCCTTGTATCCAGAGCATGCTAACACTGATCTTTTCGCTGACGATTCGACATTGCATTTATCTGATGAATCTCGAGACTCCATTAAAATTAACTTCAAACCGACCTCAACAATATATCAGTTTGGTGTCATCAAAACAAAATGCGTATTAACATCTCTAAAACGAAATGTATGACAATTGGAACAAGGCAGCGTCTATCTACTAACATTGATTTACTTCTAACTCAAAATGGCTTAGACGTATCTATTGTCAAAAATCAAAAACTTCTTGGTATCTACATTGATCAACACCTCAGCTGGAATGCGCATATCGATCACTTATGTGCAATGGTAGTCAAAAGAGTAACTCTATTAAAATTGTTTTCAAAATTTCTACATCCACAATCACTTGAAATTTATTTTTCGGGTTATATACTACCACTGATAGATTACGGCTGTACCATATGGGGAAACACATCAAATTATAATCTGTCCAGAACTGATAGACTCCAGAAAAGGGCAGCCCGAATAATACTGAAACTTCCTGTTATGACTCCCTCAAATGTTTTGTTTTCACGTCTGAAATGGCTACCTATACAAAAACGTATTCTTTATTTTAAAGGAATCATGACATACAAGTCTTTAAACGGTCTTTCTCCAGATTATATCTCTAACATAATTGAACTAAGATCATCAAATACTGAGCGTAATCTCCGATCGACGAATAACAACGATCTCCAGATTCCTTGGTCGAAAACCAATCATTACAAAAGCTCATTTTCTGTATCAGCACCTACTGTATGGAATTGCTTACCAATGAGGATACGTAATTCAACATCCCTTGCTTCTTTTAAATTATCATTAAAGAAATTCTTTCTAGACCAGCTGGAATGATATATAAAAGCTCTGAATAGAAAACTTTAAAATCATATCCATAATTGATATATATTTGTATGTTTCCCAGTATAGTCACACATAGTCATTCATGTCAAATATGTACGAATGAGTGTGCGACGATACATGGTTATGTGCATGAAATTCTATTTTTATTATTTTATTACAAAAACTGAGGACCACATGGCAGATGGGTCAGCCATGACCAAATGTGTTATCCTCGTTAAAGAGAATTTATTATTATTATTATTACATAAGATTGGTCCTAATACGTCTATAGCTCTATTTACACGACTTCTGAATCGTCTATTACAATGCCAAAGATGAAATGGCAGAAAATGGAGAAAGATTATTAAAAAAACTTTGTAAGTTCAATACACTACACGTTTGAACACTCTGAGCTTAGAGTACTTATTGACTGGCATGAAAGACAGCTACCTATGTCAATCACGTTTTAAAGATTAGAGTCGCCAATAATAGCAAATTCTTGTAAAGCTTACAGGAGTTTAGTTATCTTTATTATCATAGGTCGAATTGATCAGAAATATAAATGATACAAAACGTTATATATGTCACTCACAAGACCTTAGTCAATCAGAAATAAAAATGACACAAAACGTTATATATATCACTCACAAGTCCTTAGTCAGAAATATAAATGACACAAAACGTTATATATATCACTCACAGGACCTTAGTCAAGTCCACGATATGTTTACGTAATATATTTAATGTCTTTAGATATTCAAAATTCTTATCTCGATGCTTTAAAACCATAGATGTAAAGTGAATGACATCATCTAGCAGAATGACTATATATCCGGGATCCATTTTTGGAATGAGGCCCAGATTCACACTCAATAATAATAAAGATTTTTAATTTGACAAGAAAAGACTCTTAAGTTCATAAATGCAAAGACAAACACGGATCACATGTACCATTCCGCCCACAGTCAGAATGACAATTATATTCAAACGATAAATGATTTGGTTGATATTGTAGTAAATTTAGAGTATGTGCACGTGGTTGTAGTGCCCCGTTTTAAGCAATTCTTAGATTTGTGTGATTACTTGTTTGATTATTGGAATTTGGCGCCATGGAAATATTCCTGGCCCGAACTAATGAGCTAATCAATAGGAGCAAACGTCACGGAGTGAAGTGTTAGTGTGTTTCCATGATGTCCTGGTTCACTAGTAGTGAATTCCGACCAGAACCGAATGACTGTCCCTGTAGTAAAATAGTACATATTAAAATCTAGTGGTATACATTGGTAGCGTGACTGCAAGGACAGCACTTACGGTATTAAACCGGTAAATTACACAAGGGCATAAATAAAAAGGGACTTGGCAGAGACCGTTTATATCGCCATGCGGCCGAATATGGTGCAGTTATATCGGCGAAATGTGCCTGGAAAGCATACATTGACTGGCCTAAGGTGGCGGAGTTAAAATAGTTCCCATTGTTAGGGAGTACTCACATAGGTTCTAAGGCGTGAACGGTTGGTGGTACGGAAACATAATGAAGCCAAAACACGCAGATGTACGGGTGATGGATAGTTGACAGTTTGGTTTTTCTGTGGTCTTGCATTAATTAGAGGAAAATTTAGGTATCGAATGGACACGTCGGGCTTTCTGATTTACAACTGAGGTTGTATGGAAGTCTTTGGAAAGTCGGGGAAACTTATGACTTCTAGCGAGAATCGCGCCAGGGTTTGACAACCGCTCGGTCAAGTAAATACCCGTGTGCGTATAACAATATTATTCCTATTAGATATATAAAATGACTCATGAACATACAAACTCAAGTAACACTATCCAAGCAAAGATTCATTCCTTCCGATACAACTTTTATTACACTTTGGATCAGTTTTCGCGACCTCCAGCATCTTTGATGCGGCCTAACAGCCTAGATAACCGTAATATAAATATTTGAAATCATTCTATGTATGCATGGCAGATTTATTTAGTCAATTTAGCTGCCAATTTATGATATGGTATACTTCAATGTTTTATTTAGACCACTTACAGATGAAGTAGATAAAGATGATGAGTGTGAAGTTCTTTCTTTAATGTAATTAATGCAACTATTCTTCAATGAAGCTGATGTCTTTTGATTGAGGCTACATTAAAATGTATGAACCGAAGGCAGAGACAGTGTTTCCTAATATTCGATAAAAGTATATATGCGGTTTCTGGGGATAACATATCTGCAAAACACTTTGGCGACCAATTAATACAACAAATGTTGTCTGGTAAATTGGGCTTGCATTGGATAAATACATTCAACAAACGCCATATGGTCATAGACAAATTATCAGAAAGAATGAAAAACAGGTAAAACGAAAGTTAAAAAAGAAGAGAGATTGGATGCAGGTGAGTGGCTCTGCATCGTCTCGTATATCATAGTTTGTAACTGATTGACTGATTGATGTATTCTGATATCATTATTAGCCTACCATGTATGTATGTATGTATGTATGTATGTATGTATGTATGTACGTACGTACGTACGTACGTACGTACGTATGTATGTATGTATGTATGTATGTATGTATGTATGTATGTATGTATGTATGTATGTATGTATTGTATCTATGACTTGCTCGGGTATCTAACTGATTATTTGCATCATTCTGAAATTCCAGATAAACATAATTGGAAAGAAATTGTAAGGTCAAAAATTGTTGGTCTTGAAAATAGCCTCTGGAGAGTTCGTATGTCTAATCAAGCAGATTTTGATAGATTCTCTTTGATACACGAATACTTACGACCTGCCTCAGTGTGGCAGTCGGCTAAAACCAGACAACACACTAAGGTATTTACATATGTAGCTAAACTATGGGCTGCTGTTCCTCAAACACAGCTCGATATGTGTATTAGATGTGGGAATGTTTATACAGACTTGATACTTCATTGTTGTGTTAGTTGTCCTTATATGTCAAATTTTAGAAACTCTTTTTGGGATTTCCTTACTGATAAATTTCCACTGAGCCTGCACATTACGTTATTTAATGCAGAAGATGAGCTGCAACTACAATATCTTTTAGGTAAAAGGTTACCATCAGGTGTAATCGACAAAGAAAACTCCAAGCTATTCGTCCTGTATGCAGCATACTTTGTCATGCAGTGTGCAGCTATCTTCTGTAAATAAGGTACTGAAACTTGCAACTTATGCAGTTGACGAACACTTTGTTGACTTTGTATTCTAATATATATTTTTATATTATTTTTTAAATATGTTTTAAATATTTATTTTTTATATTTTTTTTTAAATACTTATTTATTGATTGTATTCAGATGATTTATTCTTATATCATGTAATCTTCCATGGAAGGAAATAAAGATGATGATGATGATGATCATTACACAAATCAACATTATTACTGCGCACATAACTCCGCCCAGATAAATTTGAACTTAGCCGCGCGCTCGACATAACTTTCGAAAGAAAATAGCGTGTCTAGTTAAAAATGAAATTTGGAGTCATATTGTGAATGAATGTGCATTGCAACAACTTTTCCATTTGATCTGGAATGAATTGATTTTGGTATTTTTCTCGATTCTAGGAAATTTCGTGATCATAGACTGGATTTATATGTGACAATTCCACATGAAATACATCAGATTGAAGAAGCTAGAGCGAAGCGTGTTGACATCTGCAAATGTGTTTCTGTTTCTGTCATTGAATGTTTGAAATCATAATGTGGGAAAAATATGAAGTCTTTCAATTGCAATTATCAAAAAGACGCTATGGAATTTAACGCTTTTTTCATTTTGAGTGCAGTAAGGAGGATGTAGTTGCACTTATCATCGAAATTTCAGTACAATTTTGAAATGTGTAATCCATATTGAGAACCTATGACATAGCTCATGTAATTTGGATTTGCAGAATTAGGAAAATACATTTTGAGGAAATTCAGGATGTAAAACTGTAAGTATATTTTATTTTGCCATTCTTATCACCAGCTAAAGAAGAGAGTATATGACTTGTCACTTGTATGTTATTTGTAAGGACCTTATCTTGCGTATGTTATATACTGTAGCTAGCCTAAATCCGAAACATTGTATCAACGCGGAATGTGCCAAAGCAGCTGGTATGTAGCAGTCCACGAAACATCTGTTTTAGTTCATTCAGAAACAAATTTAAACAACCACAACGTAAAGAGCATCTTACGCGAGTGTACATGATTTGTGTACAAATCAAAAGTGCTGGCGTCTGCGTCCATTGTTTGTTTACAATAGAAAGTAGTTCCTTTGTGCACGTGAATGTTATATGTGTATTGTTCAATATCGGATAATATTGCACGATTCTGACAATGTAAAGTTAACGGGGAAAAAATGAGTATATAATAATATTGGTTATGTCATAATGAAATGATCATTATCGTATGGAACTAATTGTAAGCGTTAATCTTACAAAAGCGGACTTCCTTAAATATGTTATCACAATTACTTTTGAATTGTAAAAATTATACTGCTACAAGTTGTTTTTGGCAAAATAAACTGCATAATCTGTATGAAAAACAAAATACGGTAAACTGATATATAAACCAAAAATAATATCTAAACTCATCGTGAATAGTCATGTTTTTATGAACGGCGAATCTATATACTAGCCTACCGTCATATTCGTTAGTTTTATATACAGTCATATGAGGCGTCAAATGCGTTGGCGTAAGTACGGTTGATATGCCCAGATTAAATCGTTTCCGTTAAATGTCTGGTAAATGATTAAATGTCCATCCGTATAATCTTAGTGATCAATAAAAATCATTCGAAGCCTAGACACATGCCTAACGATTCTCAAAAATGTGATGATTGCAGCTTGATTGCAACATTGCACATGGATATTTCATTTCATCTTCAGTCAGCAACACATAATAGAACGATATAAAACTAGTTTCAGAATATTTAGGATCAAATGAAGGAATTGTTTTAATACACAGTTATTAGTCTTTCACACTATGCTGTATTTAGTTATTAGTCAGAAATCTGGAAAACTAATTGTAGTTATGTCCTTAGAGAAAAAAAAGTTGATAAAGACTGGTATATATGTTGGACGTTTGTAATTAGGATTGCACTTATTTCGTGCAAGACATCTTTACCTACCTATTAAATGATCGCGATTACTTAGATTACTGAGCGTTTCATAAAAATGACTCATGCTTGTGCAATTAAAATGTTTCTAATTTCTTTAGCAGCAGTTTTAGGACTCATATATTTGCATGATTAATCAGACATGTTCAGAAAATACTTTGTACTAATTTTTCATCCAATATTTTGCTATGTATTCGATAGGTTCACATGGTTAACCTTAGGTATGTTCGATGTAAAGACAATATTTGCTTGGCTGCCTGTACTGTTCCTGATTTAGTAGAGCCTTGTTTGCAGGTTTTTATTAGTGTTTTGTGATATATAAAGCGCACGATGTGAAACAGTTTAGGGGATGAAAATATGTTTTACATTTCACAACACTTTCGCATTATGTCAATTGGATTACCCGCTTGATTACACAATGGTCAATGTCCAGGCAGTATAATTCGGTGTCAAAATGACTGAAGCATCTCTTACAAAAGTACTTTTAAAGAGGGTGTTTATCTGTTGACAAAACCTGTATTTCGCAACAGTGATACTTATTTCCATCAAATGCAATTATATTTCCAATTGATTATCTCAAGTTTTGTTTCTTAACTGGTTTTATGAGTCTGCCTACAATTTCAATATTCAGCTATACTTTGAATTAATTTTCAAAATCTCTCAATATCTGATTTCTGGCAAGATTATATTTTGCTGATAAGTACCGAAGTTTGGCATTTTTCATTTCATTGACTGGTATTTATGTGTGCAGTATTTCAAATAGCCATGAATTAACTCAGCCAGTCATTTATGCTTATAATTCTAAATTTGTTCTGTGATGCATGTACAGACAAATTAGTCTGACCTTTATTCCTGTTACGAGCGTAATCTCTGAATCAAGATGAACGTTTAATAAACTAATATATATATATTTTCTTTCTTTCTTTATTTTCTACTCATTATCTCCTTCGCATGTAATTCATTTATGGTTGTTTTTAAATGCCCTTTATGTTTCCTCTGTTACGATACCAATTAAATAAGAATTGTAAATTTAAGTGTCATCAGCATACAATTATTAAGAGAATGAATGTCAATCTATGACACTTGAGAGTGGCTGGGTGTAAAGCATGAAGAGAACGAGGCCGAGAACATAACGCTGTGGAACACTAAACCATAGATCAACTGGACTGGAGTGTATTCCATTTACTGACAAAATTTGTATTTTGTTGGCTAGGTAAGACTTGAACATGGTAAGGCTGTACTGTGAATATCAAAGACTACTAGTTCATGCAGCATATACAGCCTACTAAGTACAAAGATGGCTGAAAGTTTCAGCTGCAAACAACCATCCAAGATTACGATTTAGCTAATAGGAATAAAGGTACACCACTTTCAACAATTTTCTCTATGGTCAACCGTCAGGACCTGTTTGCAAATTTCTTCTGTGACAAAGCATAATTCATTAGCGATGTCTGACAACACAATTTCAATTGACTAATCATCACCATGTAGTTGCGATACAGAATATCAACGGCAACCTTAAATAACAGCATTTGAACCTGTCTCGGTGTATTTGGTACACGCAATGAACTATGTGACATTATTCTTAGTAGCTTCATATATCTGCTTATAATAATAAGGTGGTTGGAAAGCAAAATACTCTCATTTTTACGTAGTTCTCTTTTAGCAGTGCGAAGCTTGTCCCAAACAGACGGAGGGCTACGAAATGATACGTTGATATGGCATATGGCGCAGAGGTGATCTGATGCAAGTTCGAGGGACACCAAGGAACACTGTAAAATATTGTCATCAGGTCTATGAGGAATTCAGTCTAAAATGTGACCATGTTTATGGGTGGGTTGTCTAGCTGTTTGAGGTTGAAAATTTGAATAGAATCTACGAGATTTGATGTGTGTGGATTTCCAGGACAAAGTGAAACTTGGAATCTCCAAAATTAATCAGGTCGCCACTAAAGAAATTTCCAAACTCGAGGAGGTTAGGAAACTGCTACAATCAAATAAGTTCACTCAGTTTGTGTTTTCAGCTATGAGAAGAGCGGTAGAAGTTGAAAAAATGGACTTTCCTTTGTTTTACTGTCAGTGAGGTTTGGACCAGTTCAAATGATGTGTGGTCGAAATTGAAGGTTGTAGAACGGTTACGATGCTGGATTATGGAGTTCTTTGCGATGACAGAAATTCCACCTCCGCTGGATTTACGTAGGAACAACTTGATCGAGTAACCAGAAGGTGTTCGATCCAAGCACTTTTGGCTCATCGCCATATTTCTGTTAGGAGAAACACCGTTGAAATCCTGACCCTTGATAAAGCTAACTATTTCTGGCTTTGAATAATGCAATGCGTACTGGTTGCTCAGTCTTCAAGGTTGACGATTTAAGAGGAATTCTAATTAAGTTATCCAAATTAACGGTCGAATTGTCAAATTGCTGTGAAGGAAAGAGTGAAAGGGAAATACCTGGAATTTTTCTTCCTGTTCTACGACTGTCGGCTTTGAAGCAATGTATTTTGTTGCTGCTTTGATGAAGCGAGGTTAAAAACAAATGCGGTTGTCGCAGTGTGGTAAGGCAACTAAGAAAAAGTCTGATAGTTTTCTTTTCCGAAGCAAGTAAATGAAGAAACACATTCCAACAGAACATACTATGAATGATTGTGCCGTTTGTGCTGTCACCAATGAAGACGAATACTGACAAGAAACGCATACGAAAAACGGCACAAAAATTAAAAGTAGCTGCCTCAATCATGGTAAGCAACGGCGGCCATTTTAAACATTGAACGTTTTGTACAGTTATCTGTTGATATAATGCCATCAAATCATCGCCGGACTAAATTCACGGATATAATTGAATTCTCTTTTTGATTCCCACCGTTTTGTGACATTTGACATTTTAAATTTGAACTTTTTAATTTAGTTGGTCCTGTTTGATCAAAGATGGAATTACTTGTCCCGATTTATTGATCAAAGTTCTGTTATGTTGTGATTTCTTTTGTGATTTGTATACAAAGCCTATGAAGTTCCAAGTTAATACAGCACAAACGGCACATCTATGACTGGAGTTGAACCGATGCTGTTGGAGTAGTTTGGATGTCAGATACAGTTTATTTCTGTGTAAAATTAAAGTAACTCACTTAACAATTGCTGACAAACAAAGCAGGGCCGTAGTGAGCGATCAACGACCCTAGGGTAAGAAACATCCGGTCATCTCCTAGCTTTTGTTCAAACAAATTTTTTTTAAATAAAATTAAAAAGTGTTGTTCGGCCCGGGCCCCCTTACGGATATTACCCGGTTGCTCCCCCTCTTGTCGGCCCTGAAGAAGAGAACATGTTAACATTATTGATTCATTTTAAGTATTCAATCATATGAAATGTGTGATCACTAAACCAGCCACAGGACAGATCACTAATGTCTGCATAGTTTTGAAAACTAATCGACAATAGAACACCGATCATCTTTCTTACTTAAGAAGTCATTGCTCTTGACTGTTTTTGAAAGATCAACAACTATAAAATGCTTATCCAAAGTTAAGTTATTCGTTAAAATGTGTACATAAGACATGCTTGGCTAAATATAGTGTTTGAATTGCACAGATATTTCGTGCAAATGCTTAGTCTTGTACTGGTCTATCTATAGCACGTTAATGCAAGGCAAAGTGATATTAGTGCACTCTTATTTTACGCAGTAACATTGCAGCTTACATGACAATTTTTTATATCGAATACAATATATATTATTTCACGTTTATGCAAGTGCACTGTGGTGTAAGGGAGGGTTGTCAGAAGCGCAGAAAGGAGATATTTTTTTAACTAAAAAAAAGGAAATCGCCTGAAACTATATATTTTGCTTCTAATTGGTTGATCTTATTTGCTTCATACATATGCTTCGTCAGTCAAACAAGGATTTTATAGTTTGTGCACAAATTTATAAGACAATTCAAAGGACTGACTCAAAATAGATGTGTGCATATTTTCATTATTAATGTTAGCAGCTAAAATTAGATGTGACATTTCAAAGAGTACCGTTTTTCTAATTTTCATAACTCTTACTTTAAATTTTTTAAAAACAAATTTCAGTCAGATTCAAACTATCAAAATATCAAATAACAAATTCAGATATTGTTCAATAAAAAAGGTCGAACATTGCTTTTAAACAAACACAAGTTTAGACGTATCATGGGGTGTATCATCTAAGACATGACACAATTACGAGTAATATAGTTACATGATGTACCAATGCGTAGTGCATGAGTCGCTAGTGGTATATATATATATATATATATATATATATATATATATATATATATATATATATATATATATATCAGAATATGACAGACAATTAGCAAAGTAACACACTATAAAATTGGTATTTAGAAAAGCGAATGCGAGTGAATACTTGCACGAGCAAAATTCTCATTTTTCACGCTTATAAATATATGCAAAATGTTAATGTCTCTGATAAGAAATTATGTTGAATGATATATTGCATGTTTCACCTGTATATAGTACCTGCTCCAAAAACTTGGCAAGTCCAATTTAGCAAGAAAAGTATGTAATTACGACCAAAATTTACTTTATGGGTGTTAACATAAATGATAAATGTGAATGCACAAGTGAACTTAGCATGACCATACATAGAACAGTACTAGGAAAATGAGGTGCAATCATGAAGGAATTATGATCGATATACTTGTTTAAGTTCAATACGAAATAGAAAGCGCGAAGATTATATCGTACACTTTCATTCCGTAATAAACTGAATGACCCACACGATTCCAATATAAAATAAACGACGAGCTTTATCTATGAATTCTAAATGTGGTGGGCCAAAATAGCTTTATTCTTTGGAGAATATATTAATGTGCATTTTAAACGATTTCATCCATTTGGTGACAGCAGTAAATAGTAGTCTATTACCACAGAAATTAACGTAAAAGCATATCAATTGTATTTTGTGTTAATTTGCTAATTGTCCTATTCTCTCTCTCTCTCTCTCTCTCTCTATATATATATATCTATATATATATATACATATATATATATATATATATATATATATATATATATATATATATATATATATATATATATATATATATATATATATATATATATATATATATATATATATATAATGGGTGTGTCATATATCTAGAAAATTGTTTTATGCAAATTTGGTAAAACAATCTTCCAGAGAGTTGTTTCACATTATCTCCATCTCTTCCATTTTCGTCTCTTTCTTAGTTGCAGAAATGCAATGGGAAATATCCAGTCTAATTGAAATGCCCTAATGGTCTGCCCAACCTCTATAATTTCCGCTCACTGTAACCCTTTTTCCTCGATTTTGATGTATCTTTGTTTAAAATATTTTAAGCACTCTTCATTGGGACAAATGCAAAATTACGTCATGATTTTATTTTAATTTTATTTTAGTTCTTGTACCGGAATGCACCTTTATTAGCTGAAGCAACCCGTTGCAAAATCATAATTACGTCCATAAACCACCCCCACCCCCAAGTTCCTCTGACCAATCTCATCCGGTCTACTATAGTTGTTTTATCTATTATAAAGAAATGACAGGGAGTGGAGGGGCTGTTTACTCTATCATACTCAGATAAGATTGCCTTTCTAACCCTGAAGTCCCAAGTATTCATAATTTTCTAGTTGTTTTACGTGCATTTACAATTGTTTGCAAATCGAATATATACAATATAATTTGTTTCACATATATTACTCTCCTCTCTAAAAATTGCTAACTTTGCGAACGTTATTGAATATGATTCACAGAATAATTAAAAATGAAAAGTTATCATCGTCAACATCATCATAATCGTTTGTAGCAGCAGCGACGGCAGAGCCGGCCCAAATAATTTTGGCACTCCAAGCTATGATTTCCCTCCGAAAAAATTCACTTCCGTCTAATTCGGCGCCCTTTAAAGTCTGATGCCCAGGGCGTATAGTATAATTGGTCGGGCCGGCCTGACAGACGGCGCTATACCCGTGTTAGTATTACTGATCATGCGTAGATTCCAAATCTTGAATTTTACTAGAGCTCTCAAAGTAATATAGTGTGACAAAACCATCGCAGTGTGGGAAAAGAAATCGATTCAAAGGGCATAACATCTTTTGTCAATTCGATTTGAGAATAATACATTTTGATTAGAGGTGAAATATTTGAACCTTTTACTTCCAACATCTGATGAGTTTTGTACATTACAATGCTGCAATATAGGAACGTGAACTCATAATCGACGCTCGCAAATTATTAAAAGTGAGTGTGATTCGATGCATTGTAATATCAGTCTCCAGGGTACTCAGTTTTCTTTCATAACCCAGTAATTACGTCTGACATCAGTACAAATGACAATTTTAATAGACGATTTGATACTCAAAAATTAGATGGACATTCAAAAATCCTTCCCTTGACAAATTCATAAACGACACGCGATTGTTCCATAGGGATTTGTTTGAGTTGTCATAGTTAAATGGGTTTGAATAAAATCTCAAAATTCGGTAGCACACGAAAGAAGACAACTAATATTCTGCTATATTTAATTAAGACAATTACACATTTAAGGGTTTGATGTCTTTGTTTCTTTGACAATGTGTGGGATGAGTGGGTCAATATTTCCCATAAAATCGTAATATTTCATTATTCGTTTTGCTCAAAAGCAAGCTATATATTATTACAAATTGTACTGGATAAATACATGCAATGCAACTTTAGGTAACAACTCCCGCCATCTTGGGCTTAGTTGTATTATGTTGTGTTCAGATTTTCCGCATCAATTGCGTGCTCTAGATTAACTAGGATTCATTCTTTTCAGAGACCCGTAAACTGTGCAGCTATGCTGTCCAGCTCGTTATTCTGTATGAGTTGCTGCTCTTGAGACCTTTAAGTACTTGAACATTTTTCTCACTCTGGACATTTGAATTGCTTGGTATTTGATAAAATAAATCTAAACTTCGTGATGATTTAATCACTGATTCTTCTTTTGGTGAGAGAAAGATATGCAGTGTAATACAATGCTGAAAGAATATTCTATTTGATGTAAAGCAAAATTATGTTATGTTCTAATAATTTGCATTATATTTAATGCACGTCTCTTTAGGACAAGATCAAGAAGATAACATTTCATCAAAGATGATTAAGAAGATAACGTTTCAACAAAGATGATTAAGAAGATAACGTTTCATCAAAGAAGATTAAGAAGATAACGTTTCAACAAAGATGATTAAGAAGATAACGTTTCATCAAAGAAGATTAACAAGATAACATTTCAACAAAGATGATTAAGAAGATAACGTTTCATTAAAGATGATTAAGAAGATAACGTTTCAACAAAGATCTAGAGCATGAGTAAATAGAAAAGAAACATACTTCAAGAGGAAAACAGCTGTTAATACGAGAAACCATCTTTGAAAATAATTTAGAAAATTAATATGACATGAAAAAAATAATATTCTAGAAATAGTCTGTCACTTAATGGAAGTTTCCATTCTAGAATATTTTAAGCTGTTAGAAAGATAAAATCTGTTACTAAAAGTATAATAAAGAATGTGGTAGCCATCAGGTACAACATATTATTCTACTGGGGAATTCCAATGTCGCAGACTCAGACTAAAATAAACATATTTACATTATTAATAATATGAATACTTCATCCACAATGATATGAAAAATATTAGCTATTTATTCTGTTGTCACAAAGCAGATGTTACTGGACAAGTACAACATGAACATCATTTTGGACAGGGCCAGGTCCAAAACGCAAGTATACATAAATATCATCATGGGGAACAAAGTAACAAAGAAAACAAATTAAATATACATAACAACTTTCAGAGACGAACACTGCTGACGGAACGAATTAGTACCATTACCTTTATTCCAACAATAACATAAATATAATAAATAATAATATAAATATAATAAATAATAATATAACAGAATCTTTAGTAACTAATATTCCATTGCATCAAGACTTGAAATTCAAAAGGACAGAACTAAAAAATCATGAAAGGCCCAAGAACCATTCTGGAACAGAGAAAGAAACAACTAGTACTGAGATAATGATAAAGGACAAAACTGAACTAGACTAATGGTTGAATATAGGATGGCATATACTATACAGTTATAAGCATATACCTCTCAAACAATATCAAATAAAAATAGATGGTTTTCTTTGTACATATCAATGACGCACAGATCAAGGTACACCGCGTCTAAATCAGAGTATTACTTGCGACTCCAATTGTTCAGCCTGGTTTTACCGTTCAGGACAATGCAAAGAAATGTTCGAAATATTAATTTTAGATAAACAAGAATGTAACTAAGTTAAAGACATTGGTGGCAGATTTTATTTTCAAAATATGGGTTGCATGGTTGGATATAGTTGCAATTTACAACAGTCATCAGATTCATTTGTACTAGAAATATACGATATTAGAAACTCCAAGGTGATAAAATATATATATAATACCAGTCTACAACAACTTGTCAGAAAATATATTATGAAGTAAAACAACAATGGCAAGACATGTTTATGGTAATAACTATTTAGACAGATTATCAGGACTGATAAATAAGAATGACGAAATTATTTCACCTGTGCAACTAATATACCCCATGATATAAATGGTAAAGACCATAAAACAAATAATAAGCGTTTATGGTTACGTCTTTAGTTACAGGAGCCGATATAAACTAGTTAATAGATTAGATAATCACCAATTCTTTTCGCTATTACATAAATAATTTTAATGCAATTGTAGAACATAAGCTAACAAATGAATCAATAAAATGGCGTTAAAGGATATTATGTTGAAAAAAACCCCACAGAGAACTGCGTGTCTGAATCTAAGTTATCATCTATACGGTTAAAATCACACCTACATATCTAAACAGCCTAAAACAGACATCCCAAATCCACACATTCAAACTGCTGACAATAGTATGACTAAAACGGTGTAATACACTCGACACGTTCACATATAAATGAAATTATATACATTACGCATGCGCGCACGTGAAGTTGCTTGTAACATTAAATCATTCCATCGAAAGGACTGTACAAGATTATCATAATAACCAGGTTCGTACATGAATCTGTACAAAAAAATATTACCAGTCTAAGAACTGGAACCTTTGCTCATCCTTTATACATGCAATGTTTCATTTAATTCATTTCGACTGTTATAAAATGGCTAACTTGAAAACAGAATATAGTGCATCTAATAAGATGGAGTTATATAACATGGAGGTCTATCATTACACGTTAGAGTAAATAATGCAAAATCCAATATATCAATCAGTTCTAACACATAATATGGATATCATGAAAAGAATATAATTACATATTTTACGTTGCTCACGTAAAGTGGACAGCTTCCTTATAAAACCTTCTGTGTTGTGGCGTTAATTTCTAACTCAAGCCTGTAAGTACCGTTGCTATGGTGAAATCCACGGCCAAAGAGCTGAAATCTCCAACACTGCCGTTACTAGCAAAAAGTCGTATATACCAAATTATCTAAATAATACTGAATCTTGAAATATATTGGTCCTAAACATCGTTGGTTTCCATTAAAACCAGACAATATTGACGTTTCATCACCTTATGAGTCATGTAATTTGTCCATCAACTGATAAGACGTTAATAAATTACTGTCCTATCAAAGCTGTACGTCGAAACGAAACCCGTACACTTTTTAGTTTAGATATAATACATGAACATTAATTATACACAATTTTTTCCGTGATAGTTGTATCCATGGTTACTAGTTTGATTATACCTTTTAGATCCATAGAAAATGTTATTCTTCCTTATGAATTTTCCCGAGATTAGTCTTTGTTATATATATATATATATATATATATATATATATATATATATATATATATATATATATATATATATATATAATGTATTCTCTTTATCAACCTAACAGTTTAGAAATTACTTCCACCTATTTTTTCCCCTATAGTTCCAGGTGTTCGTTGTTTGACCAAGGAAGCAAATAAAAACATTTCTTTCCATATATGTCTTTACGTAAAGATATATAATATTGAATTTTTAGTGCTTATATTTGATCTAATTAGTTGATGTTGAGAAATACCTCTGTTTAATACCAGTTTAAGATATGTTTTATATTTATCAGGAAAATCTTGTTTCGTTGGTCATGAGCTCATAAATTATTCATTTGAGAGATTATTTAAATATAATTAGATGTGACGAAATAGTGAGTGTAATCAAAGGTATTGGGGAAAGGAAGGAAAATAGTCACCGTATATATATATATATATATATATATATATATATATATATATATATATATATATATATATATATATATATATATATGTGTGTATGTGTGTGTATGCATTTGTGTATGTATGTATGTATGCATGTATGTGTATATTTGTATGCGCGTGTATGTGTGTGTATGTGTGTGTATGCGTGTGTATGTATGTGTGTATGAATGTGTGAAACAATGTGTATGTATGTGTATGTGTGTGTGTGTAAAAGGCTCGAAACGGGAACATCACTGTGAATACACACCAACAAACTGGGGACACATCTCGAAGCGGGGACGTTCCCGTTTTGTAATGTCGGCTTAAATGTAAAGTCAATGTTTTATTTAATGATATAAAACCTTACAGTAAGCGTATCTGAGCATGTTCCCGTTTTGTCGGTATTTTTTCAGATCATGTTATACACAACAATACACTCGTCCCACTCGACTCAAAACCTCGTGTGTATCAGTAGGAAAACTGCGTCCCCGTTTACGCAGTAAAAATTCCTACTGTTTTGCTGTCGGCTTGCGTACTTTGCTTCCGAATTACGAAGCGAAGATGGCGCCAAGAAGAGCTAACAGGATTTAAACCATTTAGGTAAACATAGACAAATGTATATGATATATATATATATATATATATATATATATATATATATATATATATATATATATATATATATATATATATATATATATTAACAATATCAATATACATGTTTATTAATGGGTAGTCCAACGTTCATAACACATTTCGCCAAATTACATCGGGAACACAATAAAACTGAGTAAAATGTGACATTTAGATATTATGCACGGTTTTTACGGTGGGCAGGAGATTCTAGCATTTCATCTATGCTTGTATATTTCATGTTCTATTTAACTCTGGATAATAAATACACTGGAAAATATCAACATTGATTTTAGTTCATTCAAATGTAGTTAGAAGCATAATAACGAACAGTCTACATGGTAACCAAACCATACTACCATTTCTTTCCTCGAATTAACCGTATTAGAGGTAAATCCGACAAGTTAAGCTTGAGCCAATAGGAAATAAAACGAAGATTTGTACATGACACAAATCACGACACTGAAAATAGAAGTTTTCATACGCACATTTAGTGTTTCTCGATGAACATGCTGGCTGAAGTATAAATAATGTGAAACAAAACAGATAAATTTTGTTTGACTCCTAGGTTAATTATCAAATATTTATCATTCTTCCATCGTTTAGTCAGTACCATTTTATACTCTCTTTCTTGGCTCTGTTACTTCTATCTGTCTTTCTCTCCTTGCTAGCTTGATTTCTTTCTGGTTGTAAGTCCCTTGTTTTCCCAGAAAACAAAAGAACATTAATACTATTAGACGCAAGAGGTCTCATTAGTGAACGAATGAAACAAACTATAATAATTTTCCTCTAATTAATGCATGACCACCAATATCACAACTAAACATTCATATCACAACTTCACAACTGCCTGCCTACCTCACAACTGCATGAATTCTCCTTATTATGTTTACATAACGTAGCGCCGGTACTTAGTTACCATAAAATACAAGCCACAACTCAAACACCAAATACCGAGAACTATTTTTCCTACGCTACCTTAAGCCAGTCAAATCATAATTTTAATACTCATTTCGCCTGGAACTCTACACCATATTTACCATCATAGCAAGAATAAAAGGCGTCTCCAGATAACGGGACTGTCCCATCTCAGTCATTTACCAGTCAGTATCATAAATACTGCACATGTAGTCACACAATCAGTACAAACAGCAGCAGAGGGGGTGAACAGACCGAAACTAAAATAGTACTGAATAGACAAAAACAGTTTCGGTTTACTTATTTCGACGATAAACCTTTCCATGTAGACCATAAAATAAAAAAAAATATCCCTGAACGTCGAATAATTTCTCTCGGAGAGACTCTTTCACGACCCGGGAAATGCAATAACATCCTCCCGCTGACGTTCTTGGTTTACTTTAATAAATCTGAAACTATTTCCGTGCGGGGTCGTCATTGACACGGTCGGTCGGTCCAGCCCCCCCCCCCCCCCTCTGCTGCTCTGGGAAATGAGTTTCCAAGGAAAAACATTTTTATGTTAACCATACAATGTATCAAGTCCGATACGGTATCGTGTCCGCGGGTCGTGTAAATTTATTGTTACAAATCCGTGCGGGGTTCTTTGAGCGCGACTAAAGAAATTTTTGAATTTATTTATGTCCATATCGCCGCTACACCAGGTTTGATGAATATTTCTCAGCGTATGAACATCAACTCCATTAAACACAGCAAGAAGATTACAGTTATCCCTGATTACTTTTGGTATTTGTGTGTAACGTTGAGTAACATAAATCACATCAGTGTTTTTATGACGACCCCGGGAAAATATTCTTGCAGGATTTTTTTGCTTGTCCAGCATCACATCATCATACACTACTAGGTTATTTATTTCCCCGTTAAGGTCTTCCACGGACGGAGCTTCTTCAATATCAGTTATAAATTCAACAACATCCTCGTCGCCGTCTTCACTCAGCGCTTTTGCACTCTCATTAAAATCTTTTATAACATTATAGCATCGCTGATCATCTACAGATGGTGCTACCAAATACAGCTTATCCCACTTCATCCACTTCATTATCATGTTCAGTAGCAGTTGCGTTTTACCTGATCCTGACGGTCCTATGATGATCATTCTGATAGAATTTGGTAGCACGGAATTATGCTTGACTGGTTCTTTCCTTCGCGTCGCAGAAAAATCAGTGATCTCCATTTGTATATAAAGAATAATAATTATGGATTTATATTGTGTAAAGTGCAAGGCACGAACCCCTACAAACGACATAACAACCATTACAACAAAAAATAACAGACAAGCACTCTCTGGTAAGTGTGCGCGATGTGGCACAAAAAAATTTAGATTTCAAAAAAAAAGCGAGGAGGTGACATTGCAGCCAAACTTGGAAAGCTCCCCGGAACTCCCTGGGCAAAATATCCAGGAGAAAAACATCTTCCGGGATACAATTACTGCGGTCCAGGGACCCGACTAGATATCAGACTTGATGAACAATCTAAACCAAAACCGGGAGAGTATCCGATAAACGCTATCGACGCAGCGTGTCACATACATGATGTTGCTTATCTAAGTAAAGATCTACAAGACAGGCATATCGCGGATGTGAAATTAATTCATGCACTAAGCGCCATAAAAAATAAATCATTTAAGGAGTCACTCGCCAACTGGTTAATAAGATCAGCGATGAAATCTAAATTAGCATTAGGCGCTGGATAATTAATAACAATGGAAGCGATTTATTATTCCCCAATCGGATACTGGAGAGGTAACTCAGCAATTAATAAACTCGCCAGCGCAGCAAAAGTAACACGCAAGGTTGCCAAAAATTGGCTATCAAAACAAGCAATATGGCAAATCTACCTACCACCACCTCGACAAATCAATTTTGCACATTTTGATGTTAGTGTGCCCAATGAAGTTCATCAGGCTGACATACTATTCCTGCCTCATGATACTGTCCGTAGAAAAACATACAAATATGCGCTAACAGTAGTTGATGTTGCTAGTAGATACAAAGAAGCAGAACCGTTAGCGACTAAAACAGCGTCCGAAGTCGCCTCTGCGTTTAAACGAATTTATCAACGAGGACCTCTAAACTGGCCACGATTATTACAAGTTGATCCTGGTAAAGAATTTCAGGGCGCGGTATCATCACTGACAAAGCAGCATAACGTTGTTATACGACGAGGGCATACTGAAATTCATCGGGATCAGGCAATTGTTGAGCGATTTAATAGAACACTCGCTGAGAGATTATTCGGATACCAGTACGCGAGGGAATTCATTTACGATACGAGATCTCGTGAATGGGTTGCAAGACTGCCAAACGTGATAGCCGCACTGAATAATGAAATTACCAGAACAACAAACATGAGACCTGTAAATGCAATCACAAAAAAATATATACCCCGCGTCAGTACACGCAGATATGTTTCAACGCAGCCAGGGACGCTAGCGTTCCCACTGCTGGGTAATGTCACCGTTAGGTATTTATACGAACCAGGCGAACTAGAAGGAGGAAAAAAAAGAGCAACCGATCCCACATGGAGTGTTACTACACATAAGATATCCAGCATAACAAGATCAACTGGGAGAAACGCAATCTACAGATTAGATTCAACTGCTCCTCAGCGTGGATTCACACGCGAGCAACTTCAGGTGATTCCCACGGATACACAATTACCACCCCGATCACTGAAGTGATTCGCACTGAAGTGATTCAATCATTTTAAATAACTGCAGCAACACCTCTGCGTCGGTTACACTCAAGACAGGTCAACATCACATTTTCACGTGTATGACCACGACTGCTATCTATTCTATCTACGGTAAATTGTCTTGGGTCGTTTTTCGAATACTGCCACAGCAATAAACAATTACAACTCGCACAGTGATTATTCTGCTGTTGTTGTAATTGTATAATGAGTGTTTCGTCGAGATCAAACTCTCTACCATTTTTTTTGTCGCTCTGTTTGTAACCGGCTAATTTCTTTCTTATTGTATCATCAACGATTGATCTGTTGATGCTGTCGTTGACAACATCATCTAATACAATTCTTTGTAACTGAGCTATCCTTCTTACTCTTGACACGGCTAAATAAACTAAATTTGACCACTCGATGCGATCATCAACAATCCAAACTGTTGTATCTGAAATAGTTAGTCCCTGCGAACTGTGGATGGTCATAGCGTATCCTAGCGTCCACGGGGATTTGCTCATTTTCAGTGCCTGTTCGACAGCATCAACATCAACTGTGACAATATCATTCAATACTAAATTCTGTTTCTCCACCCCCGACGCAGTCAGGCGCCCTGGAATATCAACGTCAATATTCTGCAATCGCGTATCAGCTGGTCTATAACACAACGGCACTGCCAGCATGGGAAATTTCTTCTGATGTAACTGAAATAACCGCTGCTGAAGTGTGTCCCTGACTATCTTTCTACTTGCCACAATTAAATCACCTGGTTTCCACGTTTCCCAAAAGTCGCTCAGCGAAGTCTCTGGAATTATTTCACGCATTATCTCACACTGGACTTTATTGGTTTGTAGCCTGATCAACGCCTTAAACTCTTTCAGCGTTTCATCGAGTGATCTGTGATCGTTAGTTATTTCCTCATAATAATCTACAAAAGTTTTCAGCCACGTGTGTGGAGATTCACCTGTAAATGGCGGTGGTTGACCATGATCGCCGCACATCACCACTGCGGTATTTTTCTTTAGCAACCAATCCAGAAACTGTTTTAATATATCTAACGGCACAGTGTCTATCTCATCCCAGATTATTTTCTCGGGAATATATTTCGTACCCATCCGCGATGGTGTCCACGTGCCGCCGCTGTATTTGAAAAAACTGTGATACGTGCACGCGTTAACATCCCGTTGTCTCATCTCCCTGGCAAGTCTGTGTGTGGGTGTTAGCACAATCATGTCAGAGTTTCTAAATAATTCAATCGCCCGAGTTGTCTTACCAGAACCACCAGGCCCGTTCAGATAAACTGTTTTGTGTCTTGTAACAGGATCGTGCACCGGCGGCGACAACGACGTCGAAGGCATTTCTGCGCTGCGGTATTTATCTTCGATTGTCACATCAGCCGATTCACAATATCCGTGTAACATTTCATTCTTTATTCTCCACGAGCCCCACGATGGATCATCCGATATAACATTATCCAACAGCGCTGAGTGTTTTTTATCAATATAAAATGAATCCGTTGCAACTCTCACTGCGACAACAGGGAATCTATTAATCATCGACAACAAATTTATGGATACATAAGCTAGCATCGAAGATCTCAAATGTGTGTACTGAGATGATTCTCCGTCGATATAACTAAAAACAGTCCCTAGTTTTTCCCCGTTTGACAGAAACACATCTTCGCGGTTACAGAACATGTTGTTCGTGGCTGCATCAGCGACAACAAGATCCAATTCAGTCTTGTCCATGATTAATCGACTGTGATGTTGTTTATGATCATACGCTCCACCTTGAGTGAATTTCCCTATTATTCTTCGTCCTAGATCTTTTGCTGTACTTTCGTCATTTCTGAGTTTGTTTTTAAGTACTTCAGGAGCTTTCTTGATGATAGCGTTGATAGAAGTTTCTGGATGTTCTCGTGACCAATCTTCGATGACTTCTTCTAACGTAACCCGCGTTGGAGTTGGCAACCAAACTTCGGTTTGACGACAATAACATATAATCGCTTCGCTGACCGTCAGCGACAACAGTATTCGACTGTCAAGCATGTATCGCAATAACACTATCGGTGCCCATCGCTTCTCAACGAAATGTCTGCCAAACCAAACATAACACACAACATGTAAATCCTTAGCGAATTTAAACGACGACACACAAGCAAATCCGGTCAAGTCAAAATCAGGCAATGGTCCGTTTACAGCAACTCTTGTCATCGAGTTTGTAACGTGGCCAAACCGTTTAAAATATTCGCTGCATTCTCCACGCCCAAGGAAACTTCCTGGATAACACGCCGTCATGTCGACGGATATCATACCGCGGTGATCATATCGAGTATTCCACAAACCGCCGTGTCCGTATTCAACACAGCTCTGTTGGATATCCGCAAGAAAACTTTTCGGAGTTGGTCTCCATGAATTTCGTTCCCGGGCTACATGTGCGGCAACACCGGGGACAGTAAAACAGTGTGTCAGTAACGTATCAATGTCCGTCGCATGATATTTTTCTGCGAGTTTTTTCATTTCGTGCTGTAACGCCATTGTTCTGTATATTTCCCCGTCGGGTCTCACAAACTGATCATATTCTCCATCTTCGCTCGAGAATAACCACACCGACACTGGATCGGTTTTACTTATCCGATGAATACAATCAAACATATTTCCCGAGTAATACTTCACAACACGGTCTCGCGGAAATATCCTAACCGAGTCAGTCCAGGCGTGACTGTTATGATCGATAATAGTTATTGGTGTTCCACGGGAATTGTATTTACACGTATACAATACCGTACCGGTTAACGATGAAACCGTTATAGGAAATTTTAGTAATCGCTCTAGCTCAGCAACATCATTTATTGACGCTCCTTTATCCGCTACTCGTGTCGCCCACGCTGTTATTTTAGTTTGTCTTAGCGGTGTTAGGCCGTTTCCTCGCATTGCATTTTTAAAATGTTCCATTACTCGCTCAGCTACACAATTCATCTTTGACTCTGTCAACGGCGACACCTTCATCGGTTTGAGTTTATCAACGCTTGGTTTCTTCATCGGATAAATTCCATAAATGACTGCGGTCACAGGATACGCTCTGGCATAATATGGTATATCAATCCCAACAAGTACTCCCGGTTTTGAGTCTTTACTTAACAGAACGGTTTTCCCCCGCCTGGCATCAAGAACAGGGTCTAGTTTGTCTCTGATAATCCACGTTTCGTCGTCTTTAACAATAAATTTTATCTGTATGAAATATCTTCTATCGTCGAGATACCCAATTATGTTACGCGCGATTGTGTCATTGATGGTAGCATCAATGATACGGCCACGAGCGATGCTAGCATCGCCAAAAACTCTTCGAGGAGAAATGCTTTGCATTTCCGGGATAATTTTATACGAAGACCACGTGTGTGCGGCACCATCACGACGAAACTCTTCTTTGGCGTTCTTGATAACACCAATTACCGTTGCTAACTCTCTTCGTCGACGATCAGCGGTTAATCGGTCAAGATCGAATCGAGAACCTGCGGGTTTTATTCTGGATAGTCTTTCAAATTCCTCCATATTATAATTAAGACAAGTATTTAAATAGACAAAAATATTATATATAATGAACGGAAACTCAAAGAGTTTCTCATGCAAGTGGATCAAACTAAATTCATCAGCGCCGTGTAACAGACGTTGCAGAGGCGAATACTGTGGACAACATGCTCAACAGGTCCGCGGCGGGAGTCTAGGACCGATACCGTGTATCAGATGCGGCATTGGAGTACGAGGAAAAACGCAATTATGTTCAGCGTGTGGTGGAAAACGCTATCGAGAACTAAAACGGTATTATGATAAAAAATATCCAGCCTCGAACACTCTCTCGGAGCGTGATTACATAAATAAGTTTTCAGACAAATTATGAATTAGACAAATGATTTGCTTATAGTATAATGAATCAAGAATTCGTCCCCGAACAAGAATTTGTTTCCGAACAAGAATTTGTTCCACATCCAACTATTCCAAATTATGAAGCGTCACACGATGGTACAGTCAGACACTGCCGGCGACGGAAACCAATCGGTATGGTATCCAATACCGGTTATCTAAAATTCCATGCTGGAGGAAAAGATTATCTCTGTCATCGTTTCGTCTATGAATGTTTCCATGGATTGATCCCTAAGGGTCTTGTCGTTGACCACGTTGACGGGAATCCGACCAATAATGCCATAAACAATCTTCGGATGGTCACGCAACGCAAGAACTGCTTACTGGGTAACACAGGTCATTGTAAAACAGTTGGAAAACGGGCTGTTAAGTCTCGAAATACAGAGACGGGCCAAGAAATGATATTTCAATCAATGGCCGCAGCTGGCAAATATTTCGGTATTTGTCAACCTTCGGTACAACGAGTCGCAAATGGGATCTACAAAACAGCATTTTCAAAAAAGCTCAAACAATATATTTCATTTTCCTACATACAGCTTATCCTCGACGATAACTCGTAAACACTCTCATGCAATTTAAAAATATAAAAAATATAATAATATGAATCACGAAAACATAAATGTCATAATTGTTGAACTCGAAAAATTGCAACAGCGTGGTTTTAATATTTTACTATAAATTATGTCAGATTTTGAATCGTTGAATGAGCGCGCCGGCAAGAACAATCTCGCCGCGTGTTATAGGTTCATTAAAAATATACAGAATTACGTTTACGGGTCACTTGCGTCGATAACTGACGATCAGGTATCTGAATTCGTTCCACTGTGCGGCGCAGTTGAGAAGATCAGGCTTGGATTGTCACAACAATATGAGACTCGAAAATTAATCAACACCAGGGTACGACGGCTACAAGGTCACATAAAGAATCTTGGAAACGCTAACACTTCCGAAAACTCTTCGAGTTTCGAAAACTCTTCGAGTTCTGACACGGAAGCGCCTACGGGTACTAGTGTTTGTGACTCCGTCGACGAAGTATAAGTGCGTGGAAACGCTATGCGTGAGCGATGCTAGCATCGCCAAAAACTCTTTGAGTTTCACACACTGAAAGTGTCTCACGCTTTGTACATTTTCACGGTAAAAAAAAATAATACATTTTTTTTTTGCCCTTGGAAACTCTTTGAGTTTCTCATGCTAGCATCGCCAGAGAGAACTCGAAGAGTTACGCTAGCGTTTCCAATTTCAGAGTGTGAAACTCAAAGAGTTTTCGAAATGTTTTACATTTTCAGGATTAACTCGAGCGCGGGCGCATCAATACAACAATGAGAATAGTTCATAATCTGTTCTCGTTGACACCAAGCTGTGATCATATGATTTTGCTGTAACTGCGCCAATTGTGACCGCGTCAACAAGAAGTCTTCGTCGCCGTACACGTCAACGATTATTTTAACGGGGAAATACTGTTCCGAGAAACTCTTTGAGTTTCCAAATGCGGTTTTTATTGCCTCGTAAAGAATTTGCTTATCATGAATATGAACTCGTGCGTGAATGTATTCACACATTATATACAACCGTTTTTTTTTAAATGCGTGAGCGATGCTAGCATCGCCAGAGAAACTCTTCAACGAGAAACTCTTCGAGTTTTCAACGAGAAACTCTTCGAGGAGAAACTCTTTGAGTTTCCAACGATGATAACCACCTGGCGATGCTAGCATCGCTCGGGGGAGCATTTCCAAAATGTGCTTTGCGCATTTTCAGGATTTCACCAGTAAGTTCACGGAGACAGTCTCGCCACGCAGGTCCAACAAATTTCCCCGTTGGTCGGTGAGTTTGAAATTTATCGTTGACAAAAACACGGTATGACACCGCAGATAGACCACATTGATTGGTTCTTGCACAATCAGAAAACCAGGAGGGTCTTTTGGTGTGAACGTGTACAGGATAAACCCCTGCGTCGCCGTAGTATTATCTGATGCGCTGTAGCTACCGTCGATGACGTCACATACAAGATTGACCGCAATAACATCTGTGATATTTACGATCCCGACGGAGATGTGTCTGCCGTCCCCGGTAGTGCTGTTGTCGTGCTTGAGAATAACAGGTTGTGGTAGTGTTCGCGAGTACGCGTCAGTGATATCTTTGTAGGATTCCTCGATGAGATCCCGGACTGATTTTCGTAGCGTGGGCGCGTTATATCCAGGAAGTGTAAAATCTGGAATATCTTCCACGCGGATATTATACAGAGTTGCAAATTTTATTCTTCTGTTCGGGGTAGGATCAGTCAGAAATCTTTGAATTACTTCTTGATTTATAAATTCCATCGCGGATGCGAGTTTGTTTAGTTTTTCTATGGTTGTGATAATTTTATCGCGAGAACTGCTTGCAGTTCCAGGACTTGTTATATCAGAAATATAATCTTGAAAATATACTCGCAACAGTTCTAGCTGTTCTTTATGAAATTGTTTGATCGGATCAAATAAACTAGATTCTATCTCGGTTACGTTCATAAAAGAGAAACCACGGTCGGGGGGGGGGTGCCCGGTTCGGTGAAAACTTAACCCCAACTCGTCTTTGAAGACTGGACTGAAATAAACTCCATCAATTATTGGTGGATTTTGAGGTATACCAAATTTGTTGGTCCGCGGTCTCGCGAAAAGGTCGTGTACTTCTTCTTTCGTGGTCTCGAAATCTGATTTTTTAGGTTTTGGTAGATCCGGTCCGACCTCGGGTTGTTCTTGTGGCCATCCTAATACGGACCTGATTGAGCTTTTATAAATATCCACGGCGTATCCCGGTGTTGAGATTTCAATGACCGCAGACAGCGTTGGTTCGTGCGCGGTCACAGATATTTTGGCTTCCTTGCCGGTGATTCGTTTTATTTGGCGTTGTATCTCATTGTTGATTTCTTCGATCTGATAACTCCCAGTGGGTAGCGTAATTGTATCCCATTCAAGTTCACGTTGTTGTGGGTCCGCGCTGGGTCTCCCGAACACAAATGAATTATTCGGCTGCAGACCACCAAATGATGCCGACCTGATATTGGGCCAGCTGTGATACACACTGAGCTTTGCCAACGCGATTTCGTTCACACGAATTGGAGTTCGAAAATTAATACCGAATTCTGGCTTCGTCGAGGACACTGAGATCATTGTGGTCCTTACCGGCGTTGTGTTTGTGACTATTTGTTGAAGCAGTTCTTGTGACATTATTTATTTGTTTAGTTTTCAAATAGTCATTGTACGCATCTGACATTAGTTTGAATTCAGAATCTGATATCAACGCAGCATCGCTGGATTGCGCGTCTAACGATGATGATATCAGCGATGATAATTTCTGATATGCGGTCGTGGCTGTATTTAATTTTGTCGTGTAATCGTGTAATTTTGTGTTAGCACACGAGGATATTTTTTTTGCTATGATGCCGAAAACTCCTGCCGTGGTTGTGGTCGCACAAACAGAGATCGTGGCAGCGACTACTGCTGTTACCGGAGTGACCGCTGATAGTATTACTCCCGCGGATGCAACAACGGCGGATACTGAATAAACCATAACGTCTAACACTGTTATGCGTCTGCGGTATTTTTTTACTTTTTGGGACGTCGCGTCGATGACAGTTTTTAACTCAGATTGCCACTCACGGACTTGATTGTATCTATACGCGGATGCTTCCATTATTACTTTACCCGGTGACCAATTAAGGTGTTTCGGCGACAAATTCCAGACAATACCAGTAATTGACTGTGGCTAATCCTTCCGGATTTTCGACTTCCAGCGTAAAAGTTTCTTCGGTTCTTTTGTTTATCACCACAGACGCAACTCGGGAAAACCTGCTAGTTAAATCATGTCTGGTAGATATCTTAAATTCTACAGCAGAGAGTACTGTCAGTCTGTATATTCCAGTAACATCTGCAGTATGTGTAATAGTCTTGTTTTGTTGTGACCATGTTTCCCTTCCTGATTTTATCGTACACACAAGGTTTTTTGGGGTTACTCCGGCAGGAATTTTAATTAAATTAAATTTTTCCATTATCTGCGGAATTCCATTTACTACGTTATCTAATGTTTCCTTAATTTCGGTGAGTTTCATACTGACGGCATTAGGTTTCCCGAAGAACTCATCTACGGTGTTAAGAACGTTTCTGCGAAGTCTTCCAAACTGGGTCACATGAACATCATACTCAGCTCGTAACGTGGATAATTTGGTATCTATGACGCTGTCGGCTGTGTCCACATACTGTTTGTTTGCTGCATCGTCGTTCGAGGATGGATCTCTGAGTACGGTTATTTTGTTTCCATTCATGCTGAGTTCTCCTGTCATCGTGTCACCGTCTTTTTTCACGCACTTGTCAACACCTTTATCAATACTGTCTTTGATGCTTGCGATTGATATATTCGAGTCCTTGATCCGGCCGCCATCACTAAATGCAACGAAGTTATCCTTGGTAGCTCCAAGAACTCTGCGAATTATATCATTCCACTTAATGTTGCTCGTTCTTAGTTTTCCTTGCTTGTCTTGAAAAATAGCAACTTCATCTGGGTCAACTCCAGCTATATTCAAAAGATTATCGACTTCATCTCGGGTCGCATATTTTGAGAGATCAACATCTGTGCTTGGTTTGACTTTTCTTGTGAAAGGTCTTCCGTAAATATCTACCATTATTCTTATTGCTGTTTTTCAAATGCGAGCATGAAAATGCTAAGCATTTCTCGATGCGGTATATTCATGCACTACTCGATGCGGAGACGTTGCTGGATTTCTTGAGATTGCATCAAGAACATTTAAAACCTCGTTCCCACAAATGGGCGGATCAACTAATGTTTGTGTTGGTAGCGTCGACTGCCACACTGGAACATTAAAAAATCTGCTGACATACCTGAGAAACTCAACTGGCGGTGCTAAACCGTACGAATCAAAATAGATAATTCCACGTGGATCGATCGCGTAAGCAACCCAGTGAGTTCCAGGACCGTCTTTGTTGTCGAGATTGATAATGCCAGTTTCTGGATTATTTGGTCGTTGCGGTAATTGATCTCGCATGAATACTCCTCTGAAATGTTTTATACGCAATTTTTTAACAACATCGAGTAAATCAAAATTAGAAGCTGGAAGCGTCAACGCTTTGTGTTTCAGCGTTAGAAATTTTTTGGGTACCATGATGCGGGAGTTCCCGGTAGTCTTAGCCCTGATCCGCGAGCGGATCTCCCCTTTTTTTTGTACCCGTGTCCGGTTGCTTTCTTTAGTGCCATTCCAGCTGCGGTTCCAACTGCACCAAGTGCTGCTGCCTTTGCTACGGCTGGTGCTGCCGCGGCAATCAACGCCGGTATTGCTGCGAGAAGAGGAAATATTCCACCGGTTTTAGTCATGTCCTTGATAGCTGCAGCAGAGAAATTAAGTCGGACACCGGTTTTTGCTGTTAGTGCCTTATTAAAATGTTTAATCTGAGTATTAGTCAACGACAATTTGTTTGGACCACCAACAAGTTGATCTCGTTTTAGTGTTATTGATGTCCCGCACGTGCTTGCGTTCTTTGATTGCAATTTCTTCGTTTGACCGGAAGTCAAGGTGACATTAACATGACTGTATGACATTATATTTCAGAAACTAATCTAATTGTTACATGTTTTTGGAAAACATCACATGTTTTCTACGGGAGCGTCAATAACTCTCATTCGTCCGCCAACACCTTCAAGCAGCATTGCTTTATCGGAGAGTATAACCGCGACAGCTCTAAAACCAGCAGGCGGGCCGGCGGGAAACTCACCTACATGAGCTTTGAAGTGTATATCAACGACAGATTGTTTTGTTAGATCCAAATGTTCCAGCGAAAAGTAATAAATCGGATACAACGTTGTGAAATCCAACTGTGATATCTGCAAGCCGGTATCAATATTTTGATCACGTCCCATAAATGTCATCAAACGATGATACGCACGCGCAACTTGATTATTTTCAAAATGTATCACTATATCTTCGGATGGTTCTTGATGTCCGTTTATTCGCAGCGAAACTTCAGAGACAGCAAGTTTGTCAAATATCATATGACTCTGTAGTTGGGAAGTCAACCTCGCATTTTGCTGGAGTGCAACAAAAATATGTCGCGGCGCTGATATTCCCTGTTGTGATGATATATGCCACGTAAACTGCCCGAGACCGGCACCTTGAATGGAATCTGTTGATGTTGTTAACCACGATATCAGTGATTTACCGCCTGTGTCCATGAAAGAGAGTAACCGTTGCTCTTCAACGAGTGATGGAGACATCACTGGCATCCACAAAGCAAGCTTGAATAATATTACTTTACCGCCAGCAACACCGTCTTCTCGCCAGATGGCGTCAACGTCATCACTTTTTCGGTTAAGTACAACTGTATGATTGGCTCCAAAAATAACCCTTCTGACATGTCTGCAAAATCCAAAGATGTGAGACAGTGGAATTGCGCATGAAAATCTCCTACGGTCACCTGATAACATTAATTTACGCGTAGCAAAACCTAAATTGTACTCTGGACTAGGCCTTAATATTGGAAATGCAGCACCTGGTCTGGCCGCAAATCCAGCCGGTTGCGGGTCTGCAGCAGTGCCTTGTCCTGTTTGGACCGGAATAACAGATCTGTGTTCAGGATGATCAGAATTATCCTTAGCGAACATCATAGTCGGACCAGCTGATCTAGTGTAATCATCTGAGTATCTCGCTAATCCCAGGATTGTTGTAGCAACGTCAACATTATCCTGAATTATTTCAATTTCTCTTCCGTCAATGCTGTATGAAGCACTTTTGAACAGCGCCATGATACCGTTGTTAACAAAACCAACTCGAACATTAGCTCCGTATGCTGTATTAGCGGCAACATCTGTTACAAGTTCACCCGTGACTTCAAGAAATGCTTCAGCGGGCAGGAAATATCTACTTGTATCCTGGACTCGTAATTCAATTCGTCCGCGTTGATTAGGTACTGTTGCCTCATAAGAATAATACTGATAATCGCGCACGGACTCATCTTTTAGTGTTGGTGCATCCATGTCAAACGCTGGATCAGATATAGGTTTAAACATTTTATATAAAATTATCGTCTTCTAAAACGAAATCCGCTTCCTGATATCAGGCTTGTATTTATTTGTTCGGGTGTTTGGGTTACAAGCTCTGCAAGTTTTTGATTGGCGGCCTGATTTATTATTTTACCGACATCCGCTGGCATAAGTTCAGTACTCGCCAGTTTCACCGGTGGCGGTTTTTTTGATCTGCGAATTAACCGTGACAGTCTGTCCTTGATTGACGCGAATGCTTTCCCGGCGAGATCACCAACAGATCCAAGGGCTTTATCCTTAATGACATCAATAGCTTTCATCGACAATTGTTTTGCAATCGGTAATGCCTTAGGGGCTATTCTTGAAAACAAACCAGTAATTGTATCACCGAGACCATCTCCGTAGGTTGCTCTGTAGACTGGTAATCGCGAGTTCACTACGCGGACTGGTAACACGCTAGCGTGTCTAGGTTGAGAATTGTGCACGATCATTTTATTTAATTATTGTTTCTCTAACTAAATTCACTAGTCGCTGTGGTAACCATCCGTGAGTTCATCAATGAGTCCCCGGTATGTACTTATATCCATGATGCCACGCTGAAATAGTCGCTGACAGATACCTGCGGCCTCATTTATAATTTCTGGGGAGTTGTTTCCGGCGCGTTTTCCTCCGATGAGAACTTCTAGTCTGGACACATCGTTGACGACGCTATCAGGACAGATGTGGTCGTATCCGCTGCCTGTTTTCTCTTTTTCTTGTTGTTCTAATTCAGCAATTTTTTTGTTTATTGCGTTAATTTCTTCTCCCTTTTTGTTGTATTGTTCAACTGCGGCTTTGTATGCATCCTTATTTTTCTTACTTCTTTGGTCAAGTTTCCATTTTTCTTCTACATTTTTGTAAAGATCGGATAGCTCCGCCGATAGTTTATATTTTTTTATAAGTAATTTTCCTATTTGTTCGGGCAGCGGAGTGGGCAACGGAATGGACGACAAAACAGGAGTAGTATAATCATCATCGTCATCGGGAGCACTAGCACCCACGGGTTCACGCGATAAAAATTCAGGCACTGGATCGGACAGTGTCATTTGCTGTTCTAGAGCTTGTGTTTTCTTCGCCGGTATTTTTGCCTGCTTTTTCATTTCCCTTTTCTGCATTTTTGCCTGCTTTTCCTTTTCCTTTGCCTCCTTTTGTTGGTCTCTTAGTTCCTTATTAACCCCAATTACGCCAGTTTTTATAAAATTATAGGTATCATCAATGCTAGATATCCGAGAAATGCCTCGGTTTACTTTATAAACATAATCCCGCCACTCACCCTGAGTCATACCCGAGGCAGCTCCTGGTTTTAGAAAATCTTGCCGGTTAGGATAATTTAAGACAATCCAGGTAGAAAACTCCCTAAGCTCATCTATGTTAGTAAGCGGAATATTTTTTATTTCAGTAATACCATCTTCGGTAAATTTATTAATAAATGTTTCCTTAGCGACTGTCACTACTCCGGCGGCACCTGGATCAGCTGCGGCACCTGCATCTGCCTGTTGCTGTTTAAGTTCTTCTATTGCTTGAAGTAGCCCTCGTTTTGATTTGGTAGGGTCAGCAGGATCAGGTTTTCCTACAATTGCAGTTTTAACTTCACCAGTAGCTGCTGTAATAGGCTTAAATAATTCCTCCGCAGATGTTGCAAACTCAACTCGCGCTTCTTGTCTTGCTTTTAATTTTTCTTTGACGGAATCACGAACCGGAAGAAATTTTTTAATCGCGGCTAGTCGTTGTCGTGCCAATCTAGTTGTAAGTGCTTCTCCGATATTTGCCATTATTTATTTATCAATGATTTAATTCCGTTAACATAAAAATGTTTTTCCTTGGAAACTCATTTCCCAGAGCAGCAGAGGGGGGGGGGGGGGCTGGACCGACCGACCGTGTCAATGACGACCCCGCACGGAAATAGTTTCAGATTTATTAAAGTAAACCAAGAACGTCAGCGGGAGGATGTTATTGCATTTCCCGGGTCGTCAAAGAGTCTCTCCGAGAGAAATTATTCGACGTTCAGGGATATTTTTTTTTATTTTATGGTCTACATGGAAAGGTTTATCGTCGAAATAAGTAAACCGAAACTGTTTTTGTCTATTCAGTACTATTTTAGTTTCGGTCTGTTCACCCCCTCTGCTGCTCAAACAATTAGATTTTATTGGAGACTATTTGGCTACAGGAATACATGAGCGACTCTGATCGGAGCTCACTAAAACTAAACCATACCATCATAACAAATATTTTTTGGTGTGTTTGATATCGAACAGTTCTTATCATGCATTGGTTTATGAATGAAGGGGATTGCACTAAGTGGCAAATTTTTGTACACCAAAGTTAGAAATGTATTATTGTGTGGGACATTTTAAATTCTAGCCGTAGTTCTGCCAATAAAATTATTTTAACTGAAGATTGTCATGCAGATCTTTAACTATTTCATTTGAGAAAAAGGGACTCATTCTCTGTATTTTCATACAATTCTGACAATTCAACTTCTTCAAACTCCCCGACGTACATTTTTTGTTATATATACAACAAACATAATATAAAAATAATCAACATGATAATTTTAATTTAATATGTTGATATGGATGGGAAATATATGCATGAGGTGAGATTACTGCAGTATTTAGACTGAATTGAGTTTAATTTAGATTCAAAATACATACTTATTGAATGTCCCCTATTTGATTGTATAATTTCTAACACTGTGTATATGTGTGTGTCCCCGTTCTGATGGTAAATATTCTGATACAGTGCTTCTTGGAAATCAACCACAAATCAATTACAAATGACATGTATATATCAAAGACACAGTTAAATAGATCGTTATCGCCCATAATTTTTTAAAATAAAAATGTCCCCGTTTTGATGGTAAAAATTATATGTCCCCGTTTTGTAGGTTTTACAAGAATGTGTGTTTGTGTGTGTGTGCCTGTTTGTGTGCATGCTTGTCGAGTTTCCTTTTAATACAAAATTTATTCCAGTGGTATACCAAACATCCAACGTACATACTACACATATATTGTGTTTATACCACGTACAATTACACAAACTTACCATTTGAACGGAGTTAAGATTGACTACAGGAAACTGCGTATTAACGGAGTGATTAAACTCTTCACATCTCTGCTTAGTGTATTCGCTACAAAATCTATTTCTGTGGCTTTTGTGGCTATTCACAATCCTCTTTGAAAACTGATAAGTTGCTTCTTTTCCTTTTTGAACAACTATTTTCATTCATAATGATTAAATAAATATAAGATACACTTATGATTTAAACACGAAAGATGGTTTAAATGAAGAATGTAGAGCACTAAAAATATACAAAAATTAGCTAATTAGCTTTTCGAACACTGAACGCGCGTCCATTCACATACCGGCGAGAGTATTGAAAGAAGTGTGGTATATAAACTAAGTGAATAGACGAACCAAGAAGAGGTAAATCAAATATTTAAATGTATTTATAGTTGATATAAACTATTATTATGCTTTAGCTGACACTGTTACCTAGCATGACAAAAAGAAAAGGAAAGAAGTGTTACATAAATTACTCTGTGTGTGTGTGTGTGTGTGTGTGTGTGTGTGTGTGTTAGTGTGTGTTTGTGCCTCCTAACCAATAATTTGATCGTATAATCTCGACTGACTATTGCAACGTTTTATTATTGGTATTGTGCACACTGCAGATAAATCAGATGGAAAGTGTACACATACTGTTACGATAATTCAGGCTTTTGTTATTACTTGGAATAAGTTCAGTTTCAAAGGTTTCATCAAGTCAGAATTCTTTTTTCTCTCTCACTCCAGATTTCTGCATATTCTGCCCCGTATTCATATGTGTGTGAGAGAGAGAGAGAGAGAGAGAGAGAGAGAGAGAGAGAGAGGAGGAAAAGGGAAAACAAAAAGGATTTCGATGAAATTGTGTACAATGTTTAATTCATTTAGAAAACGAAGATTATTAATATTTTTCTCGTTATTTGCTTTCCTCAATAATGATTAATCAGTGGAAATTTATCATTTGCTTCGTTCTGATTTTGATATTTTTGTATTATTGCATACTATTATTTTCTTTCAAATATAATTTCCGTGTCAATCTTTCTGTCTTTCGTTATCTTGTTTTTCGGACTTCGCATCTCTATCAAGGTTAGTTTTTCATCACATTTGATTACTATTTTCAGAAGCAACTATGCTTCTAGAATCCTAATATATATATCCTCTAAAAACTATTCTTGGTTGGTGTATACCCTGTAAATATATGCTTTATGACCTTATTAATATTCTTAGCAGCTTAGAAATATCTGGGTAATTATGCAGTTGTATACTGTATCAAGCATTTGGTCTTATCGGTCAACCTGTGTCTGCGATAATTGTATTAAGTCTTATAGCCCTTGATTTGTTTAACAAAACCTAAGTATAGAAGTGGCCAACCTTAAGTTCTCAAAGAATTTTAAATCGTGTATAAATAAGCTACTTTGATTTTATTAGAATTTTTTGAATATAGCTTTACCTCTCGAAATGATGATCAAATTGTAATTGTTTTTGAAGATGGTCAATCTCTTGAACGGTCCGTTCTAAATGTACCCAGGTTTAATTTTTCTAGCTGTCTAGGATAATAAACACATGGTCTTTTATCCAATGAACTCTGAGTGAGAATTGTATCTGATTATTTTATAAACCAAATAACGAAAGTGTGAAACAATTATTGTGATAGTATGGATGTTAGTGTACAAAAGATCTTTGTCAGCTGGTTAATTGCTGTGAAACGAAATTCAAACCACACATTAGCAAGATGTTACAGGATCAATAAATGAGCGAGATAGCACAATTTTTCTTAGGTTTTTGCCTAAAATATTTTCCATAGATAATTGAGTACCTCGTTACTACTCGCGTAAATGCAAATAAAAATAAAACTGCAGAAATGAAAAGCTATAACTAAAAATAAAATACATATTGCTGAAGTATGATAGAGGGTGTCTAGAAAATGGAGAACATTTCGATAACGAAGAGTTGGAAAAAAGATATAGAAAGAAATGTGGCCGTGTTACTGTGAGTAAATGTCTTCATTTGAGGTAGAAAGGTGGGCATTTTACATAGGTTTTTCATAGTTGTTGTAATTAAGTGCATATGAATTTCGAAAACAATAGAATTAGGAGATACGCTCACAGGCTTTTGGTTATAAATTGTTAAGATCACTGACCTATGCTTACATTTTTTTTGGGGGTGGGGGAGGGATATCAAACACTGAAGACCTGTGACCAATGGTTTGATCATACCCAGGGGAGCTAGCATAATTATTTTAGGACTGGATCAAACATGAAGTAGTCAGCTAATAGTTTTTACTGACGTAGGCCGAAAATTGGGTAGAGTTGAAATGGGGGGCGGGGTGCGTTGGGGGTTAATATTCATGACCACTGACCCAGGCTTTGATGCATACCATTAGCCAGTTTTTTTAAATAAAGGTCTGAAGGCTCTCACCTAAGTTAACCAAAATTTTGTCATCAAAATTTGAGGACCAGAGGACTGTTATTTTTTCAAAAGATTTTAAAGCCGATGACCCAGGGATTTTTCGTAAAATTCGGAAGGTTTTTGATTTTAAAAAATTTGAGGATATCAAGGGGGTGAGCTAGGCTTTATCAAAATAAAACAAAAGCGAATGGTTGCATGCTAATCTTGAAATTCAGTTAATAATTAACGAAAATAGCATGCTTAACCGATTTAAGCGTGAACATTTAAGGTTAAACGCCTCTGTCCTACAGCCGTAAATGAATATGAAACAAGATCATAAGAACTTCCTATCCTCTCTACAATGCAATCGCATGCCAAGTGAAACTTGCCAAACAACATAAGGTGCGCATGGCAAAATAAATTGTACATTGTAATGGACAAAATAGTTCAGTTGAAGAAGATAGTGACAAAGAATATGAACGTGGACAGTATTGTAGCAAGGACTAAACGTGTGTAAATTTAAATCGATTATTTTTAAACATGACAGCAAATAATTCATTGCCTCTAAAGCAAAATGTTTTATTAAGCTGTCAAGTACTATAACATGACCCTCCTGAAACTCATTTTTTAGAATTACTTCTACCAGTAGCTCGGGACGAATTTATTACTATGAGGAACAAGGTGAACTTTCAACAATATTCACTTAGTGTGAAAATATTACTCAACAGGAGCAATGATCAATGCTATCCGGAGAGAAAGTAATAATCACACAATTATTAAGCTCTCAATTCACTAAGGAGACTGTACATTTATCTGGAATTGACGTATACTTGGCTGATAAATCATTTCCTGGAATTTCATTCATCGGAACATGTTTGAATATTATTAGATTGAAAGTATTGTTTTGGTTTCAATTTCCTAAAAGTCTTAACTTTTCCAGATTTTGCATTTGCTTTGAGAAAATATATAAATCATTCAGAAACATGTGCGACAACAACGGTTGATGATTAGTGTAGTTTTAAAGAGTGCGGGTGATGAAAAGGCTTAGCAAGAAAATTTTTGATTGTAACGAATGAAGGTACAATGTTTTTATAATCTCTATACATGTGCCTACCCGTTTTAACTTTACATCCCCATTAAATGTTTAATTAGATTACCCTGAGGTAATTGAAACTGATGTTTTTGGACCTATTGCTTGTAAAATATTCGTGCACTTAAACTTGTCTGTGTAACAATTTTTTGTGCCTCCTTGAATATTTTTGTTTGGATCCTAATATATTCAGAAGATATAGAATGTCCACCTTGGAGTTGACAAATAATTTGTAGGTCTTATTGCATCCACCCAACCCCGCTCCGATAAAAATATATCGTTCACTGCATCACATCACATAATAATGGAATTCCAGCAATTATGCTTGCTGTCTCTGGGTTTTTCATCTTCATAACCGTTTCGGTTATTAAAATGAGTAAATTGTTTAATTTCTGTGAGTATAATTTACCTGATTTCTTTTCCATGAAAGTTGAAATTCCACTTTGATTACAGCTGTTACAATTGGGCACAATATAATCATTGGAAGAGACAACAGAAATAACTATCTCTTTGGTACACATCTTACATAAAGCCTCCTTACCTTCTTTAGATATAAATATTGCACTACATGACGTCTGTAGAAAAGGTTAACCGTTTTCGCAAGAAGTGTCTCAAATATACAAATTAGAATGCAATAAATACGTGCACAACAATAAAGAAAAGAGTAAAGAAAGAAAATAAATGTAAACCCTTTCAACAACTCTTACCATATAGGATTCGTAAAGATGAGATATAAGATTGCCTTTATTTCAAAACATATTGCTCATTGTAAAAAAGATAATATAGTTTTTATGGCAAGGCATTTAGACCTCTGAATCAAAGCTCAGCTGTGGTAGCTACCAAGTATGTAGAATAATGTGGGTGTCTTTGCAAAAGGGAGTACAAATTAATACCACCAGAAAAGAGAACTATGCCACAAAAGTTCATTAAAGTAATGCCATATGGTAGACAAATGAATCCGTTTGCCGTCAACATAATTGAAAATCCTACGTACAAGTTCAAAGCAATAATTGAAAATCAGTGAGACATTAAAAGCTGTTTTTGTATCGGATTTTATGACCGAGAAATGGTCTATACATGAAAGTAGGAAACACTAGCAAATTTCATCAAGTATAATGGCGTGACATTTTATGACAATGAAAAAAGAGAAACAGAAAATAAAAATGTAATAAGAAACGACTACAAAAAAAATGTTTAATTCATTCCTTGCAACAAGATTATGAAGGCATTTAGATCTTGCCAGCCGAACATCCAACACGAATGCGCTTTGGAAGAATACTAGGGTGGTAAAGAAATCGATTCATTTTACGTCTATACTGTACTGTGCTCGAGTGGGGCCGAACTGGCTGAGGGCATTACATCATTTATCAATTTGATCTGAGAATAATAAAATTTGATGCGAACCAGGTGGAATATTTGAACCTTTTACTTCCAACATCTCGAGCAGTGTTTGCACATCGCACTACTGGCAATATAGGAACGTAACCTCACACTCGACGTTCGCAGAGTATTAACAGTGAGTGTGATTTGATGCAATGTAATATCAATCTCCAGGGTACTCAGTTTTCTTTCATAACCCAGTAAGTACATCTGACATCAGTATAAATGACAAAATTTTTAGACGATTTGATACTCAAAAATTAGATGGACTTTCAAAAATCCATCTCTTGACAAATTCTTACACGATACGCGATTGTTCCATAGGGATTTGTTTGAGTTGTCATTGGTAATTGTTTTTGAATAAAATCTCAAAAGTCAGCAACACAGGAAAGAAGACAACTAATATTCTGCTAGATTTAATTAAGACAATTACAAGTTTAAGGGTTTGATGTTTTTGTTTCTTTGATAATGTATGGGATGAGTGGGTCAATATTTCACACAAAATCGTAATATGTCATTATTCCTTTTGCTCAGAAGCAAGATATATACAATTATTACAAATTGTACTGGATAAATACATGCAATGCAACTTTAGGTAACAACTCCCGCCATCTTGGGCTTAGTTGTATTATGTTGTATTCATCAATTGCGTGCTCTAGATTAACTAGGATTCATTCTTTTCAGAGACCCGTACACTGTGCAGCTATGCTGTCCAGCTCCTTATTCTGTATGAGTTGCTGCTCTTGAGACCTTTAATTACTTGAACATTTTTCTCACTCTGGACATTTGAATTGCTTGGTATTTGATAAAATAAATCTAAACTTCGTGATGATTAGTAGTTAATGGGGATACCCTACACTCTCGTAGACTTCTATATTAAATTTGGTCGTTTGTATCTAACGGGAATTTAACATAAAACAGAGTGGGACTAACTAGACTCAATGGATTGGATCTGTCTAGGGTGAGTAGGAATTAGAGAGGGGTGACATCACGGTGCTGATCACTGGCAACAATGTACCAAGTGGCTGACCTCAGTTTGGGTGGAACAGCGTGGCAACGGCTGACCTGAATACGCGTTACTCTAGGGACAAAAACTGGGACATAGACACAGAGCCGTGGTTTGAGACGGGGTTAGAGAAATAGAGGCATAGACAAACACACCCACCCACCCAAATCCACCCACCCACCAACACACATACATGTACGCGTACACATATAAACAAAGACACACACACAAACGTACGTGCTCATTCATATACATATAAACAAGCACACACACACATTTTTAAGTAAGAGGGAAAATCTTTTCAAGGCAATGGAGTGGCCCTGAAAAGGACCTTTGTTTTGTTTGTTGACATCATTCAGTTAGCATAGAGGGCATTGCACGGATATTCTCTCTTCCACAAACTTCGTCGACCTTTGGACCATAGATTAAGACTCTTCAGACAGCCTTGTCGCTCCACATAGATAATTTGTTTCCAAAGGGTAGTCTAAGTGATCTGGGTAATTGCCCATGATGATCTGACATACATGGGGTAGTCCGGGTTGAACAGTATTGACGATAGGAGGGTAGATGATTTTACGTTAGTCCACATCTTGTGACGAGATTAGCTGAATGTAATGAAGTGAACCACGGTTTATTTATAGTGGAAGAAGGGATCGAAACGGACTGAGTTCTTTCACCAATCCTAACACGCATTACAAAATTCAGTCACAGTGCGGAATCTGTCTTCCAATCCGAAGAGAGCTACATGTGACGTCACATTATTTATGTAGGTGAATTAGCATATGTGAGTACTGTCACGGCGTGAATACTGTCATGGGATGCCGGGCATTCTACAACCGACTCATCACCATCCGCCTCGGGGCAACTCCATTTAGCATCTCTATTAAAAAGGCATACGTACCAACATCAGACTATGATGAAGCGGATGTTGAAGACTTCTATGACCAGCTACAAAAAGTTGTGTATAAAACAACGAAGAAAGACATTTTGTTTATGCAAGGCGATTGGAATACCAAGATAGGTGATGATCCTTGCATGAACTGGACAGGAACATATGGGCGCTGCTGCAATACACAGATGAACGAGATAGGACTGAGGTTCCTGGAATTCGCTAGTTACAATGACCTGGCAAGCACAAAGTATCCAGAAGATGGACATGACACAGTCTAAGCTCATACAATCACAGCCAGGATTTTGCTCGAGAAATACCTCTGACACCAGCAAGATCTGCACCACGTCTTCGTGGATTTCAAGAAGGCATTTGACAGGGTACGGCATTCGGATTTGTGGGAGACAACGAAACTTTAAAACATCAATGTCAACCTCGTCAAGGTAATAGAGCACGTCTATGACAAGACCACCAGTTTGGTATACTTCAACGGCAGCATGAGGAACTCGATCAGAACGACAGTCGGAGGCAGACAAGACTGTCTGCTATCTCCCACACTATTCAACATCTTTTTGGAGAAAATCATGGCTGACGCGCTTGAAAAGCATGAAGGGACAGCATCGGAGGCAGAACAGTTACCAAATTACGTTTTGCCGTTAACATTGATTTGTTAGCAGGAAATGAGCAAGAACTAGCTAGCTTAGTAGAGAGCCTGGACAAAACCTCTGCAGCCTATGGCATGGATATCAGTGCAGAGAAGACAAAAATGATGACCAACACCACTAAGGGCATCAGCACTGACATCAGGATCCAAGGTACGTAGCTAGAAACAGTCCACAGCTTCAAATATTTGGTGAAGGATCGAAGCCTGAAGTACTCTCCAGGATTGCACAGACAACAGCAGCGCTTACAAAAATGAAGCCGATCTGGAACGACAAGAACATCGTACTCAGTTCAAAGATCAGACTGATACACTCGCTGGTGATCTCCATTTTTCTCTACACATGTGAATCATGTAACATACCAGCTGGCTTAGAGAAAAGGATACAGACCACAGAGATGACATATTTCCGAAAGATCATCGGCGTCACATACAAAGACCGTGTCACCAATAAAGAAATAAGGCCAACAATCAGACAAGCCATTGGGTCTCACGAAAATCTCATGATTACAATGAACAAACGTAAACTGCAAGTGGTATAGGCATGTCTCATGATCATCAGACTTGCCCAAACAATCATGCAAGATACTGTACAAGGAAGAAGAAAGAAAGGCAGGCAAAGAAAGAGTAGGGAAGATAAGCAAAAGTGGACAGGCTTGACATTAAGTGACTCACTGGGAAAGACGGAACATTAAGACTAATGGAGGAAGCTTGGTCTTGTGTGGTGCCCCAACGGTCTACCAGAATACGGGACTGGTGATGATGATGATGAATGTCTGTGCACAGCGAATCAATGCAACAGACTTATAACATGACATAAACCAAGAAGACAATGAATTGGGGTGCACCGGCTGTAGAGATGAGAAATGATGACAACTGATGACATAGCAGCGGCTACCAAAGTGAACACAATCCTACTTCCAGAGGAGACCGATTTTAATTGGGATTTAGCGGATATTCTCTCTTCACAATAATTTGTTCCGGTACTAGCACCTTCACCGTCTTCTCCTCCATACCGTTAGTCGAGGAATTTAAACAGAGACAGAAAGAAGAATTGGAAAAAATTTTGCAACAGCAAAAAATGCAGAACGAACCTTTCTCACTCAACAGCAACAACAACAGCGAGAAGAAGAAGAGGCAAGAAGAAAACGACAGGAAGAAGAAGACTCAGAGAAGAAACAACGTCTCGAAAAGGAGGACAGTGAAAGTCAAACGGCGATGGTACTCTTAGACATTATGGTAGAGTTAAGAAGTTTTAAAGAAATGTATGCATGAATTCTTTAATACGACCCAAAAAAACTTCCCTAGCCAAACACTCTAATCCCGTTCACAGGCCCTCTACGCCTATGATACCAACCCTAGTGATTTCTACCAAGTCATTGACAGTAGCAGGTCCAAAAGTAAGGACTTTGTCGTGGCAAAGGGATAAAGCGGTTAAAGCTCATTACTTCCCGTTCCTGAGTTTGTTTTTAAGAAACAAACACCCAACGGTCCTATCCAGGAACACCAACCTCTCTCGAAAAGAGAATGCTCCATGTTTGCCAAAATCAATCGAAACTCAAAATCCCTTTTTCCCCTATGACGGTCTTGTGTGAGTGCATGAGTGTAGGTTGATAGGATTCTAAAATCAAATCGAAGAGACAATTAAGTTTTTCTAACTTTTATATTCTGGTACAAATTACAATCCAATGTCACAACACTACACTTTAAAAAGTTCATTTTTCTTTAGTCTTTTCACTCTCTCTGGTTTTGAATTTCTTCACTGTCACAGGTTGTTGTTCTTCTTCCTCACTTTCTTCTCGTTTTCTTTTCTTCTCTTTCTAAACGTGTCTGTTTTTTCCGGAGCGTATGTTTTCTTTTTCCTGTTTGGAACTTCTCTTTCCTCATGCTCCTTTTGTTTCTTAGGGCAGCCTGAAGACCAATGTCCTTTCTATTGATAATGATAACAGGTATCATGACCTTTGTCTATTTTAATGCCTGTCTTGCTTTGACGTTGTGGACATCCTGAAGACCAATGTATTTTCTTCTTACAGATATATCAAGTATCTTGACTTTTATATCGAAAGGCGGGGTAGTAGTCTGTCGGCTTATCTGAAGAAAACTTATGACACCTCGCAATGCTCATTGTGTTGACTGTTCCATCTTTCTGGTAGGATTGAGAGTAAAATGAATACTCTGAGGGAAGGCACTAACCCTTTATATAGAGAATACACTGGCCTTACAGTAATATAAAGGGAACCATGGCGTTTAAAATGTAGTCATTTGACCCTTTGCAATCAAGATGAAACGATCGCATCATTTCGTGAGACAAGGAAAAGAGAGTAAGAGGCAGAAACGTGACCTATCACCTCGCACAGTAGCTAAATACAGCTTTTATCTATGCTAGCGATTTCGAAGATGACATAAGTGAATCAGAATCCAGACCAGGAGAGTCTACGTCAAAAACCAATGTCCACCCCCAGTAACCCCTGCAAAGTACTATCACATTCGAGAAACGGATAAACGTTCCTCAAAATAATTGAAAACCACCGCCAATATGTATACGGTGAAATTTAAAGATTTCAAGTCAGACGTACCGCTGGTGAAAGCAGAGGGGCTCATCACCGATGTGTGGAATTCTTTGTTAACCACACTGAAACGGCAATATCAAGCCAACGAAGACGATCGCTTGACACATTCCATTTATCACGACAGCCTGGAGTCCCCTGTTTGGATCGAGTTTAGCAGGTCATCAGAAATTTCACCTTCAAAAGTCATCGACAAGATTAAACACGTGCAGCAGTTCAACGACAAGTTTCACATCACTGATGGAAAAGCGACACTGTACATGGCACACGTTTCTCTTTCCTAAGGGACCGGACGCAAAAAGTGTCATTGGTAGACGACCTTCGTAGCACCAAATCGAGTCTTGTCAAAATTAACAACCCTCAAGAACAGATGTGTTTGGCCTGTGCTGTCGTGGTGGGACGAACGTATGCCGACAAGAACGACACTGTAGAATGGAAAAGAGACTGGAAAAGTATTCGACAATCGGACAGAGCGAAACAACGAAGAGAAGCATAACTCCTGTTACAACAAGCTGGACTATCCAAAGACATACCCTGTGGCATTCCTGAAAAGCATACATTGCATGACGTCTTAGTTCCACGCTACACCTTGAAAGTACACCCTGTCTTGCCGAAGGACAAAATGAATTCATTACCCAGCTTGTCAGCAAACTTTTATCAGCCCCACCTGTTACCAACAACATCTGAAGAGACAATGTTCACAAAGGAATATTGCTTGTCATTTCTTGAAATGTTGTCCTATTTGCGGACAAGTGATACGTATCAATAGTAACAAGACACATGAAAGAAACGATGTCACATTTGTCACTAAATCGTGGACTTGGAATAAGAACGCAACATTAAAAAATACCAACCCCTACAGGAGGTGGAATACGATGACCACAAGAAGAAAGGCAATTTCATCTTTTTCGATTTCGAATGCATACCTCGAGTCAAGAGGACATCGAACGTTACGGAGATTGTCATCGCTTTGCGACGGTAATGGCCCACAATTTCGATACGATGGACAATTTCTTTTCAAATTCAATATAGAACAAAGTACTGAACGTCCTAAAGTGACTTTAAATGGAGCCAAACTCATCTCTATGCAACTGGGACAAGTACAGTTTAAATATTCGATGAGTTACTTGGCCATGCCTTTGAGCCGGATGCCTAAAACGTTTGGAATGACAGAAATGGCCAAAGGCTATTTTCCACACTTTTTCAATACCGAAGCCAATCATCACGCCATTTTACCCATTTGCCGGATGCTGACTATTAAGACCACGACAACATGCGCACCGAACAGCGTGAAGCTTTCCACGCTTGGTACCACACTCACGCTTGGAAACCCTTTTACTCTCAGGAAGACGTGGACATTTGAGAGTGTTGCTGTGGAAAATTTTGAGAACTCTTCATGGTGCACGGAGTGATCAGTACTTTGAAAGAAGAATACCCCGGCTGTCATCTGCCCTCAAACGACGATACTCGGTTGGATTACTTGTGTGACCAGGAAGACAAATATATCCAATATCATCGAAACGCAGGAGGCAAAAAGAACATCGGAATGTATTCGGTGGACGTCTGGTAGTTAGAAAAACCCAAGATCGTGTACGAGTTTAACGGTTTCTTTTTTCACGGATGCATCATCTGTTACCCTCAAAAGTACAACCGAAATCAGTTTTTACAACGTGCCATAGAAAACGTGTACGAAGCCACTTGTCAGCGACGCTTAAAGATAGAACAGCAAGGATGCCAAGTGGTGGAAATGTGGGAACACGAGTACTATCACTGTTTGAAAATCGATCCCGAATCTAAACGTATCGTGGTAATTAACAAGTGGGTGGACCCTCTAAATCCGCGCGACAGTTTGTATGGAGGACACACGAATTCCACCTGTTTGCTGTATCATGCGGATGAGGGGAAAGTAGAAGAAATCAAATACTTTGACGTGTGTTCGCTGTATCCTTACGTGTGCAAATATTGTCACTCTCCCACAAGGCATCCGCAATTGCTGACGAAACACATCGACCTGGACAAAATTCAACAATACAATGAAATGATCGAATTCAAAGCCTTGCCTCACACGGACTTGTATCATCCCGTTTTACCTCACCATTGCCAAGAAAACTGATGTTTCCTTTGTGCCGTACGTGTGCCGAAACGTGCAACCAAGACCAACCTTGTCATCACACCTTGGAAGAATGCGCCTTGTCAGGAACTTGGGTCAGCGTGGAATTGTTTAATCTCTGAGCCTGGAATACCAACTGTTACAAACGTACGAAATTTACCACTTTCCCAAGACAGAACAATACCACAAGGACGAGATTCAGAAAGACATTTTGCAGACTGTGTAGAAAACTCCTTGGCTGACTCATGCGTACGACAATGCCACTAAAAGTCCTCACGCTTTTTTACTCGTGGATTTAAAACCCACTACCCCCGATTATTTGTGATGTCGTACCCTCCTGTTTCACCACTGGTACCAAGATGGAGAGCCTGTCGTGTACACGTCTCTGTCGACTTGACTTCAGAAAAATATCTATAAAAACCTCAGACAATTTTGGTCTGTCTCACACATCGTTATCGTGACTTTCCTTCAGTCTCATCTTATCGTCAAACGGATTCGTGCCTTGTACGACATCAGTCCCTAACAAAAATCCACAAATACATGCTCGTTTCTTAGAAAGCAGTCTCAAAGATGTCTTCACGATGGGTTACGGTGACAGAACATCATTTACTGAAAGGCATAATTCACATTCCACATCAAACCAAACGCTTGTTTTTGACAGAAACAAAGTAGCCTAGACTCAACTGGCAGATCTCCGTATCAACACTCAAACCAAAAAGCAAATCGTTTTGAAAGCTGGAGGTAGTAGTTCTAGAGGAGGTGTCATCATTCTTAAAATGGGATTCCTTCCCAAGAAAAAACCACTTCCCGATAATAGCGTACACAGAAGAATTAAAAAGCATTGGTGTCAAGACCAGGTCACAGGCAATGAAAATGAAAAAGAAAAGTCCCCAGAAACGGATAAGTCCCCAATAAAAGACCACACAAAACATTTTCTTTCCGCTAGAAAGTCACTACAGTCCGGGTGCAACCCAAGCCACGAACTTAAGCAATGATTACCGCGTCTCCAGTGCCCTCACGTTCGTCCACCTCTCCGTTGCTAGTGATTACAGCCAATCCTAATTTGACACCAGTTTTTGATAATATAATGAAAAAATGGAAACTCTTATCTTCAGGAACTTCTCCTTAAGCGCTGACACATTTCTCCTTATTAGCTGCTACGGCAGCTGCTCACAAAGTGCATGCCACCGAAATCAAAGTCCAAGAGAGATCGGGCATATTACAGTGTTTACTGGATTATCCAAGCAAGAACTGTCCTGATCTAATCCGTTGCGAACGCCTCCACGACACGTGATGCATGTCATCAAGTTGATACGACGTAAAGACAATCAATGGAAACGCATTTCACTATAAAATGACCTAGAGCAAACTATGGGTAACTGTGTTTATGTACTCATGAACGCTAAAAGATGTCCCTTGCAAGAAGTGCACACCACCACCATCGTGGTTCTTCTGTTAAAAAAGAAAAGGGAAAATCAAAGGACAGTCTTGTCGTTGGACCCTGCATCCGAAAGCCAAGCCATCGACGTCTACCCCCAAAAAGGCTCTATCGTCTAACGGAAAAGCAACCAAATAGATTATAAAAAAGAGATTATAAAAAGATTGTTTACAAAACCTTCGACCTACTTCGAAAACGCACTCCAAAAGATGAAAGGGTGTGTGCCAAGTCATCGACGTCAGTGTACCTTTTGTGCGTACTCCGAAAGAACAAACAAAGATATCACCGCCAGAAACCATGAATCTTCTACAAAAGGAAAGGACTTCCTCCTCGTTTAGCCAAACATTGGGACGAGTTGTCAGTCCTGTCCAAAGCCGCTCCACCCATGCGAAAACAAATTATTTAAGACGCCTCCAAAGACGTCGTCAGTACCGTGTGCGAGTGATGTCTGAATGTCTTGAAAGGAACGATACCTTTGTCTCTACATCAGTAAAAATACTTAGCCGAACATCGACACGTTCCTCGCCAAACGTCGAAAGAAAAAGATGGTGGCGCAACGCGGAATGTTTGTCACCTGTTGTTAGAACCCATACTCAAAGTCACATTGGCACCACTGACTACAGGTTTCGCTTCACAAATGTTTCAAAGAGAAAAAGGATCAAAAACATAAAAGGAGGTCTCTAAAGTCACATGATCTCAGACAAGACCTTTGGAGTCTAATCGAAAGACGGAAACTTACTTACAAACTATGGATGGAAATAAAATCGTTATCAATAACAATGTCCTCAGCATTTAATCCCAGTCCTCATTTGACCGAGATGTCCCAGTTACAACACGAATTGCAGTCGTTGATGGAAGCGGAAACATTCAGATCTGGGAAAAATATTCCATTCTCCATAGGGAAAGTCACAATGAAACTCCCATTTCGAAAACCATTCTCTAGTGACTTGTGTACCGAGGACAAGATTTAGGAGATATCCTGAAATCAGCGTTTCGTTCGGTGGCCCCCGTGTTCAAACAGATGGTGACGCGAGGATTGCACGCCTTGAAAAATGCCGCTTTAACGCAAGGCAAAGAAATTCTGCAAAATGTCATCATCGACAAACAAAACCCCAAAGAAGCCTTCGTCAGATCAGCGAAAATGTCTTGTTTCAACCTGGCAAAGACATTTTGGGTCGACGCGAATCTCCCATAAATGATCTGGACGCTGCCTAGACAGGCGGCTCTGCTTCCTTGACGCCACAGCAAGGACAAGGCAGAAAGAGACGACGAAGATACCCCTTCGGAGGATTTCACACCCATAGAGCTAGAATGGCCAAGAAAAGAGGAACCGTTCAAGACTTAGATGTTTTTGATTATTAAATCACAAAGAGAGAGAAACAATGATGCATCGAGAGTCTCGCGAATGTTCCAAGTCGGAACTGGATCTGTTTGCCATCCCACAAACCATGATGACAATGCGAGAAACCCAATAGGAAGAAAATCATTCCGTCTCCTCTTTGACGAATTCAGCTCCCATAGAGATTGAAATCAAAGGACAGCCCGAAGATTACGTCGATCTGAATAGCAGTTACTTGTACTTGAAAGTCCAAGGGAAAAATAACGGACAAGAACAATTCCGCTATTCTTGATGCAGACAGAGTAGTTCTTGTCAACAATTTCATGCATTCCTTGTACAGCGAAGTTGATTTGTGCTTGAATAACAAACTGATCAATAGTTGCATGGATACCTACTCTTACCAAGCCGTCCTGAAAAAAACTCTTGACATACGGAAAATAACCCTAAGAGACTCATCTGGATTATTGCGTGGTATGGAAACCTGACACAACTGGCAAATTCAATAGCACTACTATTAAAGGGAACGAACAAAATTTGGGATTTATGGATCGTCGATAAAAATCAAACTAAGCCGTATTTTAGAACTGATGGACCGTTTGTATTTGGACATGTGGTTGCAAGAAAAGTATTCGCTGAACGGAGTATATGATCTTCTGAGACTGAATCTCGGCAGTGCCGCTTTCCATTTGATGGCCAATGCCAACGAGTACAAAACCAAAATTGAAGAAGCTAGACCCTACGTGCGACGCGTGAAAGTGTTACCTAAAGTGGGAAATGACATCAATCACACTTTGAGCAGAGCAACTGCCAAGTATCCAATACGACGATTGGAAGTGAAAACTTTAACCTTTGCTATTAAACTCCGTCCCAAGATTGAAGATCATCTATTCCAAGGACAGTTACCCAAACGTTTATTCCTTGGCATCATCAGCAACGAAGCCCTCAAGGGAGCCGTCATTGCCAATCCTTTCGAGTTTAAACACTACAAAGTGTCCAAGATCGATGTCAGTCGCGATGGCAAGACCTTGTGTACCAGGGCCTTCGAACCTGACATTAGTGGCAAGAAGAATTACTTGAGGTCGTACTTGTCCCTATACGAATCTACGGGGCAGCTAGGGACCAACAATAGTGACGACATTTCATACAACGATTATGCAGTAGGTTACGCTTTGTTGGCATTTTGTTTCACTCCAGACCAAAGCAGCGACGAGGGACATTTCCATCCTATAAAATCATGTCGGAATCGTGTGGAACTTCAGTTTGAAGAAGCTCTACCCGAGACGGTAAACGTCATCTTGCATGCCGAATTAGACAACACTCTAGAAATCAACAGTTTAAGAGAAGTCATTCTAGACTATTAGAAGCTATGGAAGACTCTTATCCTTCTTTGAATGGTGGAAAATCTTTGGAAATTAAATGGGAGGATATCGTGGAAGCACAACCCAAAGACAAAGACGAAGTGGGGATGGTGATATCACGATGACCAGAACAAGAAAAACCAGAAACAAAACAAAACACAATGGATACCTGGGAACTTTATTACCTTCTGAACTACTGTTTGTACACTGCTTCTTGGAATCCTGTCGTGTGTGCTAAAGATCGACTGCGTCATTGCCAACCTAAATACCATTAAGCTTATGTCATGAACATGGATGACAGTCATCTCCCAGGAACCCACTGAGTAGTAGTCTACTTGCCCCACGATGCCTGTGTGGAGTAGTGTTTTGATTACTGCCTTTGGAAAACGACATCATTGACTTCATGAGAAAAAAAATCATAGACGACTCGCTTCAATAATGTTTGTTGAATAAAAATGCTATGTTTGGAAAAAAAGTGTTTGTGGTTTGTTTTTAAATTACTTTTTATCACTATACATGCTCTTTGATTTCTCTCTATCACTCACCGCGCTTGAGTCATATGAAGATGTGTTCAAGATGTGCTCAAGACTAGCCAAACTGAACTACGCCCACGTGGGTTTACTTCATTTCAGGCAAAACCCGATACCAACCCTGATGAGATAGATAATGTCAAGATGTTAAAAGTATCTCAAGACCTGATAGAAGAGGTGTTTAAAGATGGAATCTAGAAGAAACAAGAAGAATTGACCGAGAAGTATAGACTTAAGAAGTAAAGAGAGAGAGAGAGAGAGAGAGAGAGAGAGAGAGAGAGAGCAAGCAGCAACAACAGGAGCCAAACGGCGGTTTTGTGGACTGCCGTATGGACACGAAAGGGTTATCCTTCTCTTTCCACAGAAGCAGACCCTATCCTGTCAGAATACCTGCAGCCAAACGGGGAGGCAGTCTTAGAACATAAAAGATTGTCATAACTCCCCAACAAAACAGCCCTTTCCAGGCTACAACAACCATCTAGAAATGAGATACTAGTCAAATTGCCAAACTATTTGTCAGTCTTTGTGTTTGTCTGTACGTTACAAAACAGAATTGTGTCTCTAGACACTTCGTTTCCCTGAGTTGTAAAATAGCGTATGTGTCTTTGGTATGTATGAGTGGTAATAAAATGTTTGTATATATATATATATATATATATATATATATATATATATATAAAGTATCATACTTATTACTACTCGGATTTTCGAAGCAATGATTAAATACATATTCAAATATGTCAGTAATTCTAATCCACATTACTTGTTTTCAAAGTAGGATTGTGAGCTAGTTCGTGTATAGTAAAATTATGCATTGGATCTAGTTTTTCATTATTCGTACACGCAGAATAGAATTATTAAAAACATCACATAAAATTGAAACAGCTTTGTTAACATACATAACATAATGATCAATTCCTAATCATGTTCCTTTTTTAAATAACATTTCTCGGTTTGTGGTTCATTCCGTATTATGAAGGAATCATGAATTCGTATGCATCAATAACTTTTCTAAAATGTATGTTTCACTTTTCGACAATGTGTTATTGTTTCCATTAATTTTTCTTCTTTTAGATATATAACTATTTGCTCTAGTGATTAACCGATAAACTATCTAGAAAACTGGCTGTTTTTTTTAAAAGGAAACCTTGTTCAATGTTTTCATTTAATCATTATTCTATTTTGTTTTTAATAATCACAATGTATTTTCATCATTATTTGCTATAAATTATACTTCATGATCTGGAGCCTATCTACTAAGGTTTTGAGAATCAGATGAGAACCATATCCAGAAAAATTTATGAATATATCGTGGAATATAACTTGGATATTTATGATTTACGTTACACTTAAAATGTGAAGGACCTTAACTAGAGCTAAGTGATCATGATCTCTTTTCTTTAAATCTTTTCGAAAGCCGAGCCTTTTTCACAGATATGACGTATATTAGTGGAATTATAATACTTGTTCTCTTCGTTTGTTAAGTCCATTAAAGGAGCGTTACTAGGTCTTTGTTTTTATACGTATTTTCTGCAATATATTTTAAATATTTGTAAAAAATATTTGTACCTCTGTGAACTATGACGTCATACTTCTTGTGAGCCAATATATGGCCGAGGAAAAATCAAGATGGTGTGTGCTTTGCTGTTTTTACTGTTCATGACGTATATGGGTCCTTATTCATCTGACCATACTTAGGTTACGTCCTCGTTTATACTACTTACTGGGTAAAATTTGCTTTCAAATCGAAATAAAAAAAAAACAAAAGGAAGATTTAGATGATTTTGATAGTTTTGAAATTTAAGGACCTGACATTTTTCCGACATCATGTCTATTGAGTTTGCTTTTGGTTGTACATTATTTAGTGTCCTTGTAATTAAATTTCTGAAAAAAAACCCACCTTTATAGGCTTTACGCAAGAGTATTTTTTTTCATTTAGATTGATTCGTATGGAACCAAGTTTGATAATTCTTCATTCCACAGTACGATAATGGCACAATTATCATTATTATCACCTTTATATATTATCAAAGAATCCACATAGCTGCTCTTTTCTCTTTTTGTGAACATGAACAATATATATATATATATATGGATGTATCTATGTATGTATATGTGTGGACATATATGTATATGTATGTATGTATGTGTGTGTGTGTGTGTGTGTGTGTGTGTGTGTGTGTGTGACCGCATAACCTCGACAGGCTATTGCAACATTTTATTATTGATATTGTGCACACTGCTCATAAATCGAATGGAAAATGTGCACATACTGTTACGATAACTCAGTCTTTTGCTATTTCTTGATGTAAGTTTAGTTTCAAAGTTTCATCAAGCCAAAATTCTTTTTCTCTCTCACTCGAAATATATGCGTAATCTGTCCCTTATTATAATGAGAGAGGGAGAGAGAGAGAGAGAGGAAAAAAAAGAAAACATAAAGGATTCGATGAAATTGTGTACCACGTTTAATTCATTTAGAAAACGGCGATTAATAATATTTTTATTTTTATTTTCTTACGTCGATATATGATGAATCAGTGGAAAATTATCATTTGCTTCGTTCTGATTTTGGTACTTTTCTTTTAAGCAAATGGATCTCTTTTCCATTTGCATAATACTAGTTTCTTTCAAATATAATTTCCGTGATAAATTTTTCATCAATAGTAGAGTGTGTTTTAATTTTCCATTGATATAATTTGATGTGAAATATATTTTGAAATAAAACAATGAATTGTACACATTAATAGGTAATTTTCCTGTGGTTGTGTTGTCTGATTTTGTTATGTCCTCCACTCAGATACCATTGATATTAAGCCCATACACAGTGAGATATGTATTTAGTTGTTTACAATGAATAAAATAAAAAATTCAATCAGGTCAAGCAGAAATGAACTCAGTTTTGGACAAGGTATAATCCAGCACACACTATTACATTACAATAGCATGTAATAAAATAAAATGTTTTTAAAAACTAACACACGAACAATTAAATTAAATATACAGAACATCAATTATATTCTGAAAGTCATCATTGTTAAAATATATTTGTAGTTATATATAAGCTTTTCATAGCGTATCTAACGAATTTTGCCCACAGCCGATCAGTTGCTTAACTAAAATAACCAGTTCTAAATCTGAATTTTAAAAAATCCGTTTGTGTAATGTGTAATTGGACAATTTTGTCAGCCAACTATTTATTGCAGACATTTAGTGCAGACGTTATGTAGGACTTAAAGACCCCCTCGCTATCTTTTTGTTTTTGGACTTTGCCGATGCTTCTCTATCCAGTTTTTCCATCCACGTTTGATTAATATTTTGGAAAGCAACTATACTTCTATAATCTCAATATAGATCGTCAAAAAACTGTTCTTGGTTGATGTAAATACACCCTGTAAATACATGCTTTATGACCTTATTAATAGTGTCAGCAGTTAAGAAATCTCTGGTTAATTATGCAGTTGTATACTGCATCAAGCACTTGGTCTTATCGATCTGTGTCGGCGATAATTGTATCAAGTGTTATGGCCCTTGATTTGTTTAACAAAAACTAGGTCTATAAGTGGTCAACATTGAGTTATCAAAGAGTTGTAAATGCGTGTATAAATAAGCCCCTGTTATTTATTAGAATTTGGTGAATATAGCTTTACTTCTCTAAATGATGTTCAAATTATAATTTGTTTTTGAAGATAGTCAATCTCTTGAACTGTCCGTTCTAAATGTACCTTGGTTTAAACTATCTAGCTGTCTAGAAATAAACACCTGGCTTTATCGAATGAGCTCTGTCTGTGCGAGAATTGTATCTTATTATTTTATAAACTAAATTATTGTGATAGTATGGAGGCTAATATACAAAAGTTCTTTGTCAACAGGTTAATTGCCGTGAAATTAAAATCAAACCACACATTAGCAAGATGTTACAGGATTAAGAAATGAGTGAGATCGCAGTTTCCCTAAGAGTAATACTTATAAAACAAAGATTGATGGTTCCAAACCAGCTTTTTGACCAATATATTTTCCATGGATAGTTGAGTACCACGTTACTGCCTCCATAAAATGCAAACAAAAATAAAACTGCATGAATGGAAAGCTCCAACTAAAAATAAAATACATACTGCTGAAGTATGATAGAGGGTGCCACATAATTTCTTATATGCAAAGAAAATGGAACACATTTCGATAGCGTAGAGTTGGAAAAAGATATAGAAAGAAATGTGGCCGTGTTACTGTCAGTAAGTGGTTTCTTTCTTATGCCTGTCTGCACTTGAGGTAGAAAGGTGAGCATTTTACATAGGTTTTTCATAGTTGTTGTAATTAAGTGCATATGAAATTCGAAATGAATAAAATTAGGGCATACCGACCAGGCTTTTAGTTATAAATTAGGGCATACCGACCAGGCTTTTAGTTATAAATTAGGGCATACCGACCAGGCTTTTAGTTATAAATTAGGGCATACCGACCAGGCTTTTAGTTATAAATTGGGACGATTACTGACCCATACTTACAGGCGAGATGTCCAACACTAAAGAGAAGTGGCCAATAGCTTGGTCATACTTAGGGGAACCCGCAAAATTATTGAAGGACTTGAGCAAACATGTAGTGGTCAGTTAAATCTTTTTCTTGATGTAGGATGAAAATTGTGTAGATGTGAAATTGTTGTGGGGAAGGCTGGACAAATTCACAACAACTGATACAGGCTTTTATGCATCCATTAGCTCATTTCTTACATAAATTTATGCAGTCCTTAACCTAAGTAAACCAAGCTTTTCTTATCAAAATTTGAGGACCAGACAACTGTTATTTTTTTATTTTGAAAGCGGATGACCTAGGGATTTTTCGTAATATCTTGAAGGCCTATGTCTTAGGGGTTGTCATAAATAAATTGAAGATAGGAAGGGGGTGACCTAAGCTTTATTTTTAAAAAAATGATAGCGAACGGTTACATGTAAGTCTTGAAATCCAGTTTATAATGAACGAAAATACATTCTTAACCGGTTTAAGCTTGAACATTTAAGGTTAAATTCCTCTGTACTACAGCCGTAAATGAATATGAAACAAGTTCATACGAACTTATAAGGTACTATCCTCTCTACAATACAATCGCATGCCGAGTAAAACTTACCAAACAAAATAAGGTGCGCACGGCAAAATACGTTATACATTGTAGTGGACAAAATAGTTTAGTTGAAGAAGATAGTGACAAAGAATATGAAAATGAAGCAAGAACTAAACGTGTGTAAATTTAAATCGATTATTTTCAAACATGACAGGAAATAATTCATTGCCTCTAAAGCAAAATGTTTTATTAAGCTGTCAAGTACTATAACATGACCCTCCTGAAACTCATATTTTAGAATTACTTCTACCAGTAGCTCGGGACGAATTTATTACTATGAGGAACAAAGTGAACTTTCAACAATATTCACTTAGTGTGAAAATATTACTCAACAGGAGCAATGATCAATGCTATCCGGAGAGAAAGTAATAATCGCACAATTATTAAGCTCTCAGTTCACTAAGGAGACTGTACACTGATCTGGAATTGACGTACACTTGGCTGATAAATCATTTCCTGGAATTTCATTCATCGGAACATGTTTGAATATTATTAGATTGAAAGTATTGTTTTGGTTTCAATTTCCTAAAAGTCTTAACTTTTCCAGATTTTGCATTTGCTTTGAGATAATATATGATCATTCACAAACATGTGCGACAATAACGGTTTATGATTAGTGTAGTTTTAAAGAGTGCTGGTGATGAAAAGGCTTAGCAAGAAAAAATTTGATTGCAACGAATGAAGGTACAATGTTTTTATAATCTATATATATGTGCCTACCCTTCTTAGCTTTACATCCCCATTAAATGTTTAATTAGATTACCCTGAGGTAATTGAAACTGATGTTTTTGGACCTATTGCTTGTAAAATATTCGTGCACTTAAACTTGTCTGTGTAACAATTTTTTGTGTCTCCTTGAATATTTATCTGGGATCTTTACATATTCAAAATATATAAAATGCCCACCTTGGGGCTAGCAAATAATTTGTAGATCTTAATGCATCAACCCGACCCCGACCCGATAAAAATACATCGTTCACTGTATCACATCACATAATCATTGACTTCCAGCTATTATGCTTGCTGTCTTTGGTTTCTTCATCTTCATAGCCGTTTGGGTTATTAAAAGTGAATAATTTGTTTAATGTATGTGAGTATAATTTACCGGATTTCGTTTTCATGAAAGTTGAAATTTCATTATGATTTCAACTGTTACAAATGCGCACAATATAATCATTGGATTAGACAACATAAATAACTGTCTCTTTGATACACTTCTTAGATAAAACTTCCATACCTTCTTTAGATATAACATAATATTGCACTACAAGACGTCTGTAGTAAAGGTTTTCAAGACATATTGCTCATTGCAAAAAAATAAGATAGCTTTTATGGCATGGTATTTAGACCTCTGAATCAAAGCTCAACTGCCGGTCGTTGCTGCCAAGTATGTAGAATAATGTGTGGGTGTTTAGAAAAGGGAATCCAAATTAATACCACCAGAAAAGAGAACCCTGTCACAAAAGTTCATTACGGTAATGCCAGATGATAGACAAATGAATCCGTTTTCCGGCAACATAATTGAAAATCCTATGTACATTTTCAAAGCAATAATTGAAAATCAGTGAGACATTAAAAGCTGTTTTGTGCATCGGAATTTATGACTGAAAAATGGTCCATACATGAAGGTAGGATACACTAGCAAATTTCATCAAGTATAATGGCGTGACCTTTTATGACAACCGAAAAAGAGAAACAGAAAATCAAAAAGTAATAAGAAGCGACTACGAAAATATGTTTTATTCATTCTCTGCAACTAGAGTGTGCGGCATTTACATCTTGCCAGCCGTACATCCAACACGAATGCACTGTGGAAGAATACTAGGGTGGGAAAGACATCGATTCATTTTACATCTATACTGTATTGTGCTTGAGTGGGACTGAGCTGGCTGAGGGTATTACATCATTTGTCAGTTCGATCTGAGAATAATAAAATTTGATGCGAACCAGGTTAAATATTTGAACCTTTTACTTCAAACATCTCAAGCAGCAATACTAGCAAGATAGGAACGTAAACTCACACTCGACGCTCGCAAAGTATTAACAGTGAGTGTGATTTGATGCATTGTAATATCAATCTCCAGGGTACTCAGTTTTCTTTCATAACCCAGTAAGTACATCTGATATCAGTATAAAAGACAACTTTTTGAAGGCGATTTGATACTCAAAAATTAGATGGACTTTCAAAAATCAATCCCATGACAAATTCATAAACTACACGCGATTGTTCCAGAGGGATTTGTTTGAGTTGTCATGGTTAACTGTTTTTGAATAAAATCTCAAAAGTCAGCAACACACGAAAGAAAACAACTAATATTCTGCTAGGTTTAATTAAGAAAATTAGACATTTAAGGGATTGATGTCTTTGTTTATTTGACAATGTGTGGGATGAGTGGGTCAATATTTCCCGTAAAATCGTAATATTTCATTATTCGTTTTGCTCAGACGCAAGCTATATACAATTATTACAAATTGTGCTGGATAAATACATGCAATGCAACTTTAGGTAACAACTCCCGCCATCTTGGGCTTAGTTGTATTATCTTGTGTACAGATTTTCCGCATCAACTGCATGCTCTAGATTAACTAGGATTAATTCTTTTCAGAGACCCGTAAACTGTGCAGCCGTGCCGTCCAGTTCCTTATTCTGTATGAGTTGCTGCTTTTGAGAAATTTTAATTACGTGAACATTTTTCTCACTCTGGACATTTGAATTACTTGGTATTTGATTAAATAAATCTAAACTTCGTGATGATTAGTAGTTAATGGGGATACCCTAGACTCACATAGACTTCTATGTTAAATTTGGTCGTTTGTGCCCTGGACTCTAACGGGAATTTAACATAAAGCAGACTGAGACTGCCTAGACTCAATAGATTGGGACTATCTAGGGTCAATAAGAATTGGAGAGGGGTGACGTCACGGTACTGGTCACTGGCAACAATGTAGCACGTGGTTGACCTCAGTTGGGGTGGAACAGTGTGGCAACGGCTGACCTGAATGCGCGTTACTCTATGGACGAAAACAGGGGCATAGACATTGAGCCGTGGTTAGATACGGGGTTAGAGACATAGACAGAGGCATAGACATACACACACACCAACACACCAACACACCCACCCACACCCACACCCACACCCACCAACATACACACACACACGCACGCGCTCACACATACACACATAAACAAACACACCTCACAATCGACCCTTGGGAAAAGTATATCAAATCGTGAACCAGAAGCGAGTGCGACTTCCCAAACACATCACTTTGCCGTACGGACATACCAATATTGGTCAGCAAAAAACGGGAAAACTTCCAAGACGGATAGTTCATTGTGACTACCATTGCCAAGCGAGAAAGATGAATCCTAACAAACATCCACCATTAAGTAGAGTGCGATGCTGCGATTGCAGGGATGCCGTACGCTGTGACCTAAGCGATTCAGTACCATGTCATGGGAGCTTTGCAATCACTATATCAGCAGGACATCTTGGCAACGTCGCTATGACAACTAAAGTGATGATGTGCGTGTCAAACCTGACGGATGCGAAAGCGAAACCACTCATTACAGAACACCTTATCACTTTACTGGTTTTCATGGTCTATGTCATCCTCCACGTGTCATTCTCCACGTGAAACCATGCGGCTACCACCTTTCAGATGTCATCCATGCCTGAGCAAACTACTGGAGGTTTCACCATACCCATCGAAATGAACCTGTGAAAGAAGAATATTCGTCCCTGTGCGTTAGTCTGACTACTACGATTTTGAAAATCGATTTCAAACCTTCCTAGAAAAATATCCTAAATGTCTGGGATGACCTACCCGCGAAGAATTAGCCAGAGCCGAATTTATCTACTTGGGAGAGGGGGATAAAGTCAAGTGCTTCAGCTGCGGTGTGTCACTTCACCAGTGAGGACAGAAAGATTCCGCTTACCCGAAATATACTCGATGGTTTTGCACACTGTCAATACCTACCTTTAGTGGGACGAACTCAGTTATCTCTGGATGGATATTTGACAAGAGAACATTCGTGGCTTTCCTGTGGAGTTGAGAGAACGCATTTACCGAGAATTTGTTAAAATACAAGTGAAACACAAAGAAGAATTGCATCTGTTACGTCACGAATGTTTAAACGACTGGTACCTGAATGCTATAAGAGACTAATTCTGATGAAAGTGTTCCAGTGGTCAGACATTGATCAACTACTCCAGGAGGAGAAGGATTGGTTTCTTATTGATTCTATTTACTACTATAAGGTAGACGTACTGCAACGAATTCCAGAGGAAGAGTTAGAGGGTTACCAACATCTTTTACACACTCTAAACTTGGTTCAAGAGGACACTTCTGAACGGTGTGTGATGTGCAAGTTAGTGACTAAACAAATTTAGATTCACCACTGGTTTACGATCTGCTCTGTGCAGAAAAGTACACTTATTGCCACCGACAAAAGAAAGAGATTGATGTGAATGTCTACTTTCGAAGAGTACATTCACAATGTACCTCTGGAGTTGAGAGAACGCATTTGCCGAGAGTTGGTCAAAATACAACTTAAAGAATTATAGAATCCGTTACGTCATCGATGTTTGAACCACTGGTACCTGAATGGCATTATATGACTAATTCATCTGAAAGCGTTTAAACAGTCAGATATTAATCAACTGGACGAGGACCAGAAGGCTTTGGTTGCTACTCATCTAATTCTTACAAGCTTGCCATACTACACTGGATTCCGACGGAAGAGGCAGAGGATTACCAACATCTTTTACACGAACAATACTTGGTTCTAGAGGAAACTTCTGTGCGACGTGTGAAGGTGAACTTGTGACTAAAACAAATTGGTTCCGTACTGAAATAAAACCGCTTCTGTTCCGAAAGTACATTTATTACCTCCGACAAATATATGTATACCAAACTGGCTACCATGCCACGACTTTTATCATTAGCGATACAAAAATTGTCGTGGGAGGAAATGAATGACAATATTGAGACAGTGGAGGATAACCGACGCTTATTACGAGAACTGTGTCCCATGAATTTTGGTCGACGTGTGGTTCGTGTCTTAGTGACTTGCTTTCTGGAATTTCGTTTACCAGCCGATTCCTTTTGGGCTCGTTACGATCTGTACATTCCGGGAGGACCAATGTGTGACTCTGCCAAGTGTAGAGCCTCTAAGAACATTACAAACTGTCACTGGGACACCTGTTGTACAGTGACTTGTTGATATTCCACTTTGATATTTTTGATGTACATTTTATCGATGTACTTAACTGTTTGGCTTTTATGTAATTTTGTCCTTTGTGTTCACATTTAAAAATGTTTTGACATTAACGTATCCTGAAAAAAGTATAAAAACTCTTGTCGTGTCTGTCTTCGTTTCAAAAGTGACATTCCCTGCACTATGGCTACCTCAGATGTCTGTGCTACGTCTTCCTTTACTTTCAAAGTCATCGACGAAAACTTCGATCTTGCCAGTTCGGAGGCCTTGTATCTTCGTCATCCTTTTAACATGTTAAGTGCTGGACGAAGCGGTCAAGGCAAAACCGAAGTTGTCAAAGTTTGATCGAACATAAACATCATTTGATCGATCGTCCACCTCAACGAGTCATGTGGTGTTACAAAGAGTGGCACTCGGCGTCCATCTCTTGCAAAAAATCAAGGCGATTCTATCGTGTCTGTGGAAGGTATTTCTCGCGATGACGATGGGATCGTGTCTGAACCCAATCAAACTCATCTGGTCATCTTAGACGACATGTTAGGAGGAAACGAAGAAGAAAGCAAACCGTAGTTTACACGCAATGTGCATCATCGTAATGCCGGTATCATTTACATCACCCAAAATTTGTTTCAATAAAGTTAAGCCCATCGTACCATCTGTCTCAATACTCATTATGTGATCTTTTTGAAAAGCCCTAGAGATAAATCGTCAGTGCAAGTGTTAGCCAAATAGTTAGGCACTCCTTGGCTGGCTCATGCGTACGACGATGCAACTCAATATCCTTATGCTTATTTACTCGTGGATTCAAAACCCACTACCCCCGATTATTTGCGATCCACCACTAGTGCCACGATAGAGGGCCTGTCGAATACACCTCTCCGTCGACTTAAGACAAATATCCATAAAAACCTTGGACACTTTCGGTCTGTCTCACACATCGTCAACTTGACGTTCCTTCAGTCTCATCTTCCCGTCAAATGGATTCGTGCCCTGTACGGCATCTGTCGCGAACAAAATCCACAGATACGTGCTCGTGTCTTAGAAGGCACAGTCTCAAAGATGTTTAACGATCGGTTACGGGGACAGAACATCAATTACTGCAAGGCATCGTTCACATTCCACATCAAACCAAACGCTTTTTTTGACAGAAACAAAGTAGCCTTGACGCAACTGGCAGATCTACATATCAACACTCAAACCAAAAAGCAAATCATTTTCAAACCTGGAGGTAGCGGTTCTCTAGGAGGTGTCATCATTCGCTTTCTCTTAAAATAGGATCCAGTGCCCACAAAGTCCTCCCCAAGAAAAAAGCCACTTCCCGTCAAAAACGTATCCAGAAGAAAAGAATCAGTGGTGTTAAGACAAGGCCACAGCCAAAGGAAAAGAAAAATAAAAGTCCCCAGAAAAAGAAAAGCCTCAAGAAAATACCACAGAAAACAGCTTCTTCCCGCAAGTGAGGCACTACAGTTTGGGCGTAACCCGTGTCTCAAGGAACTTCTCCTTAAGCGTTGACAACCGCCTCTTCTTTAGCTGCTACGGCAGCTGCTCACAAAGTGCCTGCCTCCAAAATCAAAGTCGAAGAGAGATCGGGCATATTGCAGAGTTTATTGGATTATCCAAGCAAGAACTGTCCTCATCTAGTCCGTTGCGAACGTATCCAAGACGCGTGATGCTTGTCATCAAGTTGATACGACGTAAAGACAATCAGTGGCGACGCATTCCACTATAAAAAGATCTAGAGCAAACTAAGGGTAAGTGTGTTTTTGTGCTCATGAACGCCTAAAATGTCTCCTGCAAGAAATGCACACCACCATCATCGTGGTTCTTCTGTCCAAAAAAGAAAAGGAAAAAGAAAAGGACAGTCTTGTCGTTGGACCCTGAATCCGAAAAAACGCTTAGCCAAGCATCGACTTCTACCCCCCAAAAGGCTCCATCGTTTAAAAGAAAAGCAACCAAAGGAGAGGATTGCTTGGTGATAGAGTCAAAGAGATTATCAAAAAATACTGGTTACAAACCCTTCTACCTATTCCAACAGTACACCCCCAAAAATAAGATAAAAGGGCATGTGCCAAGTCATCGACGTAAGTGTACTTTTTGTGTGTACTCCGGAACGAACAAATAAATATATCACCCGCAGAAACCTTGCCTCTTCTACCCACAAAGGAAACAAAAAAGAAAAGGACTTCCTCCACGTTTAGCCAAACACTGGGACGTGTTATCAGTCCTGTCCATAGCCGCTCCAGCCAAGCATCGACCCGTTCCTCGCCAAATGGTCCAAAGAAAATTCCCATCCGTCAAATGAAAACGATGTTGCTATAACGCGGCATATTTGTGCACCTGTTGTTAGTACCCATACTCAAAGCCACTTTAGTACCACTGACTACAGGACTTCAAAGATAAAAAAGGATCAAAAATATAAAAGGAGGTCTCTGAAGTAAAATGATCTCAGACAGAGACCTTTGGAATCAAATTGAAGGACTAAAAAGGACTTTAGTGCCTTACACACGATGGATGTAAATAAATAGTTAGCAATAACAACGTACCTCGCATTCACTCCCAATCCTCATTTGACCGAGATGTCCCAGTTACAACTCGAACTGCAGTCGTTGATGAATCGCAGCGAATTGACAGAAACGGAAAAATTGCAACTGTACCGTCAAGTGTTGCAACTACTTCAACTCTTTCACCAGAAACCTTTAGACGAAACAGCTCAGCCGACTTTGCAAGATTTTAAGACCCTGATGAAAAGTCCATCACCCCACCCCACCAACACTCACAGTGACCAAGACAGATGCAGCCGCATGGATGTTGGAGGAAGAAGACGTACGAGAAGTCTTTCAAACGCCGACATCAGTTGTCATCCCTATTAAGATATCAGCTTCTTGTTGACCACTTTCCCAACGACCCAACGAGAACTAAAAGCTTGAGTCAAAAAGACGATCTCTACTCCTCCATCGGCCGAAGTGAAAAAGACAGAAGGGAACCAGAAGTGAAAAAAAGAATGCAAAACCAAAGCCATCCCATTACAGTCACAACCACCAACACTACCCTCGACGTCGACTCCCGTGGCATATTGTACACGTAAATCCGTTTCCAAACCATCACCTCACGCCGTCAAAACTTATTAAAAAATCCTGATGTAGAATGTTTTAGCCAACATTTACTACGTTCGTCCCATCCTGCGGCTAACTGTGGGGTTCAAATATTGTATCGCGCTGCCAAAACCCGCCTGATAAGTGTCCGTTTAACTGAAGTGCAATGATGGCTATAAGAACAAACCACGTACACCATAAACGAACCAATTCGACGAAAGATTTTCCAAAAATCGCACAAGAGTGGAAGACATCAATCATCCATGGCGAGCGGATTTATCCGATGCCTCTCATTTGGCTACCTGCAATCGTGGCTACAAATATTGGTTTTGTGTCATCGACGTGTTTTCCAAATTTGCCTGGTCGTACCATTGATTTGAAAAGCCAACATTTAGCTAGTGCGAGCCCTCAAACTGTTTGTTGAAACAATGTGGTCATAACCCTCTTTGATGGCAACCCGACAAAGGCACATAATATTGAATCAAGCTTTCCAAAAAGAATTGAAGAAACGAGAAATTCATTGTTTCACTACCTAGAATCCCGAAACCAAAGCCAGCATCGTGGAACATTTCGAACGCACCTTGAAAGAACGCATGTAGAAACATTTTACGCATCAACACACTCTCAAGTACATCGAAGTCTTACCGCATATGTAAAAGCGTACAACCAATCTTACCATCGAAGCATCGGATGTGCCCCCCAAGAAGTGACTCCAGACAACGACGTGACTTTCTTCGAGCGTCTGTTTGGTCACGTCTCCGACTGTGGTTTTCCCCAAGAAAGGTGAAGTGTTGACACAGGGATATTAGGTGAGCAATGGCAAAACCAAACGCACTTTTCACAAAGGTTACTTACCGGAATGGACCACCGAATTGTTTCGTGTCACTGGACGAGTGCGTGGCCGTCATCCTGCCTTCATAAGTTGGAAGATATGAACGGGGAAGTGTTAAAAGGAACTTTTTACTTGACATAGTTACAACGAGTGACTAAAGAAAGAAGACGAAGTGTACCACATCGAAATCATTCTCGATCGAAGAATCCGATAAGTGGGAAAACGTCGTGTCATAGAAGTCAAAGTACATTGGAATGGATATCCGTCGAGTTTTGATTCTTGGATCGACGGTTCGCAAGTCGTCGACAATAAAAAGCAGTAACCACCATACCCTTCAACACATCCTCATCCACTACCACAGTGACCACTCCTTCCTCCAGTTCTTCTGCGCAAGATCCATAAAAGCATCCCTTGTGGGTGTGATGTGGAGGATGTGTGCCTAAAACGCAAATCGTCTTTTTCTGCCAATCTGTGTAGTGTATTGTTTCATCGTTTCGGCCATGGCCAATTTGAGTTTGAACAAGGAGACAAGAAACTGTGGACCATTTTACTGAACAGTTGCATTGGTACATTTCACTCCAATCCTACCCTGAAATACTTCTCTTACGGTAACAACGTGAGTCACCCTCACAACAGTTACCATTTAAACAACAACCACAACAACAACCCTCTTTTGGACACTCCTCTGACCTCCAGTGACCCCTCGGACAGCAGAACTGTGGAATTATGAATACCCAGTTTTACTTACCCAGTGACAGTTCTATGGATGTGTTTCACAACAAGACATTATGCTGTTTCACTGCCAAATTACCTCAGGCCATCCAATTGGACCACGAAGCCCACCGGAAAGTAGCTTTCGTCGAAATGATTTACTCCACACAAGTCTTAAACATCACCAAAAAGCAAACGAAGTTTTGGGCTGAAATTCTGAATACACAAGTACAAGACAACTTGGATGCCAACGATACTAAATTTTAAGCATACCAAAAACCATCACAATATAATTCTCCCCTGAGTATGTATGAGATGCAAATTCCTGCAGGCTTTTATTTTAGTGGTCAACATTTGGTGGGCGCGATTGTCTCTATTTTCGAATCTCAGTTTGTAAGGTCTTGGAGAAAGCCAAAAGAAGTGTCACAATCGAATACCATAAAGTAGCTCGTCGCTTATTGATGAAATGTCCGCTGGCATCAGCATCTTCAGAAACACCCGAATTTTTAAAGTTATTTAAACAACCGGTAGAAATGAACCACGGATTGAATTTGATCTTTGTGTCCTCCGATGTGGTGGAAAACACCGTGGTGGGACACACCTCCGCACCGTTACTGCGAGTCATTTCTTTCTGCCACGATCAATGACCAGGGAGGTGGAAACACCTAGCACGTTCACTGCGAATTTGTACATCCTGTCTATTTATCCGTCAGTGAGTCGTATTTCGACAGTGTCAACATTGCTATGCAAGAAGATCTGGTAAAAAATAGTCCATTCTCCATAGGGAAAGTCACAGTGAAACTCCCATTTCGAAAACGATTCTCTAATGACTTGTAAGTCATGTATCCTGTGTACCGAGGAATCGCTCGACGGCGAGGATATGATTTAGGAGATATCCTGAAAACAGCGTTTTGTTCGGTGGCCCCCGTGTTGAAACCGATGATGACACGAGGATTGCACGCTTTGAAAAATGCCGCTTTTACGCAAGGCAAAGAAATTTCCAAAATGTCATCATCGATAAACAAAACCCCAAAGAAGCCTTCTTGAGATCAGGGAAAATGTTTTGCTTCAAACTGGCAACGAAATTTTGGGTCGACGTTAAACTCCAATAAATGCACTGGACGCCAGGCGGCTCCGTTTCCTTGACGCCATAGCAAGGGCAAGCTGAAAGAGACGACGAAGACAACCCTTCAGAGGACATCACACCCAAAGAGCTAGAATGACCAAGAAAAGAAGAACCGTTCGAGACTTAGACGTTTTTGATTATTAAATCAGAGAGAGAGAGAGAGAGAGAGAGAGAGAGAGAGAGAGAGAGAAACAATGATGCACCGAGAGTCTTTCGAGTGTTCCAGGTCGGACCTGGATCTGTTTGCCATTCTACCAACCGATGCAAGAAACTCTGTAGGTAGAAATTCATTCCGTCAACTCTCTGACAAATTCAGCTCCCATAGAGTTTGAAATCAAAGGACAGCCCGAAGATTACATCAATCTGAATAGCAGTTACTTGTACTTGAAAGTCCAAGTGAAAAATAACACTGGTCAACAGTGAAATCATTACTGACTTGAAAAGGCCCTAATCTGTAGTATTTTGGTGTGCCGAACACGAATATAACCGTGAAAAATTTGTATTGGCTCTCGTTTTGAAGATATTCATATACCTCATTTTCTATGTTTCACTGTGTAAATTTCTCCAGTAGGACTGCAGCAACATCCGGAATAATGATGTAACATTGCATAATACCATCATGCTCACATCATCCACAGTTGATTGTATCATTTTCTGATGCAATGCAATACTAATGCCATGCGGCTGCTGAAGTAAGTTGACGTCAGCAGTGTACTATACATGTGTAGGCCTATTATACTAATGCCAGGAGGCTGCTGAAGCTGACGTAAGCAGTGTACTATATAAAGCCCAATCAGATAGGTTCAGCATTCAAAATATTTTAGACGTTGTGCGAGACAGTTCAAGCTACTGTTACATAAAACTTATTATTTTATCCATTTACGTACAATAAAGAACAGTAATGCCTCGAAAGTGTGTTAATACCGCGGACAATTTTTGCTATATTTGTGGGGAAGTGACATTTGCCAACCAGAAGAAAAGTATCAATTCTCAAGTGAAGAAGGCATATCATCTTTACTTCGGATGCAAGGTTGGTGACCAAGACAAGCCTTGGGCTCCGCATATATGCTGTGCTACATGTACAACACAGCTTTCACAGTGGTTGAATTGCAAAAGGTCATCAATGCCGTTTGCAGTCCCAATGGTGTGGAGAGAGCCAAGCAACCACCTAAATGACTGTTACTTCTGCTTGGTTCCTCCTCTTTCCGGCGGAATAATGAAGCGAAAGAAGTCGAGAATAGTCTACCCAAACATTCCGTCTGCATTGAGACCAGTTCCACATGGTGAGGGACTTCCTATTCCAGAACCTCCAGCAGAATATTCTCTTGATTCATCTGACGAAGACAAAGGTGAGTCGACCTGTTCTTCTCCTGGTCCATCAGCATGCAGTGATCCAGATTTTCACTGTGGTGCATCATCAACCCCACACAGAATAACACAGGAAGAACTAAATGACCTGATTCGTGATTTGGACTTATCAAAGAACAAGGCAGAATTGCTAGGATCAAGACTCCAACAATGGAATCTTCTAGAAGAAGATGTCACAATTACTGCATATCGAAAGCGCCACCAGCAATTGGAGCCTTTCTTCAGAAAGGAAAGTAATCTGATATTCTGTTCCGATATTGAGGGCCTCATGAATGCTTTAAAAATCACTCATGACCCACAAGAATGGAGACTATTTGTGCACTCTTCGAAACTGAGTCTCAAGGCTGTGCTTTTGCACAATGGAAACATTCTTCCATCTATTCCAGTAGCGTATGCTGTCCACATGAAAGAGACATACGATAACTTAAGGCAGCTACTGAATTCCATTGAGTATAACAAGTACAGCTGGCACCTCTGTGGTGATTTGAAGGTAGTTGCCCTTTTAATGGGACTGCAGCAAGGATATACAAAATACATGTGTTTCTTATGCGAGTGGGATAGCCGAGCAAGGGAAATGCACTACATGAGGAAGGAATGGACTCACAGGCAGAATGTAGCCATTGGAGAGAAGAATATCCAACACCCAGCTCTGGTTGAGGCTCAGAAAATCTTGCTACCACCCCTTCACATCAAACTAGGTTTGATGAAGAACTTCGTGAAAGCCATTGACTGGACTTTGCCAGCATTCCGATACCTGCATGAAAAATTCCCTCGACTCAGCGAAGCAAAGATTAAAGAGGGAGTTTTTGTGGGTCCTCAGATTCGAGAGCTTTTCAAAGATGACCGGTTCAACAACTTGCTGGAAGGTGACGCGAAACAAGCATGGAATGCTTTTCGCCTAGTTTCTACAAACTTCCTCGGAAATGTTAGGGCAGAAAACTATAAGGAACTAGTAGAAGACATGTTGATGAAGTATAAGAAACTTGGCTGCAATATGTCTCTAAAGATTCACTGCCTTCATTCCCATTTGGATTTCTTTCCTAGCAACTGTGGTATTGTTAGTGATGAACACGGCGAACGTTTTCATCAAGATATCGCAACAATGGAACAAAGATACCAGGGAAAATGGTCCACTACAATGCTGGCTGACTACTGCTGGACACTCCTCAGAGATGCTCCCGAACAGCTGTACAAGAGACAGGCGAAGAAATCTAAGATGTAGTCAATGACTTGATTTTTTATAGGTAGGCTATTACAGTTGACCTTTTACTATTGGAATGCATTTCGTTATGTAAACATTAATTTCTTGCAGATTACAAAAAAACTAGAGCCAATTTTGCAATTTGACTGTCATATTCGTGTTCAGCACATAAAAATTGATAAGAATTGACTAATTTTATTTCAGTAACATGACTTTTGTAAAAATTTGTTGTCCAGTGTAACGGACGAAGAGAATTCCGCTATACTTAATGCAGACAGATTAGATCCGGTCAACAATTGCATGCATTACTTGTTCAGCGAAGTGAATTTGTACTTGAATAACAAACTGATCAGTAGTAGCATGGATACCTACTCTTACCGAGCCGTCCAGGAAATCTCTTGACGTACGGAAAATAGCCCAAAGATACTCATCTCGATTGAAAGGGTCGAACGAAATTTGGGATTTATCGATCTTCGAAAGAAAATGAAACTAAGCCGTATTTTAGAACTGATGGACCGTTTGCATTTGGACACGTGGTTGCAAAAAATGTATTCGCTGAACAGAGTGTATATCCGTCTGAGAGTGAATCGCAGCAGTGCCTCTTTCCATTTGATGGCCCATGCCAACGAATACAATACCAAAATTGAAGAAGCCATACTCTACGTGCGACGCGTGAAAGTCTTACCTAAAGTGAGAAATGATTTCAGTCACACTTTGCAAGAACAACTACCATGTATCCGATACGACGAGTGGAAGTGAATACTTTAACAAATGCTGCTAATATCCGTCCCAAGATCGAAGATCATCTGCTCCATGGAGAGTTACCAATACGTTTAATCGTTGCCAACGTCAGCAACGAAGCCCTCAAAGGAGCCGTCATTGCCAATCATCTCGAGTTTAAACACTACAAAGTGTCCAAGATCGAAGTCAGTCGCGATGGGAAGACCTTGTGTACCAGGGCCTTCAAACCTGACATTAGTGGCAAGAAGAATTGCTTGAGGTGTCTCTTGTCCCTGTACGAAGCTACCAGACAGCTAGGGACCAACAGTAGTCACGGTATTTCATACAACGATTAAGCAGGAGGTTACGCTTTGCGAGCTTTTGATTTCACTACAAACCAAAGTAGCGACGATGGACATTTCCACCCTATGAAATCAGGTCAGAATCGTACATTTACACCCAATGAAATCAGGTCAGAATCGTGTGGAACTTCAGTTCGAAGAAGCACTACCCGAGACGGTGAATGTCATCTTGTATGCCGAATTCGACAACACTCTAGAATCAACAGATTAAAAGAAGTCATTCTAGACTATTAGACGCTATGGCAGACTCTTATCCTTCTTTGAATGGTAAAGAATCTTTGGAAATAAAATGGGAGGATATCGTGTAAGTAGAACCCAAAGACAATGACGAAGAGAGGATGGCAATATCATGATTGCCAGAACAAGAAAAACCAGAAACAAAACAAAACACAATGGATACCTAGGAACTTTATTACCTTTTAAACCATTGTTTGAACACTGCTTCTAGGAATCCTGTCGTGTGTGATGAAGATGAACTGCCTCATCGCCAACCTCAATACCATCAAGCTTATGTCATGAACACGGACGACATTCATCTCCCAGGAACCCACTGGTTAGCCTTCTACTTGCCCTACGATGCCTGTGTGGAGTATTGTTTTGATTACTACCTTCGGAAAACAAAATCAGTGACTTTATGAGAAGAATCCTAGACGACTTGCTTCAATAACACGAAATTGCTATCCACGGTGTGTAGACAATATTGTGCGTATTTTCTTCATCAACGCAGCCTTGGATATTCCGTAGAACATTTAGTGACTTATTTTGATCCTGACTCTTCTAGAAACGATGTAGATCGACGGCTTTGTGACAATTATGGATATCTCTTGTATTTGGCTAGGAAACGTAGTGTACATCAATGGCCCATTGACTTTCATCAGTGGAAGTCTAGCTTGACTTCACAACGTTGTCAACCTAGTCAAAATATTTTGTTGAAAAAATTGTTATATGATGTGTTGGTTAATGATTTGTTGAATAAAAATGTTATGTTTGAAAAAAAGTGAGTGGTTTGTTTATAAGATCTTTTATCACTATGCATGCTCTTTAAGTTCTCTCTATCCCTCGCCAATATAAGCCAAACCGTAGGCATATTTCCTATCGCGTCCGCACTTGAGTCATTTGAAGATTTGTTCAAAACTAGCCAAACTGAACGAAGCCCACGTGAATTTATATCGTGTCAGGCAAAACCTGATACCCAAGTTTGATGAGGTAGAGAATGTCAAGATGTTAAAAGTGTCTCAAGACCTGATAGAAGAGATGTTTAAAGATAAAATCTAGAAGGAACAAGAAGAATGGATCGAGAAGTACTTCATGATTTAGATCCTATTTACTAAGGTTTTTAGAGTCAGATGAGAATCATATCCAAAAATATTTATGAATAAATAGTGGAATATAATTTGGATATTAATGATTGAAAATGGGAGGGACCTTAACTAGAGCTAAGTGATAATGATCTCTTTTCTTTAAATCTTTTCGAAAGCCGAGCCGTTTTCACAGATATGACATATATTAGTGGAATTATAATACTTGTTCTCTTCATTTGTTAATTCCATTACAGGAGCGTTACTCGGTCTTTGTTTTTACACGTATTTTCTGCAATATATTTTAAATATATTTGTAAAAATTATTTGTACCACTGCAAAACTATGAGGTCATACTTCTTGTGAGCCAATATAAGGCCGAGGTAAAATCAAGATGGTGTGTGCTTTGCTGTTTTTATTGTTCATGACGTATATGGGTCCTTATTTATCTTTCGATACTGCCGTTACGTCCTCGTTTATACTACTTACTGGCTAAAAATTGCTTTCAAATTACAATATAAAGCAAAAGGAAGAATTAGGTGATTTTGTCTGTTTTGAAATTTAAGGACCTGAACTTTTCCGACACCATGTCTATTGAATTTGGTTGTAAAATATTTATAGTCCTTGTAATTCAATTCTGAATAAAAACATCTGTATGTATATGTATGTATGTATGTATGTATGTATGTATGTATGTATGTATGTACAATTGCTTCTTTTCCTTTTTGAGCAACTATTTTCATTCATACTGATTAAATAAATATAAGATACACTTATGATTTAAACATGAACGATGGTTTAAATGAACAAAGTATAGCACTAAAACCACAGCATAGTTAGCTTTACAAACACTGAACGCGCATCCATTCACATGCCGGCGAGAACATTGAAGGAAGCGTGGGATATAAACTAAGTGAAAATGTAATTCAAATATTTAAATATATTAACAGTTGACATAAACCGTTATTATGCTTTAATTAGCGCTGCTACCTTGCATGAAAAAATAAAAAGAAAGAAGTGTTGAATAAATTACTGTGTGTGTTTGTGTGTGTGTGTGTGTGTGTGTGTGTGTGTGTGTGTGTCCTAAACAATAATTTGACCGCATAATCTTGACAGGATATTGCGACATTTTATTATTGCTATTGTGCACACTGCTGATAAATCGAATGGAAAATGTGCACATACTGTTACGATAACTCAGTCAATTTCTATTACTTGATGTAAGTTTAGTTTCAAAGGTTCCATCAAGCCAAAATTCTTTTTCTCTCTCACTCCAGATTTATGCGAAATCTGTCCCTTATTCAAGAGAGAGAGAGAGAGAGAGAGAGAGAGAGAGAAGATATTGGATGAAAGTATGTACAACGTTTAATTCATTTAGAAAACGAAGATTATTAATATTTTTTCGTGATTTTCTTACGTCAATGATGATGAATCAGTGGAAATTTATCATTTACTTCGTTCTGATTTTGGTATTTTTCTATTAAGCAAACGAATCTATTTGCCATTTGCATCATACTAGTTTCTTTCAAACATAATTACCGTGATATATATTTCGGCCATATTAGACTGTGCTTTGATTTTCCATTGGTAGAACTTGATGTTAAATCTAATTTGAAATAAAATAATGAGTTGTACACATTAACAAGTACCTGTGGTTATTTTGTCTGATTCTGTCATGTCCTCCACTCAGATACTATTGACATTTGATTATTTTTGTACTTTGTTGCATATTGTGAACGACACATTTCATCGTTTTATTTAATCAATAGACTTAATTATATAGCATATGTTGCATATAATTGTTTGTTTCTTCTTCTACAAAGTAAGTGTTTTACAAATGAATACTACAATGATATTCGGAGCTGTTAATCAGGGGCTTGCTTCGATACGTAGAAGCAATCCGACTTTGACAGGACTTAGTTAGTCAACACTTTGTTCCAGTTCCCAACTCTTAAAAGATTTAGAAAATCCTATTCATTATATTAGCAGGTTTTACTTAATTTTTTATATCTTGAAGCCATCATCCTGCTTTTCATAAAGATATTAATCATCCTTTAAAATAGTCTCTCATTATTCTCTCTATATTCAAGTCTTCTAATTTCTACTTTAGTCTGAATTCAGTATAAAGTCCAGTGAATGTCTTCATCCACGAATTTAGTCAGAGCACTTTCGCATTCCCAGAGAAAATAGTCACTTCAATTCGACAATTTCAACCAAAAAAATTCCAGCCAAGAGGTACTGGTAACAACATATAATATACAACTTGAAAGTGAAAGATGTTAAAGCACCAAAAAGCGAGTCCTCACAATCACAAGATTATATAGTTCTATACTTGATCCAAAGTCACAATTAGCATTTTCTGTTACGAAAACATTACCTAATGGAAAATATCCTACTAGAATGATCTTTATGTTTACAAAGCAATAACTTGGATTATGTAGAATTCACTTAGGAAACTCCAAAACGTTGACCCAAATAAACATATTTACCTTTTATATTAATAACGACCCTGATATTAAGCACATACCATGTGAGAATAATTTGGATAGGTATTAGTTGTTTGAATAAAATATAAAAAATAAACCAGGTCAATCAATAATGAACTCAGTTTTGGACAAGGTCTAATCCAGCATACCATAGCATGGAATGAAATAAAATCTTTTAAAAAAATAACAAACAAACAATTAAATTAAATATACATAACAGCAATTATATTCTGACAGTCATCAGTCAGTGTTAAAACATATTTGTAGTTATAGATGAGCTTTTCATTGGCAGTCATATTAACGAATTTTGCCCGCAATAAACCGTTCTATATCTGAATTTTTAAACATCTGTTTGTGTGTAATGTGTAAGTGGACTATTTTGTCAGCCAATTATTTAGTGCAGACATTATGTAGGACTTAAAGACTCCCTTTTTGTTTTCAGACTTTGCCGATGCTTCTCTATCCACTTTAGTTTTTCTCCACGTCTGATTAATATTTTGTTTAGCAACTATGCTTGTATAATCTCAATATAGATTGTCAAAAAAGAAACTGTTCTTGGTTGATGTATACCCTGTAAATACATGCTTTATGACCTTATTAACAGTGTCAGCAGTTAAGAAATCTCTGGTTAATTATACAGTTGTATGCTGCATCAAGCACTTGGTCTTATCGATCGATCTGTGTCGGCGATAATTGTATTAAGTCTTATAGCCCTTGATTTGTTTAACAAAAACTATGTCTAGAAGTGGCCAAACTTAAGTTATCAGACAGTTGTAAAGCGTATATAAATAAGCCCCTGTTATTTATTAGAATTTTGTGAATATAGCTTTACTTCTCTGAATGATGTTCAAATTATAATTTCTTTTGAAGATAGTCAATCTCTTGAACTGTCCGTTCTAAATGTACCTTGGTTTAAAATATCTAGCTGTCTAGAAATAAACACCTGGCTTTATCGAATGAGCTCTGTCTGTGCGAGAATTGTCTCTTATTATTTTATAAACTAAATTATTGTGATAGTATGGAGGTTAATATACAAAAGTTCTTTGTCAACAGGTTAATTGCCGTAAAACGAAAATCAAACCACACATTAGCAAGATGTAAATAGTTTAATAAATGAGTGAAATCACACAGTTTCCCTAAGAGTAATATTTATAAAACAAAGATTGATGGATCCAAACCAGGTTTATGCCTAAAATATTTTCAATAGATTATTAAGTACCACGTTACTACCTGCATACAATGCAAATAAAAATAAAACTGCATGAATGAAAAGCTCCAGCTAAAAATAAAATTCATACTGCTGAAGTATGATAGAGGGTGCCACATAATTTCTTATATGCAAAGAAAATGGAGCACATTCGATAGCGTAGAGTTGGAAAAAGATATAGAAAGAAATGTGGCCATGTTACTGTAAGTGGTTTATTTCCTTTGTCTGTCTTTAAGTGAGGTAGTAAGGTGGGCATTTTACATAGGTAATTTATAGTTGTTGTAATTAAGTGCATATGAAATTCGAAATGAGTAAAATTAGAGGCATACGAGACCTAGCTTTTAGTTATAAATGTGACGATAACTGACCCATGCTTACATTTTCATTCGAGATGTCAAACACTGAAGAGAAGTGTCCAATAGCTTGGTCATACTTAGGGAAACCCGCAAAATTATTGAAGGACTTGAGCAAAGATGTAGTGGTCAGTTAAAAGTTTTTCTTGATGTAGGCTGAAAATTGTGTAGATGTGAAATTCTTGTGGGGAAGGCTGGGCAAATTGACAACAACTGGTACAGGCTTTTATGCATACCATTAGCTCATTTCTTACATAAATTTATGCAGGCTTTAACCTAAGTAAACCAAGCTTTTCTTATCAAATTTTAGGACCAGACAACTCTTATTTTTTCGTATGATTTCGAAAGCGGATGACCTAGGGATTTTTCGTAATATTTGGAAGGCTTATGTCCTAGGGGTTGTCATAAATAAATTGAGAATAAGAAGGGGGTGACCTAAGCTTTATTTTAAAAAAATGATAGCGAACGGTTACATGTAAGTCTTGAAATCCAGTTTATAATGAACGAAAATACATTCTTAACCGGTTTAAGCTTGAACATGTTAAATGCCTCTGCACTACAGCCGTAAATGAATATGGAACAAGTTCATAATAACTTATAAGTTCCAATCCTCTCTACCATACAATCGCATGCCAAGTGAAACTTGCCAAACAAAATAAGGTGCGCACGGCAAAATACGTTATACATTGTAGTGGACAAAATAGTTCAGTTGAAGAAGATAGTGACAAAGAATATGAAAGTGAAGCAAGAACTAAATGTGTGTAAATTTAAATCGATTATTTTCAAACATGACAGCAAATAATTCATTGCCTCTAAAGCAAAATGTTTTATTAAGCTGTCAAGTACTATAACATGACCCTCCTGAAACTCGTTTTTTATAATTACTTCTCCCAGTAGCTCGGGACGAATTTATTACTATGAGGAACAAGCTGAACTTTCAACAATATTCACTTAGTGTGAAAATATTACTCAACAGGAGCAATGATCAATGCTATCCGCAGAGAAAGTAATAATCGCACAATTATTAAGCACTCAGTTCACTAAGGAGACTGTACATTGATCTGGAATTGACGTATACTTGGGTAATAAATCATTTTCTGGAATTTCATTCTTCTGAACATGTTTGAATATTATTAGATTGAAACTATTGTTTTGCCTTTAATTTCCTAAAAATGTTAATATTTCCAGATTTTGCATTTGCTTTGAGAAAGTATATAATCATTCACAAACATGTGCGACAAAAACGATTTATGATGAGTGTAGTTGTAAAGAGTGCGGGTGTTGAAAAGGTTTAAGATGAAATCTTTTGATGCTGTGATTACAACGAAGGAAGGTGCAATTGTTTTTTGTAATCTCTGTACATGTGCCACCCTTCTTAACTTTACATCTCTATTACATGTTTAATTGGATTAGCCTGAGATAACTGAAACTATTGCTAGACTTATTGCTTGAAAAATATTGATGCACTTAATCTTGTATGTGCAACAGATTTTTGTGTCTGCTTTAATATTTATCTGGGATCCTAACCTATTCATAAGATATAGAATCTCCACCTTGGAGTTGACAAATAATTTATAAGTCGTACTGCATCCACCCAACCCGCACCCCGATACAGATATATCGTTCACTGTATCACATCACATAAAAATGGACTTCCAGCTAATATGCTTGCTGTCTCTGGGTTCTTCATCTTCATAACCGTTTGGGTTATTAAAAGTGAGTAAATTGTTTAATTTCTGTGAGCATAATTTACCTGATTTCTTTTCCATGAAAGCTGAAATTCCACTCTGATTACAGCTGTTACAAATGGGCACAATATAATCATTGGAAGAGACAACATAAATAACTGTATCTTTGGTACACATCTTAGATAAAGAGTCATTACCTTCTTTAGCTATAAAAATATTGCACTACAACACGTCTCTAGTAAATGTTAACCGTTTTTCGAAACAAGTGTCTCACATATACAAATTAGAATGCAAAAAATACACGCACAACAATAAAGAAGAGTAAATAGAGAAAACAAATGTAAACCTTTCAACATTTTTAGCAGTAGCAGGGACTGTGAACAGACTATTTTTAGAAGGGTCCATTTGCGAAAATAAAGCTTCCTACGAAAATTGAAAATACTGGGTAATAACGCGAAACCGAAGCCTCTAACCGACCGAGATTTTCTCTATGCTGGGCAAATTGTATTAGCGCATTTTGTTATTTTATTTTTGATATTTGTGTTTTTAAAATGTTCGCGTGTCCGTTTGCCCACCCGGATACTCAACTTTTGTGATCACCCTCCCTGCTCTTGTAGTGTAATTAAATCATTAATAATATAAAATAATAACTAATGATCACATGATAACCATGGAATCTCGCACAGCTAGACTAGCATGAGAGCGACTAGAGACAATTAAAGCATATATACCAGTCTGTCCATCTGTCAAGCAAATATTACAAAAGCGCCAGGAGTCTCTGGTTGAATTTACAGAAGGTGCAGAACAATTATTTAAACCGGTTACGAAGGATACCGAAGGAGCCACAAACGCTACCAAAGTTCTTCTTTCTTCTCTAGAGCACACCGCTAAAATAACTGGAAAAATAGCAGAGAGAACTAAGAAAACAAAAAAGATTTTAAGAGAACTTCCAGGTGAAATAGCTGCTGTTCAACCGATGCGAGAAATACTCGAAGGTATTGACCAAGCTCATGCTGAAATAAGTGATATGAAAGATTATATACCAGAACCAGAATTAAAACCAAGACAAGTAAGAGTCAGAGCTGAAGTAAATGATAAATGTATCGAAAATAGTATTTCCATCATAAAAAGTGTTAACGTGGTAAGATTACCTGCGTTTGAAGTGCACAGCTTTAATCAGAGAGGAATATTCTTTAAAACTCGAGTACGCTGATGATACTGTAAGTCGCGAAACCTGGTACAAACGGATATTTTGCATACATTATGTAATAAACAATTATCAGTCAAAGCAACAGGTAAGGAAGAAGAATGGCAGGATGTAAGTTCTGACCCAGGTGCCACTGGAAGTGGCACTGGTACAGGTAACAGGGGGAGTGGTCTTATTATCTCATGCCCCAATAACGTTCTTGCCAATGTTGAACGATTAGACATTCTGATTGGTTGAAAACGAGCCAGTAATAATTCCCCAGAAATCACTAATGAAGCAGCTGCTATTTGTCAAAAATTATTTACAGGCGTATCATGGACATTAATGTTTATCGGTCCCTCATTGATGAAATCGTTGATGATTACCACTTTGATTGAGGTATGCAATTTGATACAATGACTAGAATAAGATGATCCTACATAATGCACAACGTGGACCTGTAATGATCAGGGTGATAATTTCGCGATAACCAACATACAAAGCGATATACTCGGTGATGTTGTTCAGGGTATATTTAGAAGGGTAGCCCCATAAGCAATTCCGATTGCAAAGCAACTGGGAATGAAGGCTATTGACGTAGTTCGTGATAAAGGTATTTGTGCTGTTGGTGATGTTGCCGGTAAAGCATTCTCGGTAATAAAGGACAGACTAGCACGATTATTACGACGAAAACCGCAATCAGTAAAATTACCCAGCACAGAAATTGTGCCTGCAAATGTTAGTAAAATAAAAAATCAAGCTGCAAATAAAAAACTAGCAGATTTGGCTAGTGTACCCATGTCAGAAAAATAAAAAAATATAGCTGCTAGTCTTATAGATGGGAGTGGTCTTCGTGTCAGACTATAACACTTATAATAAAATGTTCAAACGTGCATGTGATCCAGTATTTGACATGGACGTACCAGTTCTCAAAGATAAATCGATTCGTGATTATCAGTATTATTCTTATGACACGTACGACAGCCGGATCAGCGTGGGCGAACTGAGTTGCAATTTCATGATACAAGCATATATTTCTTACCCCCTGAAGCATTTATTGAAGTAGAAGGTGAAATTCTGAAAACACATAATACTGAATATGGAGCTTATATTAGGGTTCGTTTTGTTAATAATGGTTGCATGGCGTTGTTCCACAGTGCCTTGTATGTCATCAACGGAGGAAATAATGAATCGGTTACGTAGACGTTGCCACGACTAAATTGGTTCTATCAAGATATTCCGATGATTATTCAAGATCAGCTGGTCCATCACTGATGTTTGCCGAAGACACTTCTAACAACCCTAATAACGACCCATATAATATAAGACGACCAATAAACAATGTCGACAATGCTGACGCTGATGTGTGGTCGGTGGTTTATTGTGCTAATCCAGAATTCAACTTAGGATTCCAGCGCGTCGATCAATGCTAAAGGATGGAATCTTTGGATTTTGTAGATATGTCAGAAAAGTTATTTTCGGAGCCAAACATACAGTTGTACTTGTGAAAAAGGCTACCGAAGATGATGCAATCTGGCGATCCGCTAGTGATGGTAATAATAACAAAACATTCATTGTGGATGCCAATATTGATACCATCAGTCACTGAAGAACAACGGTTGCTTTCTTTTAGGAGTCAAGGAAGTAAATCAACCTTATCATGGTTGACGATGACCACAAACAGTGTTCAAAGTACCACTAATGGTTTATTCACGTGGCAGATAACATCACATCAAGGTGTCTCTGAACCGCGAGATATATTCTTTGCTTTCCAAAATACTGAACGAGTAAACTCACAAACACACAGTATAATGATATTTGACAAATTTGGTATTACTGACGTTTAACTGAGAATAAATGGACATCAAGAACCAGCTGAAGATATATTATTGAATTTTGAGAATAATCATGTAGCACGTGCGTATCATCGTTCGATGACATTCGTGGGACGTGATCAAAATATTGATTACGGTTTGCAAATACCACAACTAGATTTTTGCAAAGCTGTATCCGATCAATTAATTTTCGCTGGGACACCTGGATTTATTTAGGCAATCAGTCGTTGATATACATTTTCGAGCTCGTGTACAAGAGGAGTTATTGCTAACTACAGAGCAATCACTGTTATACTCTCAGACAAAACAATGTTGCTTGAAGGTGTTGGTGGACGAATGAGAGTTATATCCCGGTAGAAAACATGTAATTGGATCGCGAGTGATCAGCAATTAAATCCCTCATGATATTATTATGTCATATCATCATGTTACTGTTACTTTGACTCCTGGTCAGATTAAAAAGCTACAATCAGTATCAAAAGAGAACTGTGGAAAAAAAAAGAACAAATCGAAGATGGTCCGAATAAACCATCATTGTCAGAACGTCAACTCGGGCACTTCAATGAAGCCAAATGATCAAAGACCGGCGTACGACTTAATCATTCTGCGGGTGCTCTTAAAGACACAGTCAAAATAGGTGGAATATTTCCACTTCTTGCAGCTATACCAGCGTTAATAGCCGCTGAAGCCCAAGCTGTTGCAAAAGCAGCTGTACTTGGTACTGTTGGAACTGCTGCTGGGATGGCATTAAAGAAAGCAACAGGTCACGGAATAAAAACTTGCAAAAAAAGGAAAGGGTCAAAGACTGCCAGTACTCCCCCCACCCCCTTCGTCTTACGGAAAGCGTTTAAGACTTCCCGGGACACTTCTTTGATTCTTTCTATGTCCAGTTTCAATTTAATTGATGCTACCAAGCGATTAAATATAAAAATATTTGTAGGTGTTTCTTGCGTGATCAATTACCAAAACAACCAAATATCCAGGAAACCGGTATCATTAATCTCGATGAAAACTCTGGTCCAGGTACTCATTGGGTTGAATACCCGACTGAACCACATGGAATTGTTTACTTCGATTCGTATGGGTTGGCACCGCCAAAAGAATGTTAAAATATGTGAGCATTTGAATACGTAGTATTCATGCAGTCTGGTATTCAACATTACCAGCACATACAATCACACATCCGCCTGAATGTGGCCGTGAAGTAATTGTTGTACTCGGTGCCTAGGTCCCTAATACCACCTCATAAAGAAGTGCACGAGTATATCACGTTGACCAACATTTTATACAGGTCTTAGTTAATATATATTGGTAGATATTTATGGAAGATCTTGCCTGAGTAAAATTTAGCAAGGCAACTAATCCAAATATGCAACTCTTAACGAGGTCAGGAATGAACTGGCTGTTCTTTTAAGTCTCTCAAATGTGGACCAAAGTGAAGTGGTTGTTTTTCAGGATAATGAAGACGAGCAATATCCCGTTGACATATATTATTCTGCGAGTTCCAGAAGATAACTTAGCCTTATTTATTAAAACGGTAAAATCAAAAACTAGGAGGAATCAATTCTAACACTCATGGGAACGTTTACTGGACGCATCAGAAGAATTTGGGATATTATGTATGACGATCTCAATATGAGTAAAAATACAATTACCAGTGTGAGAGAACCGAAATCAGATGATGATGTGTAAACAGAAAGATACGTAGACAGCAACAAGAATACGATCAGAACTGAGATTGATGATCGTTTACTAACCGCAGGTGATACAATGACTGATTCTCTCAATATGGCTAATAACAAGATCACTGGTCTCAGAGAACCAAAATCAAACGAAGACGGTGCAAGGAAGAAATATGTCGACAATAGCAACATCCCGATGATGACTTTGTTAATAACAATCAATAAATCATTAACCACATTTTGATCTGAATATTCTACTCACGTCAACACATGTTTGATATATCGCAAAAGAATGAATGGAATCGTTGAAGATTTCTTTGGAAAGCCAACAGTCGTTGACATCAGTCTCTTCGAAATCAAAAAGATCACCGACAGTGTAGTATATACAGTAGCTTCTGGATCAACATTATGGACATCACTCACTAAATGCATCAAACATCGCGCTGAGATTACAGTTATATACAGGTTCTCAGAACTCGGCGTTACAAGATTTACGACAACTGCCACAATTTCACTGCGTAATCGACTAACTGGATCTTCTGTATTGTTGGCAGTACTAGATCAAAACTATGAAGTAATAGTTTTGGTGGAACCCAAAGAAAGAGGCACCCCCGTTTTGTACTATTGGTGTCTTGAATTAATCGCTAAACTACCACCTACATAAAACATAATGAATCAAAACCCAATCGACGTTCAACATTTCATATACGAGCAAGTGTGTTCGTGGCATACCCAACTACAAATTTCATCGATGAGTATACATTAAAGCAAAAATGTACCTCACCCGTGTCGTTGTTACTGGCGTCTGCGGTCATCGCTGGAACAGTAACGGCCATCGGCGCACTGTCAGCGTCGTATTTGATAAAACCAGCATTTGGAATTGGTGTCGCCGTTATAACCAGCGTTGCTGATATTCTTAATATCTTCGCAAAAAATATCCACGTGCGCGGTTGATAAATTACACGAGTATACAATAAAGTTGCATACAGCGACGCTAGCATACTCGAAATTATATTCGTTGATATCATCAAATCTCAGCGAAGGAATAATATCAGATCAAGACTTCACAGAAATAATTAAGATTTACCATGATGCCATGGCTGTGTCAGAATCTACGAAAAGCGATATTAGACCTTCGATTTAACAAACAATAGTAATGTCAACTTCGAATGAGTTACCACAACATAATGTCATTAATGCAACTCCGTCAAAAAGCACGATGATATCAGCAAGCTCAAACAATTCTGAGTTCAGCGTTCTTTCCAACTGCGATTCCATCGAGGGAAATATCACTTGCACAATTACGAGGAAATCGCAGCTGGTCAAATATTAGATCAAATTCATTCAGTGGGTTGCAAGCAAATAATTCACTGGTATTTGCGTATAAAAATAAAACCACCAACACCGATCGATGGTGTTGTAACTCGTGATTGGCAAGTTATGAGTATACCCACGGATAGTTTCAAACAGATCAACGATGAGTTCCAACGGAGAATTAAATCTAAATTCGATATCACTGTTAATGAACCTACATTATCAACCGCGATAGAAATAAATTCTTTAGATTATGCCGTAGATATATATTCTTCACCGATCAAAACTGTGTTAGCATGGCCATAAGCTCCACCAGTATATGAAGGACCACCAGAACCTATACAATCTGATTACGTTACTGATAAACAATATTTTCGAAACTTCCAGAATATCCAAAAAGACAACCATGGTCGAATATTCAATCACGGGTAGACGATGAAAAACCCTTTTTTATACTACAGCTGATGGCGAAAGACTTCCTAATTTATAAAAAACTATATATAATTTTAGCAAAGAAGAAAATTATTACATCGATGAAGTGTATATTTATTCATTTTCCAATTATATTAATTATGAATATAATCGAGTAGATTGCGATGTACTAAATTTGTTTCGTTCTATATAACAACACTACGGTGATGATACAAAAGAACAGATCATTGAAACAATGCAACATTTAAGCAAGGTTGCATCAGATCTCTATTTTGTTAATAGAATAATCATTAAAAAAATTATTTTCTACAGATAACGACAGTTGGTTCATTATAAAAAAGAATTAGTATCACTTTAGGAACTATTTCTTAGCCAATACAAAATAAATAAAGAACAATCAACAACATGTGTACTTCCTGGATTTAACGCCGACGAGCTAAAAAAATCAGTTAACGATATCATCGATGAAAACTTTCCCAAAATCGTGAATGCATGGAGAAAAATAGCTACACCGACAAACATCCTCCAGCACAACAATGATCCATACGGTAGAGGTCGTCATATTTCGCCAGGTTTTGTTAACGTAACACAACATCAACAATCGCAGTCAACCTTATATGTGATGCAATTGATGGCAGCTATCAAGTAGATCTTGAAAAATCCAGTCAGGCCCAGCTGGGATATATTGTATACACATTCACCCTTTAAGCACCCCTCAGGATTTTAGATTGTGTTAGAACCCGTTAATCTAATTTATCTTCGATGTATTAATCCGCAATTATCACAAATACATTTCAAACTTACTGATAAACGCAGATACTTGCTTGATTTGAGAAATCAAGTTTTAAATATAACTCTGTATGTGCGTTCGTAGAGGATTTTAAAAAAAATAAAATCTGTTTCCGAGTCGAAGTTGGCATTTTACAATCGCTACAAATAATTATTTTTGTGGTATTATATAATGCATCAACACGTGAGATTTTTTGATACAACAAGGAGGTACTCGGAAGAGTCGTCAGAACAATATTGACAATATCATCCCATGAAAAAATCAAGGTAGAAAAATTTAGTGTTAAAATAATTATTGATGAATTCTTCTTAACGCAGGAACAGTTAAATGAACTGCAGCGAGAACATATTACAATTGTGTGCGATAGAGATAGGATTCTGAATTATGCACATTCTTGCATAGAATTGATCAACTTGAAAAAATATTTTGATTCAGAATAAAAAGTATTTATTTCTTTTTACTATAGTCAGAAATGGATTATTCCCCTGTGACTTCGTCATCAACTCTGTCAAGGATTTTCACTTTGTTTATCTGTTACAATTACTTTCATTTTCACAATCCGTTACTACTTTTACTTTGTATAGCTGTTACTGACAATCCTTTCACAATCACTACGGTCACTGGTGATAGCGTTTTCATTTTCATTTTTCGTATTCCTAGGATAATTCTGATCTAATGAACTAATTTTCTTAGTCGCGTGTGCCAGTGAAAGGAATTGTTCAACTAAGGTATCTTTGACTGTCGCCAAGGATCGTAACATAGACTGCTGAATCAACTAAATGAATCGGTACTCTGCTGGTAATATATGTCTGTCCTCAAGTTTTCGTTGTTGTAATGATTTAAAATGACAAATAATTTTTTCAGATTAAGTTGATCAGAATTTTTTTTATAACGTCGTGTTGTAATTTTTGAATTGCAGAAATAATAGTATTACTATTTTTGAAATTCAATATATAATAAATATTTATTTAATATAAAATATTATTTACACAACAAATATAATCTTAGCTTGAAGAGACAGCACAACCCCACTTGTAACCTTAGATTGCCAAACGACATTCTAGCAGGTCCAGAGAGTACATATATAATGTTAAGTTTATCGACAGCACAACACATATATTTACTGTATTTACAGTATATATAATTTTAATTCTACGGACAGCACAACATACAATCTTAACTAACTTAATTCTATGGACGGCACAACTTCCAGTTGAACCCCTTTGTAACCAAATTATATTTTAGCAGGTCGAAAGGGTTACATATATACATGTTTATAGTGTATATGATCATAATTATATGGACAGCACAACACTAACTTAATTCTGTGTCACAAACCAAAAGTGAACCTCATCATACACACACACACACACATACAAACGTAGCCCTTCTCTGCGATCAACAGATGTGAAGATAACCGGAATTTGTTTGCACACCTTCACCAAAATCGATCCACGGAGAGTGGAAAAGAACACCCACCACGTGGTGACATGGTGGGATAGGGTACATACATTTGTGGTCATTATTAGATGTTTCTTTTGAATTTTGAGCATCAGGTGGAGCCCCACTTTTTAATGAAAAATTGGAAAATTTTCGCCACCGTCGACATTTATCAGTCAGAGGATTGGAATACCAGACGTCGAGTATGTGTATTAGCCACTCTAACGCTGCGCCACAGACTATCCTTGCGGAGACATGTTTCAGAAATTATTATAATATTGCCTAACGGGCAATTCTTACAAGTGATCATTTTACTTTACTGAACGAATCATAAATTCATAAACTGGAGCTTGGTATTATTTCAATTTCCCTAACACACCGTACACAAAATTTGGACATACATTTCTGTCAGTGGGATTTATAGGATATGTTCAGTTATATTACCTAGTGATCCAAAAATAACTTAGCTGTATAGCACGCAGTAGAGGCATTCTTCTTGTTTTTCTTAATTGATTAGTTAATTGCCACACAGACAGTTAAGTTGCTGAATAAAATAGTTACGATGACACAAAAAACTAATCGCTGCAGTCATGTAATATTACGCAGTAACGAGCTGGGCAACTGCTTAATTACTCAATAGGAGATAGATTTTCTTGACAGAGTTATCTCTCTCAATTTTTGCTGTGTGTAATACTGAAATGTTATTTTTTATTCGTATTTCTTCGAAAACACCGATTTGTATATTTTATCCGCGATATGTTGTGCTGAAGGCATGCAAATTTCAAAATATTTTCCAGCTGCATTAATTGATCGAAATATTATTTCTTCACCAGTCTCCACGTTCACAGATTTAACAGCTGTTGTGCGATTATTACTACCACCAGTTCTTCCAAATTTACAAATTTTACTTTGTGTAACAGTTCGTAAATTACATAAAAGATTAGTTTTCGGATTTGAATCAATATGATTGATCTCAAGACCGTCTTCAATTAGTCCGTGGAAACACTCGTACACAAAGTAATAATTTGTATTGCCCTTAGTATTAAATTTGAGAAAACCATATTTATTGACAGAACTGACTGTTTTTTTTTTGATCGACAGTTCCTGATTACACTCTGTCGAGATACTTCATAATTCTTGATGATGGGATATTTCATAAATTTATTTTCTTCATTTATATGATAATATTATTTGTCTAAAAATTATTTTCGAAATGTGGCTTAATAATCTTAAGCATTTTGTTATGGGAGATTCATGGGAGTTATTTTTATCATAATATCTTTCAACTTTCTGTATTTTTTCCCCACCACCATTTACGCACAGCTGCGTTTCTCCTCTGACCCTAACCTATACTTCCAACACGGTTTTGGTCCTAGACTTGTTCTTCGTACGCTTTACATGTAATATCCACATAATTCATTTACGCAGGCTTCGTTACAAAGAACTCAAGAACCGATCATTAACCATTTTCATTTATTCTTTCCTTGAATCATTGTATATATAATTATACTTCAATTAAATATATATTTGCCTTAATTATAATATGGAGGAGTTTGAGAGATTATCTGCGATTAAACCATCTAAAGCTATATTCGATTTTGACGGAATATCCCCTGACTTGCCGAGGCGAGCTCTGGTAGATACGACAAAAAAAAAAAAAAAAAAAACAACCTCTGATTAAATTTATTCGTGGCTCCGAGAAAGATATTCGCGAAGATAGCGCGGTTCATGTGTGGCCAACATTCAGAATTATTCAAGACGTAGATGCATCGATGAATGGCCAAAGAGCAGCGAGATTATTAATTATCTCCACAATCAAAGATATTTATGGAATAAAATTTATTGCGGAAGTAAATGATTTTTGGATTATCCGTGACAAACGTGACCCTGTTCGATTATATCACACTGGAAATATTGTAAAGTTAAATAAAAATTGCAAACCAGGAATGTTGAATGGTATTGACAAACCTTATTATGAACGAGCATATCCTGTGACTGTAGTTATTTATGCGATATATCCGCTGAATCATAACCATAACGTTGATGACATCAAACCGATGAAACTGTCACGGCTAAATTGTGTTGCTGAACGAGTCAGAAAATATTTCACAAACGCGACAAGTGGAAACGGTTTAACGGATTTACGACGTAAAAAATAAATGAGTGGGCAGAAACAGTTAAAGATACCGGAGCGTCTATTAAAAACGTTGCTAAACAGGGAAAGAAATTAAAATTTATAATAATGGTACAAAGAATAACCGAAGAGATTTTGTACGAATCGAAACGTAAATCGAAAGGAGCTCCGATAAATATTATTGATCATAATGCGCATGCGTGGACTTCGACTATGACAATATCTCCACGAAATAAAACTTTTAAGTTCCATAACGATGATATGTTTGATTTTATCAGAAATGTCAGTAAAAGTGATCCTGTATCCATGTGGCTGTTTCAAAGTTCCGATGATGGAAACTATGATCAATTTGTACGACCTAATCGATATATTTATCGTACAGAATCTCTCCATGAAGTAATGAAAAAATTGCTCTGAAATACACCGATGATGCTGAACAATTACTGAGTATTTTGCATTTCCCTCAGATGCTGCTCATTTTGATCAGATGGAAAATTAATGGAAACCAGCACGATTATAATTTCTTGAAGACATGCAGCACATTTGCGTGAAATACGGACACGGCATATTGTGTAATACTAAATACGATTATACGGCTGGTATCTCTGTTGATATGGTTGCATGTTATCCCGGAAGTTTTCTTAGAATGGGAGAGTTTTCTGCATATTTTAAGAGATTTGGTTATCCAACACAAGAGATGACCAGTATTGCTATAAACGGACCCTTACCCGATTTTGACTTAACTGGATTTGCGTGCATTGAGTCATTCGAATTTACACCTAAAAACCTTCATTCGATTGTCGCTGTTTGGTTTGGAAAACATTTTTGCGAATGTTGCTGGGCTTCAATAGTTTTATTATGAGATATACTTTATTTTAAAATAGTAACATCGTTGGTTGTAAGTGAAGCAATTATATCATATCGTCCACAAAAACAAGCTTGGTTACCACAGCAAAATAAATATTTCCATGATGAAAATCCTGATATAACTGATTCTGAGATCAAAATCACAAAACGCATTGGCAGAAAACTAATCGATAAATTTACGCAAGAAGGATCATATGATCATAATCGACATCGTACAAGATGTACACTAAAATGAATACAGGATTGCTATAATAATTACATATCGGAGCTGATGCATCAGGGTTGAATGGAGAATAAAACGAGAAAAGATACTTAGTTATTCTGAATCTGCCGACGTTGAATCTAAGGAAATATATTACAAAGATAAACAGATGTCAGAATTGTCATCAGCACCATCTGTATGTGATCCTGTGACCAGACACAAAACAAATTATCGCAATGGACATTGAGGTTCTGGTAAAACAATACGTGCAATTGAATTATTCCTGAACAACTGTTCAGAAATGGTTGTTTTGACAATACACATAGACTCGCCAGAGAAATGAAGAACGAGGAGTTAAATCGCATACTTATCACAGCTTCTTCTGATGGAAGGGAGATACATGGAACCCTGAACGAATTGGTGAAAAATATATTCCAAAGATTTTTATATGGGATGAAATATGTACAGTGTCGCTGTAGACATTAAAATATTTCTTGATTGGTTGTTGACAAAACGTTCAGCTATCATTATGTGCGGCGATGATGGTCAACCTCCACCTTTTGTTAGACCATCCCCACATGAATGGCTGAAAATGTTCGTCGATTATTCGGAGGAGATAACTGATGATCATAGAGCTATTGATGAAACACTGAAAGAGTTTAAAAGGTTAATCAGACTGCAGTCAGGGAAGAATCAGTGTAAAAAAAACTCCTATGCATGATTTTTGGAATATATGGAGTCCTACTGATTTGATAGTTACAAGTAGAAAGATAGTTCGTGAAACACTTCAACAAAAAATATTTCTGTTACATAGAGAAATATTCTCAAATCTACCTGTATCATTGTGTTATCGCCTATCAGATACGCAAGAACAGAATATTGAAGTTAAGAGTCCTGGAATTAATGACAAGCAAATGTTTTTACTAAATGATATTCTTTTAGCTCATGTGAGTGTTTCTGAGAGCGCGTTAACGATGGATACATCTCCGTGGACGCTAAGTTATGCTATAACGATTCATTCATCACAGAGATTAACTGTTGCAGATACTAATATTTGGATTATCGATGATCGTATCGAATGGTCAAAAGTAGTTTATCTCGCTGTGTCTCGAGTCAGATGAATATCTCAGATGCAGAGGGTTATCATAGACTTCACAGAAAATAATAATCAAACTGCTAGCAATTTCGATGATTGAGTAAGAAAAATATTAACTTTTTATAAGCAGTGTGACAAAAGAATAAGCGCGACTTTGATCTCGTTGCTGAAATTATCATGACACTGAAAGAACGACATAATAATCATTGTGCAAGTTGTAGCACAGTAATGTTGGTGCAGTATTCAAATAATAATCCAAAATAGTTTACAGTAGATATAATTAATAGTAGTCTTGTGTTGTTTTTTTTTTTTGGGGGGGGATCGCATTGGTAGGTTTCATAGAAATTGCAAGAGTAATTTTATTATTTAACGCAGTTATCACATTTGGTAGTCTTGCAACCCATTCACGTGACCTCCTGCCTTTCTGACCTTTGTCTTGGGATAGTTCCTGTGCATTCTGATATCCAAATAACCGCTCAGCAAGGGTTCGATTAAATCGCTCAACGATTGCCTGTTCATGATTAATTACGGTATGTCCTCTTCTGATTTTGACGTTATGTTTTTTCATCAGAGATGATACTGCACCAAATAATTCTTTGCCAGGATCAACATGGAGCAACTGTGGCCATCGCAAGGGTCCTCGATGATAAATGTGTTCAAAAGCAGATGCAACTTCGGTTGCTGTTTTAGTTGATAGTGGTTCTGCTTCTTTATACCTACTTGCAACATCAACTACAGTCAACGCTTATTTTGTATGCGCGGGATTGACTTCTACCAGCTTTAACGGTATCGTGTGGTAAAAACAAAATGTATGCTTGATGAACTTCATTGGCAGTGCTGACATCGAAATGTGCGTACTGAATCTTTGTAGGTGGTGGTAGGTAAATTTTCCATCTTGTCTGTCGTGCTAATCAATTTGCAGCAACAGAACGTGTGACATTTGCTGCATCAGCAAGTTTAGTAATCGTTGCTCTACCTCTCCGATATCCTCTTGGGCTATAATAAATCGATTCTATTATAATAATAATAACGGTTGATTAATTACCAGCCACTAGCACTAGTTTACTTTTCATCCCCGATTTTATAAGCAAGCTAGCAAGTTTTTCTCTGAGAGATTTATTTTTTATGGAATTTAACGAGGGAATCTACTTGACATCTGCAATATGTCGTTGTTGTAAATCCTTATTTTTTTATTCGCTATAACATGAACGTTGCACGCTTGATCAATCGAATGTAATGGATTCTCTCCAATTCTTGGTTAATCTTTCTCGTCAAGTCGGATATCAAGTCGGGTTTTAGGACCACAATAATTGTATCCATGAAGATGTTTTTTCCCCCTTGGTATTTAGCAAATGAAGCTCCTGGTAATTTTCCCAGCGAAGCAGCGAAATCACCACCGGTTTTATTAGAGATAAATATGTATTTCTTTTGTATCACATTTCATTCACTTGCCTGTATGTGCGCACTTTTTATTTTTCGTTATTATTGTTGCTAATCCACTTGTGGGGATGGGTGCTCTGCATTGAACACAATATAAATATAAATTCATATTATTTATTATATTTTTACAACATGGATATCATTGATTTCTCAGCGACACGAAATCAAGAGTCAGTCAAGCATCATCGAGCGCTACCAAATTCTATCAGAGCAATTATCATAGGTCCATTTGGGTATGGTAATTAGATGATGAGATGTTGCCTAATATGACAACGAGATGGCTCAAGTGGGATAAGTTATATTTAGTGGTACCATCTGTAGATGATCAGCAATACTACAATGTACTTAAAGATTTTAATAAGAATGTAAAATTGTTGGACGAGGACGGTAATGATATTATTCATTTTAACACCGATATTGATGAAGCCCCATATGTAGATGACCTCGATGGATTTATTAATAATCTTGTAGTATACGCTGATGTCATGCTGGACAAGCAATCAAATCCAGCTCGGATATTTTCTGGAGGCAGGCATAAAAACACAGACATGATTTATGTTACACAACGATATACACAAATACCTAAATTAATCAGAGATAACTGTAATATTTTATTTGTGTTCAATGGAGTCGATACACATACTCTCCGAAACATTCATCATACTTGGTGTTCAGGGGATATGAATATGATTAAGTTCAAAAACTTCTTTTCAAGTGCGCAAGCTACCCCACTCGGATTTAGCACAATACATTTACATGATCCTCGGTCACGATATGGTGATGGTATTGATACAATTTTTGGTTAAGTCACAACAGCAGAGAAGGTGACGACAAAAATTGAATGTCCGGGTGGGTAAACGGGTGGGTGGGTAGTTAAACGAACACGCGAAAAATATTTGAAAACACAAGAGTTCAAAATAAAATAAGAAACTGGGCTAACCCAATTGGAGAAAATCTCGGTCGGTTAGAGGCTTTGGTTTTGGTGTTATTGACAATGTATTTTCATTTTTCGTAGGAAGCTTTATTTTCGCAAATGCACCCTTCTAAAAATGGTCTTTTCAGGGGCGGGTGGGTGAGTCAACATGTAGTGGTCAATTAGGGAATTATGCCAAAACGTGTTCAGAGAGGAAACTCTAGGGGAGGGCAAGTCCCCCCCCCCCCGCCTCCTTTGCCTCCAATATTGTTGCTAGTGAATTGTAGGCCTCAGTTTCAACACTTCTTATATGTATCAACATGCTCTATGATGTCAGCATGACGTCTTTCACAGGGTGGCAACTATATTATAAGCGTAATCATCCCACTCTAGTTTTAGTTTAAGATTACAAATATTACAACAATTAACATTAACATAACTAATTCATCAGCTATAAGATATTGACTATTTAAATTGGGGGGGGGGCTGCGATTTTCTTTTGAGCTGAAATATTATATTTTCTTTTATCTCAATTTAATAATTTTTAAAAATAATATAATGGATTTCTTTGAAGGTGTTCTACTGTGCTATACATTAGTTATTGACATGGAAATTAAAAGAAAAATATGTGTCAGGTCCGTGCCCCAGAACATTAAATTATTGGTCCTTAATATACTTGCGGTTTACCGTGATAAGTATCGCAACATATTGAGACATAGCTTGGTATCCCGCGGCAGGAAATATTCCATGGTACCCGTGTTTATTAAGCAGTATTTGCAAGATTTTAAGTGAGCAATATTTAAATTGAGAAGTAGTTCTGACTGGCTGAATTCAGCGGAAATGTACATTTACTAGAAGTGCATAGACCGTATTCCCCAGCGACCGTAGTTTTTGTTTTTCTTCACCTTGAATCACAATGGGCATGATCATCAACCTAGAACTGCCATTCCAATCCGCAGTCCTGAGTTCAGGCAACAAATATGTTTTGAAGTTATCTAACTGTAAGAAAGCTCAATGCAATCTCAGATCACATATCGAAGTCGCTACGCGAGAATAACATCTCTGAATAAGAGTTCAAGCTTATCCTCGACGAAGTCGACAAATACAAAATCATTTTAGAAAAACAAAATACGGTCAGTATCGCACAAGGCATTAACTCAAATGTAATTGACGAAGTGGCAAAAACCGAAATAATAGCACTTGAATGAACTAAAGCTCGTGAGAATTGTATGAAAAGTCTCCCTGGAAATTTGCAATAAATTGGCATATCTGCTCTTGTGTAAACAGAGCCATTTGTAACCCAGCTTCCTATGCTGACGGTCACATATTTTGGCCCTCAAAATCTGTTCTCATTCTTACAAATTTTTTTATGTCAGTGGACTCTATGAAACAGTCAGAGAAAAGTTTAACTGTGTCAGTTTCTGGATTTTCATTATGTTACCTAATCATTCCCTGGAGAAAAACGTTTTCCCCGTAATTTGAAATTGGTACCAAAACTCTCACGAATTAAATTGTCTGCAATTATTACATAGCAGCAGTGTTGTTCAACGATTCGGCAGCCAACTCTTGTGGGTCGAACAAAGTAATAAAAAAAACTAGAAGTGCATAGACCGTATTCCCCAGCGACCGTCGTTTTTGTTTTTCTTCACCTTGAATCACAATGGGCATGATCATCAGCCTAGAACTGCCATTCCAATCCGCAGTCCTGCGTTCAGACAACAAATATGTTTTGAAGTTCGGTCGTTTCTTACAAGCATCTCCAAAATCGATGTGAGATCGAATAAAATATCATTAACCGGAAAAAGAGACGCATTTCGACCGTTCTCAAGGGACCATAATTTGTAAAGCATTGTCTTTTGAGAGAGGTCGCAAAAGAACCCAGTCAGCTAATTTGGTTATTTCTGGTCACTGATACAATTGTCTCATTTAATACGTCCGCTCGCTTTAAGATCACTTTGCCTTCACAAGTGTTTGAAATGGCACGTTCTATTTGATGAAGAAGAGCCTAAAGTGCGTCATCACATCTTCTGAAAAAACAGTCAAATATATTAATCCAAGTTTATATATACCTAGTGCAGACAATACAAGTCCATTTGAACTGTAAGGGGTACAACCATTTAGTTCTGATATGCGATCGTTTTGATACCCTAATGATGCGAATGATAATGTAAATAAGTCTGAAACAACCCGTCAGTTCGGATTAAGAAATAGCTCAAATATTTGCTATGCCTATAACAGAGTTATATTTTTGTAATTGCGAAGCGCATAAAATAGCTCATACAAACATCCCCTTGAAGAAATGTAACACTACAGTAGAATACAGTTTTTGCGAACTTTGCTGGAGACAATTTATTGTAAATTTCCAGCGAGACTTTTCATACAGTTCTCACGAGCTTTAGTTCATTCAAGTGCTATTATTTCGGTTTTTGCCACTTCGTCAATTACATTTGAGTTAATGCCTTGTGCGATACTGACCGTATTTTGTTTTTCTAAAATGATTTTGTATTTGTCGACTTCGTCGAGGATAAGCTTGAACTCTTATTCAGAGATGTTATTCTCGCGTAGCGACTTCGATATGTGATCTGAGATTGCATTGAGCTTTCTTACAGTCAGATAACTTCAAAACATATTTGTTGTCTGAACGCAGGACTGCGGATTGGAATGGCAGTTCTAGGCTGATGATCATGCCCATTGTGATTCAAGGTGAAGAAAAACAAAAACGATGGTCGCTGAGGAATACGGTCTATGCACTTCTAGTTTTTTTTTATTACTTTGTTCGGCCATAAATTAGAGGCAGCGACCCACAAGAGTAGGCTGCCGAATCGTTGAGCAACACTGCTGCTATGTAATAATTGCAGACAATTTAATTCGTGAGAGTTTTGGTACCAATTTCAAATTACGGGGAAAACGTTTTTCTCCAGGGAATGATTAGGTAACATAATGAAAATCCAGAAACTGACACAGTTAAACTTTTCTCTGATATGCCAAGAATCTGTTTGGGTATTGATCCAAATAAAGGTTTCATCTGAAATTTTACTGAAATAATTTATCATACATAAATTCTTTGAATAATTGCAATTGAATAGCTTTATTAGTTGCAAGAGTCTTCTTAGTGAAGACTGAGTTTGAAAACTGGCCGAAGGCTCGAAAGAGCAAATAGCATATGAAAAATCAGAGCTGTGATTGGTCAGTTAGGTGTGATTTTGTTCTGTACTATAACGAAAAATGTTTTGAAAATGCTCAACACATATAGACTGATCTGATCTAGTACACATAACCAACTAGCTAATGAGTTCCCGATAAGTTGAAATTTTAGTCTAATGACACTGATTCTAGGTTAACATCTGTTACCTTTATAATACAGTGGCGGAGTTTAAACAATAATGGTTGCTATCACTGAAAGAAAACATTAACTGAATTACAGATTAAAAGTATTCAGTTTGAACTGCTTTTTATCTAAAAGAGAACCAAAATCGCTTTAGAAGAAAGAAACAGATCAATATTCGTCAGAAACTTTTGCGGGTCGCAATAGAAGTACTCTTACATATTCAGAACTTTACAAATAATTTCGACCGATTAGCCATTACTTGCAAAGGTGACGTTAAATTTATAATGCATATATATACCCTGTGTAAAATAAAGAGCCCCACAGGGACCTTAAAAGTGTTGTCCAGCACTATCCCCCCCCCCCATCATTCGCTGATCCAACACGTGGCTGTTCCACCCATTTTCTTTTCTGTCCCAGCTCTCTTGAATACTTCTGTTACGGGACCACTGGTCACGATTATTTTATATTTAAAAAATGAAGAAAAATATATATGGGTAATGAGTGGAAGAACTGACTTGCGTTGCAATGATTAGTTTCCAACCTCTTTGGACATTTAGTGTTGCACATTTATGACAAACGTAACGAAAAATAAATGTCAGCAAACTTCTGTTTTAAAGAGTGAAAATACCATACACTGCCATTTACATACACGCAGAGTATTCTAGGTTTCGATGTAATCGCATCAGTAGAATGTTTACTCATCTACGCATTGAAAGAATGCCTGCTCGACCGCACATTTATTAGTTCCTTACGAAAAGCAATGTTGCTGTAAAGCGAGAGTTCTGTCAAGATTATCGGGGCTCAGTACATACTTCGAAAAGTAGGCGTCCTTAAGAATTTTCGTAAAGTAGGCGTCCTTAAGAATTTTAGAACCCAGTATCTACATATTCGACGAATTGTGCACCATTGTGTCCTTGTTAATGACTTTCTGTCTTTGGTAACTTTTATTGTGTCAGCCGTGGTTGGGTTTGGGATTTTGCAGCAGCGAAATGCCCAATAAAAGCGATGGTTTGTGAATTTGCTGCTGTTCATTTAAACGATCATAAAAGCGGAGGAAAACGCAAAAGTAGGCGGCTTGAACAAAATCTGAGATGTCGTACCAGCAATTTTTCGCTCGTGGGACACGAAGTTAAGAATCGCCTGCTGTGCGGATAGAAATCCGCATCTCAAGGCAGGGGTGGGTTGGAGTTGAACTTTGGATATGCCTTGATTAAAAAAGCTGCTTTTTGACTTTTCTGTCATTTTTTGCGCACAATATACAATTTATTGTAAATTTCCAGCGAGACTTTTCATACAATTCTCACGAGCTTTAGTTCATTCAAGTGCTATTATTTCGGTTTTTGCCACTTCGTCAATTACATTTGAGTTAATGCCTTGTGCGATACTGACCGTATTTTGTTTTTCTAAAATGATTTTGTATTTGTCGACTTCGTCGAGGATAAGCTTGAACTCTTGTTCAGAGATGTTATTCTCGCGTAGCGACTTCGATATGTGATCTGAGATTGCATTGAGCTTTCTTACAGTCAAGACGTGGATTTCATCCATGCAGAAAACACCTTTCTTCCTCCAGTTACAGTAACCTTGAACTATGTTTTCTTTTGAGCCGGAAGATCGACAGGGTTTTCCCTACACCAACTGCAAGATATCTACAGACTTTGAAAAATGTAGACGGTAGACAACTCGAGTTAATGTGTGGCACAGATATCGACAGCGTGAAACATCGAATGATACTATATGGCACAGCCATTCTCTAATGTTTAAGTATGTTGCTTCTTCACTAAAAATATGTGGTTTGGTAAATATGTGGTTTGGTTGCGAAGTAGTGAATGGGGACTGTTTATCGTCAAGGGGGTTGGGAATGTTAAAAATGGGTATATCGAAATTAGCATGACTGCTCTAAACATAATGACTTGGAATGCGAAGGGCATTATGACAGGAACACCCTATCTTTGTTCATTACTTCCTACGGTAGATATTGTATGCATACAAGAGCATTTGCTATATCCAGAGCAACTGCAATTTTTTCAAAGCATTGATAAAACATTTACTGCTTTTTCGAGACCGGATAACAGAATTGATACATGTCCATGGGAAAGAAAGCGTCTGTCTGGATTTGGAGGAACTGCAATTTTCTATCGGAAATGATTACCGGTTCGTCCTATGAATAATATCGGGAACGACAGAGTTATTGCAGTTGAAATTAGCCTGCGGGCAATCAAATTGTTTTTGTTCTGTGTGCGGTTTCCTTCCACAAACGCCTCATTAGATGATTATAAAGAAATAATGGAAACTGTGGAATGCCTTTATGATGAATATAGTCAAAAAGGTTTAGTGATTATCTGCGGTGACTTTAATGCGGAGCTACCCAAAAGAGTGATTCCAAAATGTTCAAGGTTACATCCTTCAATCATTTCTTAAAAATAGGCATCTAATGTCAACATGTGATATTTTCCCTTCTGGAATACCAGGTTATACATATTGCTCATCAGACGGTAAACACTCGTCCTTGATTGACTACATTTTGATTCCCTCCTCCAAAATATATTTAGTCCGTAGTGCCAATATTGAAGATGACCATCATCTCAATCTATCTGATCATTTACCTGCACGAGCAGAGTTGTTAGTTCCAGACGAACTCCTAGAATCAACATTTTCCAGATATCCAGTTACAATCAACTGGCGCAAAGCTTCTTCAGAACAGCAGGAGCGGTACAGAAGTGAAACCAACGAGCACTTAAACTCAGTGGAGCTATTTTTACACAACATTTCAGATGTACAAAACACCCTAGTTACTGCTGCGACTGTTTTACGCAATACGGCTGACAACATTCTTCCAAAGAAAACCTTCCTGCCACACTTAAAACCTTACTGGAAATTTATTAATGTGGCTGAACTACATAAAGAGATGAGAGGAAAACGAGCATTATGGATAAAAGAAGAACGGCCACGTGGTACACAATTTAAAACTTATGCAGAATATAAAAATGCGAAAAGAAAATTCAGAAACCAATTAAACAAGGCAAATGACCAATACGAACAGAAACAATTCAATGAGCTGGAAAAAGCTGCAGAACTGGATGTAGGGAAATTCTACAGAATAGTAAGACTTCATAAGAGGGTCAGAGACAAGATATTTCTGAACTAAAAGTGGAAGGAGAAATAATACGGGGCCCTGATTTGATTCGTGACGCGTGGCGCCAGCATTTTAAAATTTTAGGTACTGAAATGCCAGACATTCATTTTAACGAATCGTTTGCAACGGATATTAGAAACAAAATGAAGACTATTGTGGATTCAAATATTGATGATGGAGCAGATAAGGATATGTGTGAAACCATACTACAGAAAGACATTGAAGAGGCTGTACGAGAGCTGAAGAAAAATAAATCATGCGGACATGATAAAATATATGCAGAGCATTTAATGTTTGCCTGTCAATCGATTAGTTCTATTTTGTGTAAAGTGTATAATAGCATAATTTCCTTGGAAACCTATCCTGACTACTTCAAAACTGTAAATGCTATACCTATCTTTAAAGGTGGGAAAAAAGACAGACTAGATATGAATAACTATAGAGATATCTCAATCGTTCCAGTTTTTCAAAAAGTATTTGAAAAAATATTGTTGAAAAGGCTAATTCTTTTTAGTGAAAGGATCAATTTCCCTCATCCTTTACAACAGGGATTTCGAAGCGAATGCAGTGGCATCACTGCAGCCTTTATTATAAAGGAGGGAATAGCCCATTATTTAGAAGGTCAATCAAACGTTTATGCTGCATTCCTGGATAATGCTAAGGCCTTTAATACGGTATGGCATGATGGTCTCTTTTATAAGCTATTCTATCTCGGAGTTCAAGGAAAACTGTGGAGATTGATTAAAAATTCTTTTCGAGAAGTTAAGGCCCTTGTTCTGCTCAACGGGCAGCATTCGAAACCATACTCAGTCAATCAAGGGGTAGGACAAGGAAGAACGCTATCAGCATGGCTATTCTTAGTCATGATAAATGACCTAATATCCTTGCTGGAGTCAACAAAATCTGGAATACAAGTTGGTACCTTAAGTATCCCCTGTGTTTTACTAGCGGATGACACGAGTAGTGAAGGGGGACACTTTACGTACAATGGGAATTAGCATTAAAAACACCCTTGGGACACTTTACGTACAATGGAAATTTAACATGGAGAAAAATCGTGGGACACTTTACGTACAAGGGGAATTAACATGGGAATAAATCGTGGGATACTATACGTACAAGGGAATTTAACATGGGAATAAATCGTGGGATACTATACGTACAAGGGGAATTTAACATGGAATTTTTTTTTTTTTTTTAAAAGTTTTTTTAAAATTTAAATTTAAATTTAAATTTAAAAAAGGGGTAGGCAATTCAAAGACTTTTTTTTTCGAGAAATATGGGGGCCCTGAAAAGGGCCTTTGGGTTTTTTCTTCTTCTTTTAACTTCTTAACTTCTTCCACCATCCTCTTATTTTGTCCATCATTCCTTTCTTCTTTTTCTTTTCTGTTTCCGGCAACCAGTCCGGGTGGCCCATGGCCCGGAACTTCTCTTGGATTTTCATCCAGTTTGTGTTCAGTTTTTCGAATTCATCCCTTTTTTTTCTATTTTCTTCTTCTTTTCTTTCCTTTAACCACTTTTCTTTGATCTTCTTGACCTCTTCGGTCAGCACATTCCTCATTAGTTCTTCAGCTTTCTTAAGTTTTTCTAACCCCCACTTCGCGAAACACCAATCTGTCCATTCTACAATGTCTTCTAGAAAGCACCTTGCACTCGTCACATGATCTATCGCTTCTTTTAACTTACCCACTTTGACATACGGTGGGTTAATTAAACCTCTGATTCTCTTCTCCTCATCCTCTATCATTTCTTTTACAATATTTACGGATAAGTGGAGGCTGGTTACTTGTCTTGAGACGAAGTCTTTTGTCACTGCATACCTCCATTCCTGTTCAACCCTTTCTACTACACTCAATCCATCTACCATCCAATACCAACTTCCCATAAGATCGTTGTATAAAGCTGAAGCTGCTGGCATCTTCTTGTTTGCTTATTCCGTAGAATGGGTTCCAATGGCCAACACTGTTAGTTTTATACTCAAAGCGCGAACGTGAAGGAAAACATCCCCTAAAAAACATAAAATTCATCTTACCTAGATCATGACCCAACAACGCGCGTACGTGAAGGAAAACATCCCCCTACTTTTTCATTTCATATAATAAAACCCTAACTTTACTCTTCACATACGCTAATAAACCCATAATCTACTATTCACACAAACATACCTTAGCTCTTACAAACACAAACACACCAACACACACACACACACACACACACACACACACACACACACACACACACACACACACAAACTCATACCCTCACACTATCTTAAAAAAGAGTTAGTGTTTATATACACACTACTCTACCTACACACATTGGCAAATCGATCGTTATTTCTTTTCTAGAGTATTGGGTAGCCCTGAAAAGGGCTGTTTTTTTGAACTCCTGATGCACCTATCTAATGGTTGCACCGTCCTGGCCTGGCGCCACACACGCATCTTCTTCCCCAGTCTTCTTTCACCTTTCTTCTGGGGAGCGCAGAGGGAGGATGATTCGCTTCAGCACCCCAATCCTCTGTTTCAGGAATATTAAACGACATCATCTCTTCTCTTTTCTTTTCCTCCTCTTCCCTCTGTCTTCTCTCCTCTTCTTCCTTCTTTATTCTTGCTTCTTCTACTATAGCCTCCGCTGATAGTTCGTTTACTATCCGCCTGGCATATTCTAGGTGCATCTGGAGTTCTAACAGTTTCACTATTCTGCTAGTCATTCTTCTGGCTGTGTTGATCAATCAACAAGGGTAGCTGGACTACCGAACGAGTTTCAATTTATACTGAAAGCGCGTACGTGAAGGAAAACATCCCCTAAAAACATAAAATTCATCTTACCTAAATCATGACCTAGAGACAACAACAACGCGCGGACCTAAAAGAAACACTCGCTCACTTTTTTATGCTACCCATCACTTCAATAGACTATCCACATACGCAAAGCAATCCAATCTAACCCAAAATATACACCTCAAACAGCCCAAAAAACAAACATCATTTTAATCTACTATCCACACCAACCTACTTTATCACTTACAAACACAATCACACAAACTCATACCCTCACATTTTTTAAAGGAAGAGTTAGTGTTTATTTTCACACTACTCTACCTACACACATTGGCAAATTAATAGTTATTTCTTTTCTAGAGTATTGGGTAGCCCTGAAAAGGGCTGTTTTTTTTTTTTTTGTTTTTTTGCTATGGCATTCTTTTTTAGTTTCTAAGAATGCGATGTCCTCTGAGGATAGACTTTCTGGCGATAGGTCTGCTTCTTCGGAAAGAGAAGAAGAATTCTTTGGTGTCGATACGACAATCGACAAAGCCTCTGTCAGCTTCAGGTTGCTGCTGCTGTTGCTGTTGTTGCTGTTGCTGCTGTCTCTGAAGTCTGTACTTCTCTGTCCATTCTTCTTTCTCCTTGTTCATTTCTTCTCTGAAGAGCTCTTCTATCAGGTCTTCAGTGATTTTTAACATTCTCACATTCTCTATTTCTTCTGGCTTCGGTATCAGACTGTGTCTGACCCTATGCAGATTCACGTAGGCTTCGTTGAGCTTAGCTAGTTTGGAGCACATCTTCTTAGGAGGATGAGTCGACAATGGATGGCTAGACTGGGAACAACCCGGTTCTTAAAGTGAAAGCGCGGACGTGAAGGAAAACATCCCCCACACGGTTTTCGAGCCGCAACGTTCATGAGAGGGATAGTAAGAAATGAAAGAGCATCAATCCAACATTCTTATAGCTAAACAAACCACAAAGGCATTTTTTTCAAAACACAACATTTTTTATTCAAAAATCACTTAACACTAACTAACAACAACTCTAACAATAATCCAACATTATAACATCAAACAATTTTTTTTCAAATACCAAACATTTTTTTCTTCAAATACAATCTACTTTAAACAAGGCTGACAACGTTGTGAATGAAATTGTGATTTCCACTGTTGGAAATCATTAGGCCATTGATGGACACTACGTTTCCTAGCTTGAGACAAAAGATAAGCATAATGGTCACAAAACCATCGATCTACTTTCACATCGTTTCTAGCAGAAGAACGAGGATCAAAATGAGTCACTAAATGTTCTAAGGAATAGCCCAGGCTGCGATGATGCAGAAAATACACACAATATTGTCCACACACCAAGGAATCTGTGCCTTGTAATTTCACATTATTGAATCGGGTGGTTTGAGCATTTCTTCTCATAAAGTCGATGATATCGTCTTCCAAAGGGGGCAATCCGTACGAATCGAAATATTCCACACAGCCTTCTTGAGGAAAGTAGACGGCTACCCAGTGGGTTCCTGGGAGATGACTATCGTCCGTGTTGATCACGTAAGCTTGATGGTCTTTAGGTTTGCGATGAGGGAGTTCATCTTTAGCACAGACGACAGGATTCCAAGAAGACGTATACGAACTGTGGTTCAAAAGGTAATAAAGTTCCCAGGTATCCATTGTTTTGTGTTTGTTTTCTTCTTCTTCTTCACAGGTAATAATACGTCGTCAATTCGATCCTGACTTTTTGCTTGAAAATGTCTGACGAATAAACGGTTATTCGTTCTGTTTCCTCACTCTGATTCAGGAGAGCTTCGATACGATGGATCTCTTGAGTGGTTAATGCTGGACAAGAATGTTCACGCAAGTCTTTATACCACTGGTGCAACACGTCTTTGTTCGAGATGAGACTCCAAGCTTCGTCCAGATACTCGTCCAATTTTTCTTCTTGACTCAACATCAGGCATTTATCGTGTTGAATTTGACTGGGATGATCGTTTTGACATCCATAGCAATTTTTCTTGATCAATTCCGTCATTTTGTCGACCAAGTGTTTGGCAAAACAGGAGACTAAATGGGCTTCTTGTTCTGGCCATCTTGACTTCATCATGACAACTTCTTCGTCTTTGTCTTGGGATCCTTCTTCCACGATCTCCTCACATTCCGTCTCCAAAGTTTCTCCACTTTGTAAAGAGGGAGAACAGTCTTCCATGGCTTTCTAATAATCTAGAATGACTTCTCTCAAACTGTTGATTTCTATCGTATTATCGAATTCTGCATACAGGAGGACGTTCACTGTGTTCCCTGCTTCCAGTGGACTCGCAAACTGAATTTCCACACGAATCTGGCCAGATTTTATAGGGTGGAAATGTCCCTCGTCGCTGCCTTGGTCTGGAGTGAAATCGAAAGCCCACAAAGCATAGCCTCCGTCATAATCTTCGTACTCAATGCCGTGACTGGTGTTGGTTCCTAACTGGCCGGTGGCTTCGTACAGGGACAAGTACGATCTCAAGTAATTCTTCTGGGCAAAGTTAGGCTCGAAAGGTCGGGTACACAAGGTCTTGCCATCGCGACTGACTTCGATCTTGGACACATTGTAATGCTTAAACTCAAAAGGATTTTCGTTGTGGACTCCGTTGAAGGCTGTATTCTTGACGATACCAACAATCAAACGCTTGGGTAACTGTCCTTGGAACAGATGATCTTCGATCATGGATCGCTGTCCAGCAGGAATGGTGAAGGTTTTTACTTCTACGCGTCGTATGGGATACTTGGCGGTTGTTCTGCTTAACGTTTGACTGATATCGTTTCCCACTTTAGGTAACACTTCTACGCGACGCACGTAGAGCTTGGCTTCTTGGATAACAGTTTTGTATTCATTGGCATGGGCCATCAAATGGAAAGCGGCACTGCTACGATTCAGTCTCAGACGGATATCCACTCCGTTCAGCAAATACTTTTCTTGTAACCACATGTCCAAATGCAAACGATCCATCAGTTCTAAACTTCGCCCTTGCAGAATTTTAGTTCTACGTTTGTTAAACCCCACATTGTGAAGATCGTCATCTGTTGTCAGGACTGTGTCGTTAAACTTGTCTGCACCTGCCATGTCAGGTTTCCATACCACGCAAGCATCCAGATGAGTATTCTTGGCTTCTTTTCCGTACGTCAAGAGATTTTCCAAGTAGGCACGATATGGGTAAGTATCCATGCTACTGCTGACCAGTTTGTTATTCAAGTACAAGTCCACTTCGCTGAACAAGGAATGCATGAAATTGTTGACGGGCGCTACCCTATCATTGGCTCCAGGATTGGTGTTGTCAGTTTTGATCACTTTGACTTTCAAATACAGGTAACTGCTATTCAGATCGATGTAATCTTCGGGTTGTCCTTTGATTTCGAACTCGATGGGAGCTGATTCCGTCAATGAGGAGACGGGATGAAATTCCACCCACTGGGATTCTTGCATCGTCATCATGGTGGGGGGCATGGCAAACATATCCAGTTCCGTCTTGGAACAAGCACATGACTCTCGGTGCATCATTTTTTTGTGTCTCAATAATCGAAAACGTCTAAGTCTCGAACGGTTCTTCTTTTCTTGGCCTTTCTCGCTTGAAGTCTGGTGAAAGGGTGTTTTCTTCTTCTTCGTCTCTTTCTGCCTTGTCCTTGCTGAATGCTTGACTCGGTAGCGTGCAGGGCATTTATAGGTGTGTCTCGTCGGCCCAAAATGTCTTTGCCCGTTTGTAGCAAGACATTTTTACCTGCCCTCGTGAAGGCTTCTTTAGGGTTTTGTTTGTCGATGATGACATTTTGGAGAAATTCTTTGCCTTGTGTCAGTGCTGCATCTTTCAAGGCGTGCAATCCGCGTGTCACCATCGGTTTCAACACTGGGGCCACCGAACGAAAGGCCGATTTTAACATGTCTCCTAAACCGTGTCCTCGCTGTCGAGCCACCCCTCGGTACACTGGATACATGACTTGCTTACGAGTCGTGAGAGAACCGTTTTCGAAAATGGAGTTTCACCGTGACTTTTCCTTTGGTGAATGGAATATTTTGTCCCAAATCTCCTTTTATAGTAATGTTGACCGTGTCCAAGTACGACTTGCTGACCGGTAAATAGTGAGGATGGACAAATTCGCGGTGGACGTGGTAAGTGTTTCCACCTTCCTCGTCAGCGTTCGTGGCAGAATCCACTTTGAAAGGAATGACACGCAGTAACGGTACGGAGGTGTGTCCCACCACGTTGTATTCCACCACATCGGAATACACGAACATCAAATTCAGTCCTTGGTTCAGTTCTACTGGGGTACGAAATAACTTGCTAAAAGACTCGTTGTCGTGAACGGTGGGTGATTCGCTGTTGTTGAGTATGGTCATTCTCATGTTCATGTCTCCACCCAACATGTCATACAATTCAGGACAAAATAAAATGGACAAGATTTTACTCCGTTCAAATTTCATCAAGAAGCGACGAGCTACTTTGTGGTACTCCAGGGTGACACTTTTGTTCCTGAAATTGTCCTTCTTAAAAACTTCCCCAAACACACCATTAAACTTGGAGGCCATGGCGCTGACCAAATGATGACCACTGAAATAATAGCCTGGGGAAATCACAAAGTTGTAGGTCCACGTTTTAGTTTTCTCATCATAGGTTTTATTGTCATATTTGACATTCTTATCCAACTCATCTTGCAATGGTTTGTCATGAACTTCCACCTTAAAAAAATTTTGGTTGTTAAGGACATTGTGGACTTGGGTCGGGTGAATCATTTCCACTAAAGCCACTTCCCAATGGGCTTCGTGATCTAACGGGATGGCTTGAGGTAATTTGGCTGTGTAACAGCACAACGTATTGTTGGGAAACACCTCCATGGAACTGTCACTGGGTAAGGTTAAGTAAAATTGGTTTTGGTGACTCATAATTCCAGAGTTCTGTGGCTGTCCGAGGGGTTAGTGGATGTCAGAGGCGTGTCTCCGCCCAAAATGGGGTTCTGGTTGTTGGAGTGGTGACTGGCACTAACACTGGCACTAGACACAACGTTCCCGTTCGAGGAGAATTTCAGGGAGGGATTGGGAAGCAGGTAACCGATGCAACTGCTCAATAAAATGGTCCACAATTGTTTGTCTCCTTGTTGCAAACTCAAATTGGCGATGGCTGCCCCGATGACACAATACACCACGAAGATTTGGCAGAAAAAGACGATTTGCGTTTTAGGCACACGTTCTCCACACCACACCCACAAGGGTTGTTTTTGTAAATCTTGCACAGAAGAACTAGGGGAAGAAGGACTGGTCGACGTAGCTGCGTCTGATGTGTGAAAGGGCATGATGGTCACTTCTTCTTTTTATAGTCGATGACTTGCGAAGCGTCGATCCAAGAATCGAAACTGGGTGGATATCCTTTCCAACGTACTTTGACTTCTTTGACACGTCGTTTGCCCACTTTACGGGTTCTGCGTTCGAGAATGCTTTCGATGTCGTACACGTCGTCTTCTTTTTTGGTGACACGTTGTAACTCGGGCAAATAAAACGTTCCTTTGAGTACTTCTCCGTTCATGTCTTCCAATTTATAGACGGCAGGATGACGGCCATGTACTCGTCCAGTGACGCGAAACAGTTCGGTCGTCCAGTTAGGTAAGTAACCTTTGTCGAAAGTGCGTTTGGTTTTGCCAATGCGCACCCAATCTCCTACGGTCAACTCTCCACTTTTCTTGGGGACAGCCCTCGTCGGGGACGTACCGAACAGGCGCTCGAACACCAACACTTCGTTGTCGGGAGTCACGTCTTGCGGGGCACGTCCGATGCTTCGATGGTAAGATTGGTTGTACGCTTGCACCAGGTGCGGTAAGATGTCGATGTACTTCAGAGTGTGGTGATGCGTAAAATATTTCCACATGCGTTCTTTCAAAGTGCGTTGAAAACGTTCCACGATGCTGGCTTTGGTTTCGGGATTCTCGGTGGTAAAAAAATGAATGTCACGTTTCTTTAATTCTTTTTGGAAAGCTTGGTTCAGAAATTCGGTGCCTTTGTCCGTTTGCCATCGAAGAGGGTGACGACCGCTTTGTTTCAGCACTCGTTGCAGGGCTCGCACTAACTCGCTGCTGGATTTGGAAGTCAAGGGTACGACCCAGGCAAATTTGGAAAAGACGTCGATGACACAAAACAAATATTTGTAACCACGATTGTAGCTGGCCAAGTGAGAGACATCGGCTAAATCGGCTTGCCATTGATGATCGATGCCTTCCACTCGGGTGCGACTTCTGGCAAACTTGCGTCGAATGGGTTTGTGTAAAGTGTAGGTAGCTTGTTCTTGTAACCATCGTTGCACTTGAGGTAAACGGAGACTTTTCAGCCGCGTTTTGGCAGCACGATACAATTTTTGAACTCCTGCGTAACCTGCAGGATGCGAGGGATCGTAGTAAATGCTGGCTAAGACTTTTTCCATTTTTTATTTTGTGTGTTAATAAGTCACCCACTCTTCGGTGATGCTACTTTGGGTGGGACGAAAGGGTGGTTTGGAAACGGATTTACGTGTCCGATGGGCTACGGGAGTAGAAGTCGAAGGTAGTGGTGGTGGAGGTGGAGGTGGCAATGGAATGACTTTGGTTTTCTTTTCTTTTTTCACTTCTGGTTTCCCTTCTTTCTTTTTCACTTCTGTCGAAGAAGGCGTGGACATCATCTTTTTAACCCAAGCTTTCATTTCTTCTCGTTGGGGTGTGGGGGACGGGGTCAACAAGGATCCTGCAATCTTACTCGAAATGGGAGCTGCTGACGGTGTTTGAAACACTTCGCGCATCTCTTCTTCCTCAGGTCTTTGTGGGGTAGCATCTCTGGTAACCCTTGGGGATGGTAGTGGTGGTGGTGGTGGTGGTAATGATGGTGCTGGACTTTTCATCAAGGTCTTAAAATCTTTTAGAGTGGGTAAAGCTGTTTCGTCTAAAGCTTTCTGGTGAAAGAGTTGCAGTCGTTGCAAGAGTTGACCATACTTTTGCGATTTTTCTGTTTCGGACAAATCTTGGCGATCCATCAAGGATTGCAATTCGTGTTGTAACTGGGACATCTCGCTCAAATTGGGATTGGGAGGTAAATGCGGGGTGCGTTGTTCTTGCCACCGATGGTATTCCATCCATCGTTTGTAAGGCACTAAAGCTAGTTTTCGTCCTTCCATGGGGTTGTCAGGGATGAATTCTGAGATCTTGGGACTTCCGAAGGCCTTTTTATCTTGCTCCCATCAGTCCTCCCAACATGGTTCCCAAGACTCCTTTTAGTATGGGGCCTAACAAGAGAGGTAAAATGCCTCCACGTTGGACCAACATCTTCTTTTTTTGACGAATGGGAATTTTCTTTTGAACCATTTTCCGAAGAACGTGACGATGTTTGCCTAAGCATTGTTTCTGGTGTTTGGACAAAGGGATCGTGCCTTTCAAAACGTTCAAACAACATTCGCACACGGTATCGATGACCTCTTTGGACGCCGTTTGAATGAGTTTTTTTCGTAGGGGTGGAGAAGCTTTGGACAGGACAGATAACAGGTCCCCATGTTTGGCTAAACGTGGTGGCAGTCCTTTCCTTTTTTTTCCTTGGGGTTTTCTGGAGGGTGACATTTTTGCTTGTGGGTTCCGGGACATTCACCGAACAGACACTAACGTCGATGACTTAACGCACACCCTTTTATCTTTTTTTTCTGGGACTATCGCTTTGTCATAAAGGTGACAATGTTTTTCCGAAAATCGCCAAGGAATCCTCCCCTTTGTTGACGCCTCTTTTTCTTGGAACGACTGTGTCTTTTTTTAGGGTAACGTCGATGCTTGGCTAAGCGCTTTGTCGGATGACGCGTCTGCCTTTGTCTCTTTCTTTTGTGGCTTCTTGGAGGTGACATCTTTTACAAGTTCACTGATACCCCCGACTTGGTCACAGGTGTTTTTATACTGGAACTCGTCGCCACTGATTGTCTTTACGTTTTATCAGTTTGAGGACAGGCATGACACGTCGTGCAGGGGTACGTAACGGACTAAATCGAGCCAGTTCTTGCTTGGACAAATCCAGTAAACTTTGTAACATGCCCGATCTTTCATGGACTTTGATTTTGGGAGAAGGTACTTTGTGAGCAGCAGCCACTGCCGCTAAATTGGAAGGTCCTGCCACTGGGGAAGTTCTTTTTGGGGTCATCAACGGAGAAGTTCTTGGTGTGATCAACGTCTCCAAGTACTCTTCAGTTCCTGGTGACATCAACGGAGAAGTGGACAAACGTGAGGCTGCCGGAGACGCTGTGGCAGGTCGTGGCTTGCGAGTGTAAGGTTGCGTCCTGGCCGAAGTGCCTCTCTTGCGACTAGTTTTCTTCTTCTTCTGTGGACTTTTCTTTTTCTGGGGACTTTTTCTCTGTTTCTTTTTCTGGGGGCTTCTTTTCTTTTTCCGGGGTGATGGTGGTGGTGTCTGGTAAGAGGAGGGTCCTGCCACTGGAGAAGTTATTCTTCTTGGGGACCTGGTCTTTTTCTTCTTGGGGCTTCGTTGGACTTTTGTCTTGGGGATAACTTTGGGGGCATTAGGATCCCATCTTAAGAGTGAGCGAATGATGACCCCTCCTAGAGTACCGCTCCCTCCAGGTTTCAAAATGATTTGTTTTTTGGTTTGAGTGTCGATGCGGGGATCGGCCAGTTGGACCAAAGCGACTTTGTTTCGATCGAAAAAGCGTTGGGTTTGATGAGGAATCTGAATGATTCCTTGGAGTAATTGACGTGCCGTCACCGTGAACCATCGTAAGACTTCTTTGAGACTAGCTTCTAAGACACGAGCTCGTGTTTGTGGATCTTTTTCTCGACTGATGCCATACAAGGCACGAATCAATTTGACGGGAAGATGTGACTGAAGGGACGTCATGTTCACATTGTGTGAGACAGACGAAAAAGGGTCTGAGGTTTTTATAGATTTTTTTATGGGGAGTGAAATGAAGTCGAGGACGGAGACGTGTACAGGACAGGCCCTCCGTCTTGGCACCAGTGGTGAAACAAGTGGGTACGAAATCGCAAATCCTCGGGAGTCGTAGGTTTCAAATCGACGAGTAAATAGGCGTGTGGCGTTTGAGTGGCATCGTCGTACGCCTGAGTCAGCCAAGGCGTTCCTAACTGTTTGGCTAAGACTTGTACTTGCGATTTATCTCGAGGGCTTTTAAACAAGACCACGTAATGCGCATTGAGACTGATGGTGCGATGGGCTTTACTTTGTTGAAACAAATTTTGGGTGATGTAAATGACACTGGCATTACGGTGATGCCCTTTGCGCGTAAACCACAATTTAATTTCTTCTTCGTCTTCTCCTAACATGTCGTCGAAAATGACCAAATGGGTTAGACGGGAGTCAGAGACGATGCCATCGTCTTCTTTAGGAATGCCTTCCACAAACACGATGGAATCGCCTTGACTTTCTCGCAAGAGGTTGTACGCCGATTGCCACTCTTTGTAACACCACACGATCCGTTGAGGGGACCGATCGATCAAATGATGTTTATGTTCGATCAAACGTTTGACGAATTCGGTTTTGCCAGAACCGCTAGGTCCAGCAATGAGCATGTTAAAGGGATGGCGAAGATACAAAGCCTCCCAACTGGCACGATCTAAGTGTTCGTCGATGACTTTGACAGTAGAGGAAGAGGGAGCAGAGACAGCAGAGGTAGCCATGGTGTGAGAAATGTCACTTGTGACACTAAAAACAAACAAGACAAGAGTTTATATACTTTTTCAGAACACGTTTATTGAATGTTTCAAATATGAACACGAAAGACAAAAATACATACAACCCAAATAGTGATGTACAGGAATATAAAACACAGCAAAGCGATCAAAGTGGAATATAAACAAGTGTCTGTACAACATGTTTTGGGTAACCAAGATGTCCTAGGGACAGTGTGTAATGTTCTTACAGTCTCTACATGAGGTATTGTCACACAAGTGTCCTCCCGGAATGACCTTTCAGGCATGTCCATGACAGTCCTGTCCTGAAGCGAGTGGTTGTTCTCGGTGACGGGTTCTTCTGGCACCGTCACTAACACGGGTTGAAAAGTAACTTTTTTCCTTGAACAACTCTTGTGCATACTGGGCCACTTCTTGGGTCCAAGCCTCAAAACCCCCCTTTTTCCAATCACGAACATCTGTCCAATGAGGGTGTAAGTCACAAGCTACACACACATCGTCATACACGTCTTGGGTTGCTAAAAGTTGACGAATCTTTTTTTCCTGTTGAGGTCGAGAAGTATCCAGATGAAAACGCAAGGCTTTGAACAAAAGGAGTTTTTCGTGACCATTTAAGGCCATGGAGGTGGTAAGTACTGATCGTAAAGAGTCCACAAAGAATCGGCTGGTAAACGAAATCCCAGAAAACAAGTCACTAAGACACACACCACTTGTCGTCCAAAATTGAATGGATACAGTTCTTGTAATAATTGATGGTAATGATCCACGGTTTGAATATGGTCATTGAGTTCCTTCCACGGAATCTGTTGGATGACATGTGACATAAACCGTGGCATGGCAGCCTGTTTTTATATTCTCTTTTTTTCGGATGCAATAGACGTACTTTCTAGCCAGAGATCTTCGTTCTCCAGTAGGGAATCTAAATCTTGCATACTGTAACCGAAACGTCAGAGTTCGTTTAGGTGTTTCATCTTCCTCTAAGTAGATTCCACGTAAAATATGTTGGTAATCCTTTAACTTGTCTTCCTCAATGTATTGCTGTAGGTGAATCTCGAAGTAACCATAATCATGAACATGTCGATCATTAGCGACCTCAAAGTGTTGAACAATGTCTGACCATTGAAAGAATTTCTGACGAATCAGATCTCTTATACCATTCAAGTACCAGTGGTTAAAGATCTGGTGACGTATCGGATGCAATTGTTCTTTACGTTTCACTTGTATTTTCACCAGCTCTCGGTAAATGCGTTCTCTCAACTCCACAGGCAAGCCCAAAATGTACTCTTGTAAAGTATCCATAAGTATATACACTGTTTTTGGAATCGTTGGGTGGTAGCCAATAGCCTCGTTTAACTTTGTGCCTAATGTAATATCCACTCATAATCAGTCTTCTTGTACTTTGGAACAGAGCATAATTTAAAAACGGATGAATCACTTTGAGTTTACGTTTCACTTGTATTTTCACCAGCTCTCGGTAAATGCGTTCTCTCAACTCCACAGGCAAAGCACGAATGTTCTCTTGTAAAGTATCCATGAATAGGTCATACTAAATCCTCTTTGGTCTGACACAAGAAATGTACTCTTTGCACAAACATGGTTTCACTTCAGTGTCGAATTTAAATCGTTGAGTCACTAATCTACACATTACAATTCGTTCAGAAGTTTCCTCTTTCACCAAGTTGACATTGTGTGAAAGATGTTGGTAATTCGTTAACTCTTCCTCTGGAATTCGATGCAATACGTTTACAATGTAGTAGATAGAATCGTCAATACCAAACCATTCCTTTTTATAACCAGGAGGTCGTTGATCAATGTCTGTCCAATGGAACACTTTCAATTGAATCAGTCCTTGTATAGCCTTCAGGTACCAGTGGTTCAAACACCGGTGACGTATCGGATGCAATTGTTCTTTACGTTTCACTTGTATTTTGACCAGCTCTCGATAAATGCGTTCTCTCAACTCCACAGGCAAAGCACAAATGTTCTCTTGTAAAGTATCCATGAACAAATGATTATGGTAAAAAGTTACTTCAATGTCTCGGTCCCACTAAAGGTAAGTAATGACAATTCGGTGACCATCGAGCATGTTCTACGTAGGCCGAATCTTGCGGTTCCCAGTGGTGAAGTGACACACCGCAACTGAAGCACTTGACTTTATCTCCTTCGCCCAAGTAGAAAAATCCGGCTCTGGCTAATTCTTCGGGGGTCGGTCCTCCCAGATACTTTGGCCATTTTCCTTTGAACGATTGAAGACGATTTTCAAAGTCGCAGTATTCCGACGAACGCACAGGAAACGAATATTCGTTTTTCACAGGTTCGTTTCGATGAGGGTTGAGTGAAATGGGTAGGAGTTTGCTCAGGGCTGGATGACATCCGTAGGGAGGTAAACGTGAAGGTCGACATTCCCCTTTAAAACGAAACCCAGTAAAATGTCCAAGAGGACGAGCAGCATCGCTTTCGCATCCCACAGGTTTGACACGCACAGCATCACTTTCCATGACAGGGGTAGGGGCACTAAAGTTCCCATGATGCTTTACGGCATCGCTCAGGTCACAAGGTACAGCATCGGTCCCATCGCAAGGCTCACAATCGCACTCGTCTGCAAACTCCGTTACGCAATTACAATGGTAACCACATGGACAATCGCAGTTTCCTTCCGGACATTTTCCGTCGCAATGCATGGGTCTTATCCATCCAATATTAGTCACACTAGAGGAAGATACAACTTTTTTACAATCCCCAAACTGGAACGATGTCTCTTTCAAAGTATTCATCTTGTTCGCTCGGTCTTGCTAGTCACAATGAACTATAGATCTTGCCTAGGGTTCCTTTTTTATATACAGACCAATACCGACGTGACCGTACGGTAAGGTGAAATGATTGGGAAGTCTCACTCGCTTCTGGTACACGATTTGATAGACTTTTTCCAAGGGTCGACTGACGATGTGGTGAGTGGGTAAACGTACAATCTTGTTTGGTTGGTGAGTGGTCACTTTAAAGTTTCCATCCTCTCCCGATTGCAAGGCTTCTTTCAATACCTCAAAGTTGACCACTCGACTGGTACGATAATTCAAAGTCAGTCCTTTCACTTTGCACGTCGTGTGCACTTCTCCTTGTTTGTCACGGTATTCGTAGCCGTAATTTTTGGGACCGCCACTGACGAAACTTAGAATCTTGTCGTCGGGATGTTCGTCTGTCCAGGCTCCTAAACGGTCTCCTTCGATGTTAGGGTGATGTTGAATCGGGTGATGGATGTAAATGCAACTGTCCGTGTCAAAGTACAGGACGCGTTCCCCTAACAGTTCTAAAGCTTCGTACAATTTTAAGCGAGCATGGGCTGTCACGTAAGCCGCAATGATGACATTTCCAAAAGGGTCGTCTTGCACAAAGTCCAGATCTTCTTCGTAATTGACCAAGATCAAATTCTCTCGAACGACGTCCACGTGTTTCATGTATTTGGTTTTGTCGTGAATCATCTGGAAGTAGCGGGAAGGTTCTGTCAAATATTCCGTCTTGGGTAAACACGGTCGTTGTGCCATTTTACCCCACAAGCAATTTAACATCACTTTGGCAAACGACCGCCTGCCTTCGTTTTTCTCGATGTGGTCTAAAGTGATGCCTTCTTGTTCCCGGTATTTCTCTTTGAATTGTATTTGGTCTTCGGGAGTGTGACACCAGGAAGGATAGCCGCTGGCTTCTTGCTTCAGTTTCAAAAAGGCATCCACGTAGTCTGCGAAAATGCCTTTCTGAGTAGGGTCACCCTTGTGGTATTGTTGTGTCTTGGGAAAGTGGCAAATTTCGTACACTTCTAACAGTTGGTATCCCATGTCCAGAGCTTTGAACAATTCTACGCTGACCCAGGTTCCCGTCAAGGCACGTTCTTCCTGGGTGTGCTGACAAAGCTGATCTTGGTTGCACGTTTCGGCACAAGTACGGCACAAGGGAAACATCAGTTTGCCTTGACAATGGTGAGGTAAGACGGGATGGTATAGGTTCGTGGGAGGCAAAACTTTACACTTGATCAAGCCTTCGTATTGTCGAATGTTTTTCAGGTCGATGTGTTCCGTCAGCAATTGTGGGTGCCCTACGGGAAAACGACAATATTTGCACACGTAGGGATACAGCGAACACACGTCCAAGTATTTGATTTCTTCTCCTTTCTCTTCGTCGGCTTGGTACAGCAAACAGGTGGCATTGGTCCTTCCTCCGTACAAACTATCCCTCGGGTTCAGCGGGTCCACGAACTGGTAACTTTCCACGAGGCGTTTAAACTCGGGATCGGTTTTCATACGGTGATCGTACTCGTGTTCCCACATTTCCACCACTTGGTATCCTTGCTGTTCCAACTTTAGGCGCCGCTGACAAGTGTCCTGGTACAAGTCTTCCATGGTTCGTTGCAAAAACTGATTTTTAGTGCCACGGTCAGGGTAACAGACGGGACATCCGTGAAATAAGCAACCGTTAAACTCGTACACGATCTTGGGGTTTTCTAAGTCCCAGCCATCGACCGAATACGTTCCGATGGTCTTTTCGCCCCCTCCGTTGCGGGCATGCTGAATCCACTTGTCTTCCTTGTCGCACAAGTAATGTAACCAACGTAGGGCTTTGACCGAGTATTGACGTTTGACAAAGTGGGTCGTTTGAGGACTGATGACAGCCACGGTGTTTTCAGGCATGAATCGTTGTCGATACACTAAGGAACACGCTTTGGCAATGGTGCAAGCTTCTTTCAAAGGATCGACCCCTCCGTGTTCCATGAACAGTTCTCGAAATTTTCCACAGCAACGCCGTAAAATGTCCACGTCGGAACGACAATACTTTAGCATTTCTTCCTGAAAGTCGAAAGGGTCCGAGGCGTGAGCCTGGTACCAAGCGTAGAAAGCTTTTCGTTGTTCGGTACGCATGTTGTCGGGGTCGTAATAGTGAGCCTCAGGCAAATGGGGTAGAACGGCGTGTTGATTGGCTTCCGTATTGAAAAAGTGTGGAAAGTACCCTTTAGCCATTTCTGTCATTCCAAACGTTTTAGGCATTCGACTCAAAGGCATGGCCAAATAGCTCATCGAATCTTTAAACTGCACTTGTCCCACTTGCATGAAAATGATTTTGGCTCCGTTCAAAGTCACTTTAGGACGCTCGGTGCCTTGTTCCGTATAATATCTGAGAAGAAACTGTCCATCGTATCCGGAGAAATTGTGAGCCATCACCGTGGCATGACGATGACAATCTCCGTAACGTTCGATGTCCTCTTGGCTCCACGTCTTGTCGACGGGGTCTAAGGCCCATTGGGCAAAATCGGCTAACGTGTTCGGTCCCCGAAAGATTTTTTCACGCCCTCCGGGTATCTTGCTGCAGTGAGGGCAATGACTGAAGATAGGTTCTTGAATGCACTTCTCGCACGCTCGATGAGCCACGCAAAAATTAGGAATGTGAATGCCAGTTTCTTGCATGCATTCGAAATCGAAAAAGATGAAATTGCCTTTCTTCTTGTGACCGTCCTCTTTCTCTGGTGGGGGTTGGTATTTTTGCACGTAACATTGGTGTTCCAAGTCCACGATGTGGTGACAAATGTGACATTTTTTCTTTCCTCGACATACGTGTGCCTTGGTATTATTGGTACGTATGACTTGTTCACACGTAGAGCACAATCTCAGCAGTTGACAAGCGCATTTCTTCTGTGAACCTTGCGTTTTCAGATGTTGTTGGTAACAGGTAGGGCTGACAAACGTGCGCAGACAAGTGGAACAAGGCACTGGTTCTTCGCTCAGACAGGGTGAAGAGGCCAAACATCCTGTGCATTTCGATCCACAATGCTTGTGTTGCTCTCGATTGTTATAACCATGGTCACATTTCTCACAGTAATAACCGTATTTCAGGAATCCGGTGATACTGGTAATGGTATCGAAATGTTCATCGTGATAATAGACATGAATGTATTTTCCGTCCTTAAAGTCTTGGCCTCGAAACAACAGAGGTCCGCGCACTTCTTGAGGGTGCACTTTCAAGGTGTAGCGTGGAGCTAGGGCATCTTGCAATTTTTGCATCTCAGGAATGCCACAGGGTGTGTCTTTGGACAGGCCAGCTTGTTGCAACAGGAGTTCTGCTTCGTTTAGTTGCTTGGCTCGATGGGAACGTTGAATAGTGTTCCAGGTTCTTTTCCATTCTACCGTGTCGTTCTTGTCGGCATAGGTTCGTCCCACCACGATGGCACGGGCTAAACACATCTGGTCATGAGAGTTGTTAATTCGGACGAGACTCTTTTTGGTGTTGCGAAGGTCGTCCACCAATAACATCTTTTTGCGTCCTGTCCCTTGAGGAGGAGAGACGTGGGTCATGTCCAGTGTGGCTTTACCATCGGTGATGTCAAACTGATCATTAGATTGTTGTACGTGTTGAATCTTGTCCATGACTTTGGAAACAGTCAATTCTGCAGGGGTGCTAAACTCGATCCAAACAGGGGATTTCAAACCGTCGTGTTGTATGGAAAGTCTCAAACGATCGTCTTCTTTGGGTTGACATTGTCGCTTGAGTGCAGTGAGCAAAGAATCCCACACCTCAGTGATGAACACTTCTGCTTTCTCTAACGGCACTTCAGCCTTGAAATCTTTAAACTTCACCGTGTATTTGTAAGCCGTGGTTCTAAATTTTCTAGAGGAGCGCTTTTCCGTCTCTCGAATGGAATAGTACTTTTCAGGGTTGACTAAGGGTGGTGAACTTGTTTTAGAGGGTTCGGATTCTGGTTCACTCATGTCCTCTTCAAAATCACTGGCATGAATTTGTGCCAAGATTTCAGCCCTGGTACGAGGCGATAGATCACGTTTCTGCCTCTTACTTTCTTCTTCTTTCTTCTCGAATGAATGGGATCGTTTCATCTTGAAAGCAAAAAGTCAAATGACTCAAGTTCAAACACCATAAACTACTTTATAGTCATAGCAGACCAGCGTATATAAAAGGGTGTGTGTCCTGTCCTTTCACTATTCATTTCACTCTCAAGCCGAACACAACGATGGAAGAGACTGACCAGATGGAACGTTTCGTCAGAGCTTTGCGAGGGGTCATTAGAAAATTCTCTTCAGACCAGCCTACGGACTACTCTCCTTCCTTTAGAGATAAAAGTCAAGATACTTGCTATATCTGTCAGAAGAAAGGGCATTGGTCTTCAGAGTGTCCAGACCGTCAAAAAAGAAAAAAAAACAGGGGATAAAAAAGACAAAAGTCAAGATACCTGTTATTATTGTAAAGAAAAAGGACATTGGTCTCCAGATTGCCCAAAAAAGAAACAAGAGGAGTCAGAAGAAAAGAGGAATTCTTCAGAAGAAGAGATGGATTCTTCAGAGGAAGAGAGGGATTCTTCTGAGGAAGAAAGAAGACAGGTGAAGAAAAAGAAACAGGAGAAAAAAAGAAGAAGGGAAGAAAGCGAGGAGGAAGAAGAGGAAAAGAGTGTGACGGTGAAGAAATTCAAAAAACAGAGAGACTAAACAAGGAGAAAAGAAGAAATCAATGAACTTATTATTAAAGTGTTGTGTTGTGAATTGTGAATTGGATTGTAAAAAATGGAGAAAAGAATAAATGAATGATATAAGGTAAGAGTCTTTGAGTTTTGATTTTAAAATAAGAAGCTACACTCACGCACTCATACACAGACACGTACTATAAGGGTAACATGGGTGAGGTTTTTTTTTTGAGTTATTGGCAAATTGAAATTGTATTTCTTTTCGAGAAATGTGGGTGGCCCTGAAAAGGGCCTTTTTTCTTCATGGTGTAGGGGTGAGTTTAAGCAATCAATTTTAACTGCCTTAAGCCTTTGCCACGGCCAAGGCCTACTTCTGGACTGCGTAATGTTGATGATGATAATGATTGGGTTGAAATCACTAAGGGTGGTACGGTAGGCTTAGTCACAGGGTTGACATGTTTGGCTCGGGAAGGTCGTATTCTCTTCGGTCGTGATAAAGAAGTCTGATACATTTGTTTCAGACTTCTTAACTCCGCTAAAATGTCCAACAGTACCGTGACCGTTTGATTTTCACCCTCTTGTTTCTTTGCTGCTACTTCTTCTTGCTGTTGTTGCTGTTGTTTTTTTCTTACCTCTTCTTCTTCTTGTTGCTGTTGCTGTAGGAGAAAAGCCTGTTCCGCTTCCTTTTGTCGTTGTATAAATTTCTCCAATTCTTCTTTCTGTCTCTGTCTAAAATTCTCCACTTGCGGTAATGAAGAAAGTAACGAAGGTTCCGGAACAAATTCTTGCGAGGAGAGAAAATCCACAAAATCCCAATTCACCTCTTCTGAAAGTAAGTCCGAGTTCCCTTGGGCAGTCTCCCCTGCTGGTGCACCCCAATGGACCGTTTTCTGAGTTTCCGTCATGTTGAATCACTGTCGCATAGACTGACTGCACACAAGCGCTAGCGAATCTATATTGACTACGTGACGTCACAGACTGCTCTCTTCGGATTGGATGCGAGCTGACTGAATTCTGTAACGCGTGTTCGGATTGGTAAATGAACTCAATCCGTTTCAATCCTTCCTCCGCCTATAAATAAGCGCCGTTCAATGCATTGATTCACCTGTTCTCGTCGCTTCAAGATGTGGACTACAGTTGAGTCATCCACCCTTGTGTCTTCCATGATGTTTCGGACAGACTTGCTCATGTATGTCCGATCCAAGTGGACCGTTGTCCACAGGACAAACACCAGCCTGTGGATACGTAGGATCTACGTCGAAAGACAAGGATGCCTGAAAAGAGTGCTGATGTACGGACCAACAGTAAGACGCAGCCTAAGGACAAGAAGAAGACCAATGCGGTGCCATTTATGTTAATGAATACATTAACATAAAACCCAAAGGCCCTTTTCAGGGCCAGCCATATTTCTCGAAAAGAGATAGTCTTTGAATTGCCTACCCCTTTTTTAAATTTAAATTTAAATTTAAATTTTAAAAAAACTTTTTAAAAAAAAAAAAAAATCCCATGTTAAATTCCCCTTGTACGTATAGTATCCCACGATTTATTCCCATGTTAAATTCCCTTGTACGTATAGTATCCCATGATTTATTCCCATGTTAATTCCCCTTGTACGTAAAGTGTCCCACGATTTTTCTCCATGTTAAATTTCCATTGTACGTAAAGTGTCCCAAGGGTGTTTTTAATGCTAATTCCCATTGTACGTAAAGTGTCCCCCTTCACTACTGACACGTCCTTGCTACCTTCGTCATTTAATGGTATGTGTGTTTTACTTCGCAACCTCCATGACTATGCATGGCTATGACGAAGTGGAGACTCCGGTATAATGCTGATAAAAGCAATATTGTCATATTTTCGAAGAAAAAAGTCAGGCAGGAATATAAGTTCATGCTCGGAGATAAAAGGATTCCAATAGTCTCTTCTAGAACCTATGCTGGAGTTACTCTCTCCACAGATCGTTCTAATACTGCTGCAGTGAAAAATGCTTGTGATAAAGGAAGATCAGTATTTTATTCCCTTGTTGGGACTGGCATTGGAAAGGATGGAATGAATCCAATTAATAGTACTAAAATATGGTCAAAAATAGCACTACCTGCAATGACATATGGATGTGAATTATGGTCCAACTTGAGCCAGTCACAGGTATATGATCTAGATGAATGTCAAAGAAAAGCTGCAAGAAGAATTATGGGTATGTGAGAAAGCTGCCAGTAGCTTCTCGTGGGTCGGTGGTTCTTCCCGGTGTTTTCCCGGGTTCTTCCTCCACCATTAATACTGGCCGCCATGTATAGCCTATCGTGTGCTGAAAAATGGCTTTAAACCCCACAACATCAACATCAAGAAGAATTATAGGGCTTGATCAGCGATCTTCTACAGAAACAACAATTAGCAGTCTTGGACTGTGGTCAGTAGAGGGATATGTAGATAAAATCAAATTAGGTTTCTTCAATAAAATCTGCAGAGCTAATGGTTCACTAGCATGGAAAATTATATTCAACAGAAGAATTCTTGACTTCCTGATGCACGAGAACGAGAGCGTAGGTTTTGTTGAAGATATATATCGTGTTCTTTTGAAATACCAGGTTGGCGGTTTTTTCTACCTATACGTAAACACCCTATATTCTGTCCCGAAACCATTCTGGAGGAAAAATATTGAAACGTCAGTTCACTACTGCGAAGAATCATTGTGGAGATCTAAAGTTGAAATGAGACCTGAACTTTTACATTATGCAAGTGTCCATACTAGTCTTCAACCACTCGCTGTCTGGAAACTTGGTAAATGTTTTCCTAATAAAACTTGGACTTTCGCTAACATTGCCTATTTAACTATGCTTTCAATTTCAACAGAGAATGAATATAAATGTAAACTCTGCAAAAGATTAACTACAGACAGAGCCAAGCATATGTTACTATACTGCCAAGCCCTAAACAACGAACGTAATACTATGTTTGAAAAACTAATAGATGCAATGGTCATTCTGGACTCGCACTGGCTTTTTGGTCAGGACAATGACTCATTACTTCATATCCTTTTGGGCAAGAGAGTGGGCATCTTTGATTCTATGGATAATCAATCATGGCAGGCATTCATGTGTGTGGTGGCTGATGGAATAGACACAATGTACAGAAGAACAAATGACATTGAAAACGATATATGATACTATGCTTGTTCAGTAAATTAGGAAAATGGACCCATTTCATTTCGATCTTATAAATTATCTACATGTGTTCGAAGTGAGAGAGAACATGATAATCCATTTAAATCGTTACAGTCAAATGTAAATAATTCCAATTCCTTTAGTTTCCTCTCTTAATCTATGTTGCATATATCATGTTTGCAATGAGTTCTCTCACTCATGTGTTTAGATATTGCGTTTTCTTTACGTTTCTTTATATTTTTATATCTATGTGTATGTGTGCATATATGTGTGTGTATGTGCATGTATGTATGTATGTATATGTGTATATGTGCATGTATGTGTGTGTGTATATATATATATATATATATATATATATATATATATATATATATATATATATATATATATATGTATATGTATGTATGCATATGCATGTATACATATGTATATATATGTATATGCATGCATATATTTATGTGTATGTATGTCTATGTGTGTGTATATGTGTATATATGTATATATTATATGTATGTGTATATATATATATATATATATATATATATATATATATATATATATATATATATATATATATATATGTATGTGTGTATGTGTATAATGTGTATATGCATATATGTGTGTATGTGCATATGTGTATGCATGTATGGGCGTGTATGTATGTATGCATATATGTGTATGTGTTTACATCTGTTTATATTTGTGTATATGTGTGTATATGTGTACGTATATGTGTGTATGTATATTTATGTGTGTATGTATGTATGTGTGTATGAATGTGTTTATATATATGTGTATGTTTGTGTGTAGATGTGTGTATGTACTCATATATATGTATGTGCATATATATATATATATATATATATATATATATATATATATATATATATATATATATATATATATATATATATATATATATATATGTGTGTGTGTGTGTGTGTGTGTATATATATAGTGTGCTGTAAGTCCATTAATGTCAAGCTATGTTCCTAACTTTTCTGTATTAACGAAAAATTAACTGAATGAAATCTCTTCTGAAGAGGAAATAAAGAAAGTCAGTCAGTCAGTCAGTTATACATACATATATACACACATACATACATTCATATACCTACCTACCTACCTGCATCAGTACATACATACATACGTACATACATACAGACAGACATAGAGACAGACAGACATATATACATACATATATACATAAATACATACATACATAAATACATACACACATACATGCATTCATACATATATATTTACATACATACATACATACATACATACATACATACATACATACATACATACATACATACATACATACATACATACATACAAACATACATACATACATACATACATGCATGCATACATACATACATTCATGCATACATACCTACATCCATACATGCATACATAAATAAAATAAAGATGGCGGACAAGGTGGACGTAATGTATTCAAGCTCTGGTGAATTATGGACGCCCGTAAGATAAAAGAGAAGTGCTTTTCATCCAGTGTTGAAATTCTGCTGTGTGAACACTTTGACAACAGAATGGCATGTGTATCATAGTTTTATATAAACTAAGCTCGAAGGAAATTCGATGAAATTCAATTTTCCTTTCATACTTCTTTTCGCGCCATTTTCATGTATCAGGCTATGAAAGGGTGTGTCGTTATCGTGTATTTTCTGGTGAATCTTATGTGGTGTTGGAAATATGTTGAGAGACATGTGCTGTTGGAGACATGTTGTGAGGATACATAAATTCCGCTTGTTGCTATTGTGGCATAAATAATATTTATTTTAATAAATAATCGCATTCTCATGATTTTGTGACTCGAGTACTCGATTCCGTGATCATTGCATTTTGATTAACTTGCACACAGTTTTGTTTAACTTTGCTGTGCATAACTGATGTGAATTATATGTGAATAACATTTATATTCTGGACTAAATTTATATTTTATATTTTATATTTTATATTTTGTGGATTTCAATTTCTTGGATTATTCTGAAGGATCTTCTTGGATCAATGGACGCAGCGGGTGAGTGTGACACTCCATTTAATCATGTAACGTGTAAAAAAAAAAAAAAATGCATATTTGTCTTGGTCGTCAACAATGTGCAAAGGGATGAAAAGCTAAGCATAGTATTCTAGTTTTCATGTGTAATATATGACGTTATAAATGGCAGAGATATCCTGATAGATGTATGTATATATATATACACTTAAGTGCTCTTTTATGTTGTGTGTGATTGTTATTGCGAAAAAAGGAGTTGAAATTCGTACACGATCTGTGATTCGTACATGTACTGATTTAGTGCTCATAATTACTATATATGACGATATGCCATATACATGTCAGAGATTTGCCATCTACAGTCAGATTCTAGATAAGATCTAAATTCACATTGGGGCATTCGGATCATGATGTTGGAAACATGATGTGTGAGTAATGTCAAATACATTAAGTATCGTTGTTAAATACTATATGTATTTTGTGAGATGCTTTTGTGAACTGTTGTTCACGTTAACTCACGTTAACTCATTCCAGTGTAAATGTGTACTCAGTCCTAGTGCCAGTAGTTATTTCCTTATATGTGTTATATATTTAGTTTTTTAGTGAGTAGATAGTGAGTAGATAGTGAGCAAATCACATATGTACAAACTCAAAATATTATGGTAGCGGATGCGTTAGCTTTGGTACCGTTACCATGTGTTAATTCTGAGCTAAGTTCTGAGTTAGACCAAATATCATTCATCATTCGAACAATGAGAACAATTTCAGTTAAGTGATGCACGAGAGGTAACAGAACATACAACTGTTACATATCTGTCCTAGCAGAAGAGGGCTCACATTCGTTAGTGCAAGTGCGAGCGATATATAACAGGTATTAACCTATTTATCAATTGTATACGGACTTCACTATAAACCGTTGAACATGGATGACAACCTAGAAATAGATGAGCGTTACAGTGGTGATGAAAGGTCCGGTTTAGAAGAAGACTTAATAGCAACCCAGACCGAACAAAATATATACCTTCAAATTGATTCGAAATTTGGAACTCTGGACAGAGATGAATTTAAAAAGAAGATGTGTTTGGAATTGGATGTACAGAGTTTAAAAGATATAAGACTATCACTTCACGACCTGGCTAAATTGGAAAATGTCAATTACCCTGTGACGCGTATAGTTGAGAGAACAGCAAGATGTGATAGTGCTCCTCTAGAGGAGAGATTAGCTGAGGATATATTTATTCTATACCATTTCTTAACAGGAGATAACAACTTATCTGAAGTGAAAAGCCTTGCGTCGAGACAGAAGCCGAGCACGGGCACGATTGATAACAGTACATGCGTGAGTCAAGCATCTAAAAGAAAAGGATCTAACAAACAGTCTCAGCGATCTGAACCAAAACCAGAACAGGTGATAACGTTATCAGATCACAATTCAGTATCTTCACTATCAAATGATAAAAATGACAGTTCAATAACAACAGAGGACTTATACAAGATAATAGACCTAAAACATTTTATACAAAGCAGTATTCAACAAATGAAAGATGACATTAGAAATGAATTGAAAACTGAGCTTGACAAGATACGTAAAGAACTGCTCAGTAGAGATGTTAACTCGACTAGGTTACAATCAGAATTAGGAAGATGCAAAGAGGAAGAGAAGAAGTTATCACAAGACAACCTGGCCTTGAGAATCTCACTCAGGGAGAAGAATAACCAGCTGGAAACTATTAATGCTCACCAGCTGTTTCTACACCAATTGCTCGGTGATAAAGTATATAACAAGGCTAAAGAAAATGTAACTTCAAAATGTGAGGCAGAAACTCAGACATTACTAGCTGATATAGTGCGTATGGGCAATCATTCAAATGAAACACAAACGGAAAAGAGGGCTAAAGCGATAAATGCTCTGGACTCTGATTATATCAAACGGCGGAAGCATTTATCGGATCAAACGGAATATACGGCCAAGTCAACTGACTCAAGGGAAGGAGTGGCGTCGACACTGTCCACCATACTCAATACCTCCAACGAAGAACCTACATTAGTTAAAGATAACGATGTACGTGATTATCTCCAAGATCAGAAATACTCGGCACGAGTACACACAAGGAACAACGATAGGGAGAGAAGGTCACCATTAGCAAACAATCCGGGCACCTCATTGAAGGACACTGATAAAGTAAACAAACCGATTGAAGTTATCACAACCAACAGAAACTACAGACCACATAAACGAATGAGGAACTCTTATGAACGTCGAGTTCTAATGTCAAGAATACCAGTTGATAGAACAAGAGAGGAGATGAGAACCTGTATTAAAAAACACGCTAAAATTAAAGGGGTAGAAGTAATTAACTCTCAGATATTAAAGCATTGGCGAGTAAAAGGAGGAAAGGACACTTTTACTGTTTTAATCACGGTAGATAAGTTAGACTTTGAGAAAGTTTTAGAGGAAGGTTTTTGGCCACATTTTGTATGGGCAAGAGAATGGTATGAGGATTATGGTGATAAGGACACCCAGCAGTACTGGCGTAAATAAATAAAGGAGTAGTAAGTAAAATACATATATTATGGTAAATTGCTATATAGTCTTTGCAATACTTGTGTTGAAAATCTATTTTTCGTTAAGTCAACTAATGTCTAGTCATACATTTCGTTTGTTGACGTGGAACGTAAAAGGAGTCATGTACGGGTCACCTTACTTGTATTCTTTGCTAAATGAGGTAGATGTTGCTGTACTTACTGAGCATTGGCTTCTTCCGGAGCAGCTCAATTTCCTAGATAATATACATCCAGATTTTAAATCATTCGCACGCTCTGACAAAAGACTAGCAGTAAATTTCGAAGAAAGGCTAAGGCATACGGGGTTCGGGGGAATAGCAATCCTTTATAGGAAATCACTCCGCGTTAATCCCTTGTCGAGCGCTGGCAGTGACAGAGTTTTAGGGATAGAGGTAAAATGTAATGATAGACTTAAATATTTTATATTCGGGGCACTTTTGCCATCAACTAATTTTCCTATTGCAAGTTACTCCGAAACAATAGAAGAACTAAAAGATCAGTTTGATATTTTCTGCAAAGAAGGCATTCCCGTACTTGCCGGAGACTTCAATGGTCAGCTAAGTTCACTGTTTAGCTCCAAAGCAAATTGTTTAACATCAAACGCTAGAGGCACTATTCTGGAAAAGTTTCTGAGCGATAGACATTTAATATCTGCTAATAGTCAATCCATTTGTGAAGGGCCAGATTTTACTTTTTTCTCAACCGATGGCAAATCAAAATCTTTGATAGACCATATACTATTGCAAAAAAGTAAATTCGATTTAGTGGTTAAGGCAGAAATAATAGATGATCATCCTTTGAACATTTCAGATCATCTTCCTGTAAAAATAGAGTTGGTCACACCTTTAGTACATAAGGCAACAATGGCTGACGAGCATATCATTCATTCCATAAATTGGAAGAAAGCCTCAGCAGAACAAATGAATAGATATAAGGAAGCAACACGCAACGAATTGTTAGCGCAAATGCATAAAGCAGAATTAGCGACGAATGTCGATATTGAAATTATTATTCAAGACACAGTAAAGATTTTACATGAAGCAGCATCTAGGTTTCTCCCCATAAAGAGGTTTTGCCCATACGCTAACCCCTATTGGAAACTATTAAACGTAAAAAAGTTTCACACGGAAATGCGGCTGAAACGCAGGGTATGGATTTCTAATGGTAGGCCAAGAGGTTGGGAATATATATCATACGCGAACTATAAGAAAGCGAAGAAATTGTTTGCAAAAGAATTATTGAAAGCTAAAGAAATATACGATAGAGAACAATTTAGTGAGCTTGAAAAGGCTGCAGAGCTCGATATTTCTACTTTCTATAAGTTTATACGGAATAAAAGAAATAAACGCGATTACATTCACGAAATCGAATCAAACGGAAAAATTGTACGCGATCACGACTCTATTAGAGAGTTATGGGCAAATCATTTCTCCAGTTTATCACTGCCTGACAATACTTATCTGTACGATGAAAATCATTACCAGATGGTCTTAGCAGAGGTCAGAAAACAAACTAAAGAAACCTATTCACACTTTGATGAACTTGTTGATAAAATCCCCACTAGAGACGAAATCAGTAGTGCAATTAGCTCTCTCAATAAAGATAAGGCATGTGGCCACGACGGTATTGTTGCTGAGCATTTACTGTTTGCGGACCCTCCAAGCAGTGTACAATTACTTGAAATTATATTCACAAAAGTGTACGAGGCCGAGAAGTACCCGTGCCACTTTAAACAAGGTTTGGTTATACCAATATTCAAAGGAGGGGGAAAGAACAAATTAGATATGAATAATTACCGCGATATAACTATAATTCCAGTGCTTCAGAAAGTTCTAGAACAAATTATATATAGTAGACTACTTATATTTTCTAAACAGATTTCTTTTCCAAATCCGTTGCAACAGGGTTTTAGAAATAATTGCGGTAGTATCACTGCAGCGTTCTGTATCAAAGAATCTATATGCTACTATTTGGATAAAAATACTCCTGTCTATGCTACATTTCTTGATAATGCTAAAGCCTTCAACACAGTTTGGCATAACGGGTTATTCTACAAGTTGTACAGACTTGGCATCAAAGGGAAGACCTGGCGCATCATGAAAGATTCGTTTGAGAGAGTAACAAGCTCTGTTTTATATGCGGGCAAGCTGTCCAAACGCTTCGATATTATGCAGGGTGTAGGACAGGGCCGTATCTTGTCTGCCTGGTTCTTTCTTGTAATGATAGATGATTTGATCACGGAATTAGATCACACTTTGCGAGGTCTAAATCTTGTTGATCTCCACCTGCCTTGTGTCTTATTAGCAGATGACACAACTGTAATGTCTAACTCGCGTCATTCAATGCAACAGCTGCTAGATACAATTTCCGACTATGCGAAAAGGTGGAGATTAAGATATAGTCCAGATAAAAGTTGCACCATCTTGTTTACTAACAAAAGAACGACTGGTATACCTTCTTTTATGCTCGACAAATCTCCAATTCCGGCAGTCAAAAGTAAGAAGTATGCCGGCATACCTCTAAAATACAACTTAAAACCAAACGACGCGATAAAAGATGCATGTGATAAAGGCAAACACTTGTTAAACTCTTTATATTTTATTGGTATCAGAGATGGAGGAATGAACCCTCTAACAAGTCTGAAGATTTGGAAAAGAATTATTCTACCCTCGGTCCTATATGGATGTGAACTATGGTCAGGTATCACAAACTCAAATATAGAAGAACTTGAGTTATGCCAGAGATATGCAGCGCGACGTATGCAAGCTTTCGATAAATATTCGCCTACGGAGGCAACAAGTAGTACCTTAGGACTCTGGTCAATGGAAGCATACATAGATAGGATGAAATTGCTCCTTTTCAACCGATTATGTAAGGGCGATTGGACTTTTATCTGGAAAAAGATTTTCATTATGCGCCTATGTCAGTATCTGAACAACCCGCTAAAACAGACGGGATTTATACCTGATATTGACAAAATAACTAAGAAATATGGTATGGGAAATGTTCTTTTAGACTATGCAGAAAGTATACAAACTGAAGAAAAACTCAGCTGGAATCGACATATTACTGATATTATCCAAAACCATGAAGAAACTACCTGGAGAGCAAATATGGAACTAAGGGATGATTTAATTCACTTCAGAAACATTCATTTGGACTTAAAACCAAGTAATATATGGTTTCTTGGGCGTAAATATCCATCCATGTTATGGCCTCTCTCTGAAGTAATGAAACTATATATCATGCCTGTTGGTAAAGTTATGGTATGCAAACTCTGTGGAAAAGAGACTGACGACAGAGCGAAACATCTTATTTTAGGCTGCGAAATGCTGCTTGAGGAACGAAATGTTTTCTTTGAGAGAGTGATTGACTCTTTAGAAGTGAGAGACGGGGTTAACTTATTCAATCAAGAAGACGATATATTGTTGGAGACACTTCTTGGAAGCAGGGTTGACTGCATGTCGTCTATTGACGATGACGTATCAGATAGGCTCATGTTGGTGACCGCAAACAGCATAGCTTCATTCTACAATAAAATGTGTGCCCTACTATCAACTAACATGCCCTAACATGATATTAAAAGTAAGTAGTAAATTAACATTAAATATAAACAATTAAAGGCCAAAGTCTTCTTGTCAAATCCGCAAATTTTGTTGTCTGACAGCTGTTTGTGTGTGCGTTTATGTATTTGTTTATGTATTTGTTTATGTTTATTTCCAAGAGATTTCTATATGGTTTTCTGTATTTATATATCTCATTTTGTAAACGCATTAGTTGACGATGTATATATCATGCTTGCGTTCTCGTCTATGATGTGTCTCATAATTCTATGATATGTATAATATGTATCTTAGCAACCTGATATACTCTTTGTTGTAGAGGTTGCTAAGTCATTTAGACAGTCAGTCATAGATAAATGCATGCACGCACGCATACGCGCAAACAAGTATATATATGCATAAATACATGCGTCATATGAAGAAAAGAAACTACACACTGTTATAAGTTTTACATTTCATTTTCGTTGCTATCTCGGACTTAATGTTAAGCACATAACACTATAGACGTATTAACTTTTCGAAATATTATCATCATCAAGCAACTGTTAAAAGATCAGTGCCATGCTCCGCCAAATGATTGCAGATCTGCATAATTGCAGGTATTGAGATATTTCGTTTTGTCAATACGGTAGCTTACACAGTATTACAATTGTATTACTACTGTATCTTTGTCACTTTTCTGTTCTATTTTATGATCTTGTATTATTCTGAATTTGTTTAATCTGATGTAATCTCTTTTTAAAGAGGAAATAAAGTCAGTCAGTCAGTCAGTCAGTCATACATACATACATACATACATACATACATACATACATACATACAAACATACATACATACATACATACATGCATGCATACATACATACATTCATGCATACATACCTACATCCATACATGCATACATACATACATATATACATGCATGTATGCATGCATACATACATACATACATATATGTATGCATGCATACATTCATCCATATCTATATACATGCATACATGCATGCATACATACACACATACATACATACATGCATACATACATACATATGTGCATACATACATCATGCTTGCATGCATGCATGCATACATACATGCATACATGCATGCATGCATACAATATACATACATACATTCATGCATACATGCCTACATGCATACATACATACATATATACATGCATGTATGCATGCATACATACATACATACATGCATGCATACATACATACATATATACATGCATGCATGCATACATACATACATACATACATACATACATACATACATACATACATACATACATTATGATTGGCGACTCAATCTCGACAGACCATGCGAATAGCGCCCTTGGGGTGTTGTCTGTCTCTGGAGTGTTGGCATCGTCTGATGTGGCTTTGCAGGCGTATACGCGAGTGACAGTCCCTATTGCAGTTGGTGCAGACATACTAGAATGTCTGAGTTACTGTCGTTGCTGCCGCGTTCTTTTTTCTCTCGTTTCTCTGCCGCCAACTGGCCTCTCCTCGCATCAGCGACTGATATGCCCTTGCTTACCGTCAGTCTCCAGGTGCCTCGGTCCTTTCCAGCCATCGGGTGAAATGTCTCATGCCTTCATGTCCCTCTTGCACACATCCTTGAAACGGAGTGATGGGCGGCCGACTCTTCTCGTGCCAGTGGCCAACTGTCTATATAGGATGTCCTTTGGCAGCCTCCCATCCTCCACGCGTCGGACGTGTCTCAGCCATCGAAGGCGTCGTTTGCTCAGCAGGGAGTGCATGCTGGGGTTACTTACACGCTGCAGGATCTCGCTGTGTGGGACACGGTCTAGCCAGCTGATTTTCAGGATGCGTTTTAGGCACGGTATATGGAAGGAGTTGAGCCGGCGCTTTTGCCTCATGTAGGTACTCCAGGTCTAACTTCCATATAGAAAGATGCTGAGAACGTAGGCCTGGTAGACTTGGACCTTGGTGTGCTCTGTCAGCGAGTTGTTTTCCCACACTCTCTTCGTTAGTCGTGCCATGATGGTGTTTGCCTTTCCGAGCCTTCTATCCAGCTCCATAGTGTGTTGCTGATGGTTGACCCTAGGTAGGTAAAGTTGTTGACTACTTCCAAGGTGACACCGTCAATTTTGATGGAAGGGGCAATGGTGGTATCTTGCACGCTGACATTTGTCTTTTGGCTGATGGTGAGCCCAAACTGCATGCAGGCATCAGCTAAACGGTCTCCCAGTCTCTGGAGAGCTTCCTTGGTGTGGATCAAAAGAGCTGCGTCATCGGCCAAAAGCATATCCTTGATGAGCACAGCCGTCACTTTGGTCTTCGAGCGCAGTCGTGCCAGGTTGAACAGCCTCCCGTCGGACCTGGTGTGTAGACATATGCCATCAGTGGACGAATCGAAAGCGTAGGACAGGAGCAAGGAGAAGAAGATCCCGAAAAGGGTTGGCGCCAGCACGCAGCCCTGTTTCACGCCGCTGTTAATTAGGAAGGAGGTTGAGGAGGATCCATCATACAGGACTCTTCCCTTCATATCTGCATGGAAAGAGATTATCATGCTGCGGTGGGCTTTTTTTGGGTGTGGGGGGTGGGCAACTGACCGTACTGAAAAGTTCACAAAGGCCCTTCCTGCTGACCAAGTCAAAGGCCTTGGTGAGGTCGATGAATATCATGTAGAGTGGTTGACCTACCTCTCTGCTCTTCTCTTGTTATTGTCGTAGGGAGAAGATTATGTCGGTCGTCGACCTGCCTGCTCTGAAGCCGCACCGGAATTCCGGGTACACACGGTCCGCCAGCAACTGCAGCCTGTTGAGTATGATGCGGGCGTACATTTTACCAACGATGATCAGGAGCGAGATCCCTCTGTAATTATTACAGCCACTGCGGTCGCCCTTGTTTTGTAAAGTGTCACAATTGTGGCGTCGCGCATGTCTTGGGGGACTGCTCCTTCCTCGCAACAGAGGCAAAGTAGCTCATGCAGTGGTTGAAGCAATGTTGGTTTCCCTCGTTTGATAGCTTCGGGCGGGATGCTGTCACTACCTGGAGCTTTGTAGTTTGGGAGGGAGTCGATTGCTATGCTGAGCTCCTCTAAGGTTGGAACTTTGTCCAGCTCCTCCATGGTGGGCAGATTCTTTATGCTGCTGAGGGCTGCATCGGTGACTGACCTGTCTCGGGAGTATATGTCTGAGTAGTGCTCCACCCATCTGGCCATCTGTTGCCCACGGTCTATGATCTTCTCTCCCATCACAGATTTCAGGTGAGCGACCCCTTTCACTGAAGGGCCTAGGGCCTTCTTGATGCCACTGAACATACCTTGGATGTTTCCGGACTAAGCACTGCGCTGGATTCCTTCACACAGTTGTTGCCAGTACTCGTTCGCGCACTGTCTAGCGATGAGATGGGTGTTACTTCGGGCACTTCTGAGAGCAGCAAGCATTCGTTCATTAGGGCATTTTTTGTAAGCTAAGAAGGCTTTTCGTTTCTCCTCGATTTGTGGTTCCATCCTTGATAGGTGTGCGTTGAACCAGTCATGGCTGGGTCGTTAGTTCTTGCTAAACGTGGACATGGTTGTACTGTAGATGGCACCCTTCATGGTGTTCCACTTGGCTATGGCATCGTGCTCTGGCTGGTCCTGGAGAGCCTTGTCCAGGGCGGACACATACTCCTCAACCTTGGGGGGGGGGGGACCGACATCTGTGCAGTGTTTATGCGAGGGCGTCCTTTTGGTTTTGAGCGGTGTAGTGTGTGTGGCTGTAGTCGCACACTGCTGCTCACGGAGTCTCAGTCTGTACTGTGGTAGGTTCTGGTGGAAAGGTAGCTGTTAAGGGCAGAGCGCCTGGTAATGACCAAGTCGAAGTGTTGCCAGCGACGAGACCTGGGGTGTTTCCATGACACTACGTGTTGTGGCTTACACTTGAAGAAGGTGTTTGTGACGCACAGGCCATGGTAGGTGCACAGCTTCAGCAGTCTCTGACCGTTTTCGTTGGTCTTTCCAGTGCTATGATATTCGAGGCAGGTAGGCCATGACTTGTGGTCCGCACCTACTCTGGCATTAAAGTCGCCAAGGAGGAATAGTGGTTCGTGTTGGGACATCCTTTGATCTGTTCGTCCAGCTGCCCATAGAACGGATCCTTTGTATCTTCTGAAGACGTGAGGGTGGGGACGTAGACGCTGATGATGTTGAAAGGACCTGCAGCAGTAATGAGGCGGATGGACAAGAAACGCTCAGTGCCCCCTGTGGGAGGTTCAACCGAGGCCTCGAGATTGTTTTTGATTGCGAAGCCCACTCCGTGCTGGCGAGGCTTCTCAGGTTCTCGACCCTTCCAGAAGAAGGTGTAGTTTTCTTCTCTGAGGGAGCCACTAGAGGCAAGTCTGGTTTCCTGGAGGGCAGCTATGCTGATATTTAGTCTGGTGAGTTCTCTATCGATGATGGCCGTGTTCCTGGTGTCGTCCACCCCCCTGAGGTCGTCGCAGATGCATGTGCACATTGCGAATCGAATAGCTGGAGTCTTCTTTATTGGTTTCTTGTTCTTTTTGTCTGATGTGGAATTTCCGTCTGCTTGTCATGCTGAACAACACACTGAGTTCCAGACAGCTACTGGAGCAGGAAGACGATGGCAGGTCAACACCTTATTGACAGGGGGCTGCCCGGCTTGAGGCGGGTGGTAGTCGGCCAGGTGGACACGATGATCTCTCCCACCATCAAAACTGACCCGTGGCGCCCCTTCCAATCGGGAGTAAATTATGACCCGTAAGCTGTCAGCTTCAGTGTTCTTTCCTCGCTCAGTAGCGAGACTGGAGTGAATTCTCCAGGGCGCAAGCATGGGCGTGGGGTATGGAGATCCTGGGCTGCCCTGACGTTAGGATCCCCCTCTCGTCCTTGCTGAAATCCTGAGCATGACATTTGGCACCAGTTTGGATGCAGTAGCTGCCGGAAGGAAGTCGTAGTCGACACACAGCCGCCTTGGGGTTCCACTCCGGATTTTCTGTCTGGGTTTACTCCTGTAGCCTTTCCTTCTCCCGAAGTATACAAAAGGCAGTGGAGCCATCATCCAATGGATGGGACTTGGTGGGTTTTAAATCAGAGTTTCCTTCTCCTAGACGAACTTCCTGACCAGCTAACGAGCTTCATCTGCCCGGGTTTGGAGTCAGAGATTCCCTTCTCTTAGACTGGCTGCCTGCCAAGGCTAACGAGGATAGTCTGCCCACCCAGTTATACATACACATACATACATACATACATACATACATACATACATACATACATACATACATACATACATACATACATACATACATACATACATACACACACACACACAGAGACACACACATACACACATACATACATACATACATACATACATACATACATACATGCATGCATACATACATACATACATACATACATATATACATACATTGAATCTATCACATAAAATATATAATCTAGTTTTAAAAATGTAAGCAATAGAGCAAATCTTTTCGAGGCAATGAAGTGGCCGTGAAGAGGGCCTTTGGTTTTCTTCTTCTAATTTATTTTCTAATCTCTTCTTTTTCTCCACCACCCTCTTATTTTCTCTCCTACATTTTTCTTATTCTTTTGATTCTTTTCCTCCTGTTTCTCCTTCTTCGTTTTTTTTTCCCCTCTTTTCGTTCTCTTCTTCTTTTTCTTTTTTCTAATTCCATTCTCTCATAGTCTGTTTGTCCTCTTCATCCTCATTCTCCTCCTTTTCTTCCTTAATTAGTTTTTTTTAACATATCCTTACACTTCCTCAAGTTGTTTATTTCCATTTTAACTCGATGGGGACTGTAATATTAATCATCGTCTAGTTTCACTAGTATCTTCTCTATCACCCTCAAATTGTCGAGAACGTCTTGCATCTTAATCTTGTCGATGTGAATACTCGCCATGGCTTGCTTTTCAAGGCTGAATCGCGCGAATGAAGAAAGTTCGACGTTATATATGCACGGACATGAACGACAACATCCCTTACACTAACTTCACATATTATTTACTATCCACATATAACGGAAGAAAATAAATATTATATACTATCCACTAACCCCAAAATCTACTATGCACACAGGGGAAGGAGAACAAACAAATCCCAAATATACTATCCACACAAGGGAAGAGGAAATAAACAAACACCAAATCTACTATCCACACAACGTACGTGCACGCATACAATACCCAAATCTGCTATCCACACAACGTACGTGCACGTATACAAACATACATACGAACACATACACGAACGAGTAAGCATACACACATCAGTAAAGGAGTCAGTGTTTATAGTTACACTACTCCACATTCACATAAATTGGCAACTTGAATAGACTCTTTTCTAGAGATCTGGTTAGCCCTGAGAAGGATGTTTTTTTCTAACTACAAATTCACATGTCAGTGATGGCTTCTTCCAGGCTGGCCCCCCCCCCACCTCTTACTCCAATCTAGTTCCTAAATGACTGTAGCTGCTGAGAGTGCAGAGGCAGCTTCAGTAGCCTCATCACCCTAAGCTTCAGTTCGTGGGACCCTGAAGACTATTTTCGCCTACGCCAGACCCTGGTATGATGTTGTTGTTGAAGTGCTTGCTCTCGCAACTCCTCCTCCCAGGTTTCCATCTGGGGGATCATGCCTCTTGCTACTGCAGGTAGAGGCTGTGGTTGTGGCAGTGGCGGTAGTTGACGTGGTTGTGTTGCTGCCTGTGGAGGCATCCTCACCTCAGGCTTGACCTAACACAAAGGCCCAAGGATGAGGTAAGGCAGAATCCCCATCTTCTGTTCCTTCTCCTCTTCTTTCCTTTTCTTCTCTTCCTTTTATTCAAGCTTGGCAGCTTCGGCTATGACATCCGTGACCAGTTCGTCAATTAGGCGCCTGGTATACTCAAGGTGCATTTGCAGTTTCAACAGTTTTGCATTTCTGCTACTCATTTTTATGTTTATCTGTCAACGCTTTATAAGTGTGAAGCGCTTACGTGAAGGAAAACATCCCCTGTCGCCAAAACTTACAAGACTCACATTACTATCCATCAAATGGAACCTTAAAGAAACACTCAGTCACCGTTTTACATACAATCACTAACTACAAACAAAAACACACTGACTTATGGACAAACTTCGGGAACGATGTGCTTATAGACACACTTCTAATTGTTTTGACATAAAACAAAGAAACAAAATGCTTATAGACACACTTCTTTTTTAACATACAGACAAACACAAAGACAAAACTTTTGGCATTTGGACTAGTATGTCTTTTCTAGAGTATTGGGGGTAGCAGTGAAAAGGGCTACTTTTATGGACGGAGAGTTATGGCAATTTTGTATCGTCTAAGATTGCGTCCCCGTCTGGCGGCAGGCTTTCCCACAGGATAAGGTTCGCAACTTCGGAAAGAGAAGGAGAACTCTTTCGTGTCTACACGCCAGTCGATGCAACCTCTGTATGGTTCCTGCTATTGTTGCTGCTACTGTTGTTGATGCTCTCTCTGCTCTCTCTCTCTCTCTCTCTCTCTCTCTGCTTCTGTACTTCTCCGTCCATTTTTCATTCTCCTTCTTGATTTCCTCTCTGAAGACCTCTTCTATAAGATCTTCGGCTACTTTCACCATCATGATATTCTTTATCTCTTCAGGCATGGGTATCAAGCTTTGCTTGACACGATGCAAATGCACGTATGATTCGTTTAGTTTAGCTGAATTAGAAGGCATCTTCATAGGTTGACATGACTACAATGGATGGTCAGACTAGTTCGTTCTTTCGTTGGATTTAGGTAGCATTCGCCTACTAGGACATGCACGACCGTTTAATACCCCCACAGGGAGCTGATTAATTTTTTTCGGGTGGGGGGGGACGGGAGTGTGCCACATCATCCAACTCATTCCTGCGTGAAAGACTATCATGAGTGGGAATAGACCCAACACTCACTCATTGTAAATAGTGTATGTGTACTTCAGGATAAGACGTCTCGCTGAATAGAGCACTGCTCTTATGACGTCATCTCGGTTCTATGCTTACACGGCAACTGATTAATAAACGAGTGGGAATCGGCCCACACACTCGTCTTTTAATGCCGAGTAGGCAGGGAGGGAGGGGGCCCTGAAAGAGACACCAAACGTCAGCCGGAACGCATCTGAAACGCCATGGCCAACTATATGACAAATTGTTCCCATTTGTATAATTATTGGGATTCCCTATAACCAATTTTGTGTTAGCCTTAATTGTAATTAGAGTCATGATTATGAGTAATAAATTTTCCTATCTTAAATAAAATTTTGAAAGTATATAGAGTACATATTTATTATTTATATCAACCAAAATATGATAGATCTAAGGGACCAGTTGATTTTTGTATGACAGAGTTATGTTAATTGGTTGTTAATATGGAACGGCAATTAAATGATCGCATTTGTTAAATGAAGTGATATCGAGTCGGGATTTCAAGCCAAAATGAAATTTCTTATTAGGAGGCAATGATTTATAGTCCTGGAAAGGATATGAGATTAATCCTCGTCAGGAATGGTCAGACTGTTCGATCGTTCGTTCGTTGGATTAAGGTCGCATTCGCCAACTAGGGCATGTGCAACTTTTTAATGCCCCCCCCCCCCAGGGGCTGATTAATTTTTTCGAGGACGATGGAATAGTGCCACATCCTCCAACGCTTTAATGCACACACCGTGTGCTCATTCAATTGTCCGCTTGCGAGACATTGTTGTCTCACGAGACGTGTGGTGAGTGAGAGTCGACCCACACGCACTCACTTGTGTACAAGATGTCCGGTGGAGGCAAGGAATGTCGGACTGTTTAGGAAGAAGGCTCCTTACATCCGGGATCATTTTTTATAGCTCCCAATTTTTCGAATGGTAAATGGTGTCGTCTTGCCGTAATTATAATTTAGAAAACATTATTTATGCTGTTTGTCGTGGTATAGGTGGCATATTGGATCTGCCTACGCTATTCTATAGAGAATTTATCTAATAAGTTAATAGCTAAGGTACCTAACTTAGAATGTAAAGTTTTCGGCAAATTTGGTGGTGGTGGTGGGGGGGGGGAGGACCTGATGGCTGGGTTTAGCCACCTTATAAGTCTAATTTTCGGGTCCTTTATCTTAATTGACTAATTTTATTTGCCACTGTGCGAATGGACCTGATGTCTTTGGGTTTTTGCCACCTTATAAAACTAATTTGATGGTATTACGCTATACTTAATTAATTAGTAAAACCGGTGCCGCATTGTTCATCTGGTCATGATGGCTGAGATTTAAGCCACCTAATAATAACTAATTAAATGGCCAGTTTTTATTGCTATCATGTTTTTGATCCACCATATCATGAGTTGTAGAAGAAAGAGAGAAGAAAATGTTAGTATTTGTATTTGGGAGAAATTGGGATGGTTTGACTGCATTCCACTTTTGAGTACCTGCAGTCCTATTGCATTGCTTAACGAATCACACTTCCATCACCGCATGCATTATCGTAAGTGGGTGATAGGTGCAGGTGTAACATTGGCCCGCGCACAGAGTGGACCACCCCGACTTGAGTTATATGACGTATGCAACCTCCGCACCCACTTCCCCATACAGGCAAAATTCATAATGGCCTCTAGTAAATCTGTAGCTGTCTTTATGGAAGCGGCATCAGCTATATGATTCGTTTTCGGTGAGGTTTTGTTTCAATTTTTAAGTTATTATTGAAACGAACACGGAGGTGTTGTGGTTGGCAAGGGAGGATAAATTGTTAATTTATGAGATAAATGTATTGGAATGAGATTAATGGTTATACTGAATAGTTTGGTTACTTATGGATTATTGCTTATTGCATTGCCTGATGAATCGTCATATTTCCTATTTTGTCCATTTCATTGGGAAAATTAATATGAATGCGTTAGTTAGCTTGGGGTTTGGGTTGTTCTGGTATAATAATTCAGAATACGAGCCAATGTTCTTAATAGAACTGATTAGTTTTTGCTTTGGTATTTTGTATCTAGGGCAAACATTGAATACGTGCTGGAGATTCTCTGTGGTGGGGCAATAGGGACAGTTCACTCCTCTGTCTTTATTAATTTGTACATATTTCCCCATACTACCTGCTAACAGAGTTTTGCCAGTTTTGATCCTATTTATGACTCGTTGGTTGTGCTTGTTGGTTGTTATTGGGACCTTGATTTTGCGACTCACTGTTTTTTTTTGTATCGGGTACGGCATGCGACCTTTGGGGCATGAATCCCACTCAGTTCACCATTTTGATGTGATATTTTTGGATATCATGCTGTATATCTATGGGATGCTAAACTCAATATGGGCCTTGTTCGGGTCGTTAAGTTTGGTATTGGCCACCAAGTCGGCTTTGTCATTGCCGGAAATGTTAGTATGGGATGGCACCCACATGAATTCCACAATTTGATCTTCTTTGATCATGTTTCTAAGAAGCAATTTTGTTTTTTTTCCGGTTTCCAAGGATTTTAAAACGCTAAGTGAGTCGTTGATTATTAGCATTTTGTGGAGTTATTGGCTGATGCCAACTTTAGTACTTCAAATATGGCCCATAATTCTGCTGTCTATAGAACAATTATCCGCGAGTCTACTTCCTAATTCCTTATCTAATACCGCGATAGTAAGGACTTCAGCAGTTCTGTCTGGGTCTTTTAATTTTGATCCATCTGTGTAGATTTTGAAAAATTCCTTTTAGAGGTTGTCAATTATTGTTAGGATTTTTTATCTTATTTCTAGCGGTTGGTTTTGTTTGGAGCCAAAGGTTGTTGCTAGAAAGTTTATATTTGGCTGTGTGCTTGCCTGTGGTATGGGATCCGGGTTTTGGATGGGCTACGCATTAAGGCTTTCAATTTTGGAGTTCTTTCCTTAATGAATGGATATTTTTCCCCGACGGTGGGAAGGGTACGAGTCTCCGGCTAAATGGGATATTGCATCTGCTAATGATGTCTCTTGCGGGGTGACTAGGGTCGTGTACCAAGATTCTGGCTGCGTATCTTAGGGTCAGTTCTTCTCTTCACAGTGTTAGAATGTAAGAATCTGTAATTGTTCTTTGGAAGTGTTGATTAGGGAACCTGTACATATACGCAACGCTTTTGCTTGGACTATATCAATCAGTTTAAGGAGAGAGGGTTAGGCTGCGGCGTTGATCTGTCATCCATAGTCAAGTTTTGATCTAATTATTGAGATCACAATTACATTTGCGTACTAATTTAGTAATGTGGTGTTTCCACCTGAGATGTTAATTGCAATGCATACACTTTAATTTTGCTACTTTTTCAGATATGATGGGTTCGCATTGTATGAATAGGATTGGTGGTTTACATTATACATCTGGTATTAGACGAGAATAAGATTTCAGTTGTTTTTCCTTTTGATAGTTTGAACCCCTATTTGTCAGCCCATTTGCCATTGTTTGTTAGAATGGTTTGTAGATTAGCGATTAATTGTTAGTTATATGGGTTGCCGCTTTCCGTTTGCCACTGACGTCTGCAAATTGCAATAAATCGATTATTCGAAGGTCGACAGGGTGTTCTAGGTCGTTGATCATAATATTAAATATGAGTGTGCTTAACACACTTCCTTGAGGGGTACCTTTTCTAGTAAGTGATCTTCTGAATATTGGTTCTCTATTCTGGCTCTAATTTGTCTTCCTTCTAGAATGTTTTGGAACCTTTTGTGAATGTGTCCATTAATCCCATAGTGGTTCAGATCATCGATAAGGCCATCTTTCCAAAAAAGGTCAAAGGCTTTCTCAAGATCAAGAAATATTGCTATGAGATCTCGATCGCATTTTTGTTTAGCATTAAATGCTAGTTTAATGCGAAACTCGAGCCTTAACAGTTGGTCCAAGGTGCATCTTTTGTTACGGGAGCCACTTTGATTCTTTGAGATTTGCTTTTTACTTTCGAGGTGATGTTTAAGCCTGTTGTTAATCATTGTCTCCATCACCTTGTACATAGTGTCAGTGTATGAGATCGGTCTGTTGGATGATAGTTCGGTTGGGTCTTTACTGGCTTTTGGAATTCGGATATCTATAGCTTGTTTCCATTTTTTGGCCATTTGTCCTGTCTTCCAAGATTTATTTATCATGTCTAGCAGGATTTCTGTGATATTGGGTGGAACATTTTTATAGATTTAATATCCTAAGATATCGTCACCTAGAGAGGTGTATTTCTTGTTTCTGATATATATTTTCTAATATTCAGTGGTAAAAACAACATTCAGAGGGAAATGTTTTGGGTCCAAGTCAGTGAAAAGATGAGGATACTTACTCTCTACTGTAGCTCGATGAGCCTGAAATTGTGCTGAATGATTGTTATTGCTGCACATTCCAGCAAAAAATATTCATCATTAAGTTTTACTAGTTGTTACACTCTTGATACTTGGTATGTTGCTACTATTGTTGCCACTCATGGCTTTTATTTGTCTTCAAACCTGTTTGAAATTGCATTGGTTTGGCTCAAGAGAAATATCATGCCATGATATTTCATTTGCTCTTCGGATGGCAAGCTTTGCCTGTTTTTCCTTGGTTGTATATTCCATATAGTCTGATGATTGCCCTGTGTGACGGAATTTGTTAAGGGCTTTCCTCTTCTCCTTAATTAGATATTTTCTCAGTCATCATTCCACCATAGGATGGGTGGTTTTGCAATTGAGTTGTTACCTGTTCCTGTTTTAGGGATGTTTCTTGTGGAAGGAGCATTTATCGCTTCAATTTGTTCTTATTATATGTGTCGATATCATCGTCTTTTAAATTTTCTATAGTTATGCGGGAACAAAGGAATTGAAGGTATGCAAATCGGCTTAATCTAATCTCCATTTGATTGTTTTTGATGAGGTGGCGATTGGATTTGTGAGATTTATAGTAATATGTATTGGGAAATGATCGCTACTTAATGTGGTCTCTCTAATCACATCCCAATTAGTCATGGTTGCTAACTTGAAGGTGCAGATTGTCAGGTCCGCTGCTACAAGAAAACCGTCCATGGGCTAATCCCAGTTTTGGTCCCGTCATTTATTATGACTAGGTTACTATTGTATACCCATTCTTGAATTATTGAGCCTCTCTTACCCAGGTGATTTCCTCCCCATCGTTTGCATATGTGCATTGAAATCGCCACAGACTATATACTCATTTGCAGAGCTGTATAATTGAGTATATTTAAAATGAGAAACAATATATGGTTTACCAGGGTCATAAATATTAAAAAATTCAATTGAGAGTTGGCAAATGTGAACGAGTATCGATTGACACTCAGGGTTTTAAGGTTTTCTTTGTCAGCTTGGGAATTTGTATATTGCCCAAAGGATGTATTTGGGAGTAAGTCTCTAACAAAGATAGCCAGACCTCCCCCTTTGTCTTCGTTATCTCTCATAATGAATTTACTGGTTGAAAAACCGGGGATTTTTGGTAGGTATTTCGAGTTTTTGTGAATTTTTGTTTTTGGATGTATATGTGATTTGGTTTTTGGCTGGTCTTAGTAAGTTTGATCAATAGTTTGGATTTATTTATGTTAATCCCGCGGCTATTCCATTACCAAATTGTTAGTTTGTTTTTCCTAGTTTTGTCCATATATTTATAATTTATATTAATATATTCTATTTATCATATTTTGTAAATGGAAAAAAGGTGTTTCTCCAGCAGGTCCAGTAGCAGTTTATACAAGGGAATACATGGTATGTGGTTATTTTTAGTGAGAGTTGTAATACCTGCGAACAAGTCTTTTAGGTAAGAAATAATGGTGGTATGTGAGAAGACATCCCGGGTTGGTATGGTTGGGTTACTTGTATTGCTTTTGCTTATTGTTTGTTATTTGTTTTGTATGTAGGATCGTATTTTAATATAGTGGGGGAGGTGTTCCACCTGTTTCCCTTTCGAGGGTAAAGGGAAGGTCACATTATCAGCTGATTTGGAGGAGTGGGATTTGGGTTAGGGTTAATTGGACGAACGGGTACTGTTTCCCCTTCCTGCTGAGTGTTTTGTTAAGGCTTTAGCTTTTACGTATGTTAAAGTCTGTTCCGTCATGATTGGAACAATCTTTTTCTTTCTTGGTGTCTGGGCAGTTGTCCGAGATGGGGTAGTGGGGTCCACTACAATGAACACATTATAGTCAGACTGATGATGATGAAAATGATTTAAGTCGCCTATGCACCGAGTGCTTTCGCGACTGGTTAATTCTCGAATGTCAAGATTTTTAATTGGTCGGTACTGTAGGAATGGAGCCAATACAGTTCCGTGTTTATGTGTGAATGTCTCTCTCCTTAATTAGTGTGTCTGGACGAGGTAAGGTGGAAAGGTACCCAGAAACGACGCGCAAACCCAAACAAACAATTTCTAATCCGCCAACTAATAAAGAGCGTTTTCTTGAGTTCAATTAGCATTTTCAATCAGAGTTAATACCAAACATTCCAGAGAATTCAACTCGCAAATTTAATCTAACGAATACGAACAAGTTAGAAAACCAACCAAAGAATCCAACTCCCAATCAGATTTTTCTTTACATTACTGAGACTAGCAAGTTTGAAAAGAAACCAGAGGATCCAACTCCCAATCAGATTTGACTTTATATAACAGACACCAACATGCTAGAAACAAACTAAAGTTTTCAACTCCCAATCAGATTTGTATTTACATAACTGATACTAACAAGTTTGAGACGAACCAAAGATTTCAACTCCCAATATGGTTTGACTTTACATAGCTGACACGAACAAGATTATGGGTCTCTAGGTTTCGCCAGGCGAGGTATTTTACTGCGTTAATAAATACATAGCTGACACGAACAAGATTATGGGTCTCTAGGTTTCGCCAGGCGAGGTATTTTACTGCGTTAATAAAGTGTCATGCTTTCTTAATGTTATCCATTGCCGGTACTAGTCCCATTTCCTTATAGCCTTTGACGTCTGGGCCAATTTCCTCTTCCTCTACATGGGTTCCTTCTTCTTCTCTTCACTTTTTAGTCTTCTGTTTCGTCTGTTTCTTGCTCTTCTTGGCTTTCATTGGAAGAAATTGATATTTCCAAATCTCTCGTAACTGTTTGTGTGTCACTTCTATCCTTCTGCCTTGATGAGATTGCCTTGTTTACAGGATCGCATGCTGATACTGTTGCATATGTTTCCTGCATTATGTTTTGTTGTTGCGCATGTACGACTTTAGGCCTGGCCCCATGTTGTTCTACTACACTCGAGGGTGGTGTAGTTTCTTTCATGGGCTCGTTTGCTGGTTGCTGTTTATTTGTTGTTGAGTCGTAACGGGTGGGCTGCTTACTAACTGCAAGGATTGTTCCCTCCGTTGTCGCACTTGTAGCCCTCTACGACGACCCGTGGGCCACTTTTCCACTTCTTCTTTTCTCTCCCAAATTAAGAGCAGCGCGGTTCTATTATGTTACGCTCTTAAGCTCCGGGCTGATGCAGTTAAGAGACATAGGCCTTTTATTGTAGTCAGCGCCTGGGCGGGAATCAGCTGTTCCATCGCTAGCTCCATTGATGTGTGCTTGTTGCTCTTTTCGCTGAGAATAATTTGAATGTATGATATATGATGGCCATACTGGCGACTGCCTCGTTATATAAGGCTCAAGCGCGAACGCGATAGAAAACACTCCTATGATTTTTCTTGGGATGGAATAATATAGAGTTTATCTTAAGGTGAGGGACAGAAAGAGGGCAAAGAGCATGTATATTTATGCAAGTGAAAACAAACGACAGACAATTGTTTCAAAACACAACATTTGTAAGAAAACAACAAACAATCAACAATAAACAATAAAAAATAAACTATTTTTGACAAGGTTAACAACGTTGTAAAGTGAAGTTAGTTATCCACTGATGGAAGTCATTGGGGAATTGATGTACACTAGTTATCCACTGATGGAAGTCATTGGGGAATTGATGTACACTAGCTAAAGACATAGGATAGCCATAATGGTCACAAAACCATCGATTTACATTGTCATCGTTTCTAGAAGAGTAACGATCAAAATAAGCCGCTACATGTTCTACAGGATATCCAAGACTGCGTTGTTGAAGAAAATGCACACATTATTGTCCGCACACCATGGAATATGTGCCTTGTAATTTCACACAATTGAATCGTGTCGTCTTTGCATATCTTCTCGTAAAGTCGATTATGTCGTCTTCCAAAGGTAGTAATCCATACGAATCAAAATACTCCACACAACGCTCTTTAGGGAAGTAGACGGCTACCAAGTGGGTTCCTGTGAGATGACTCGTCCATGTTGATAAAACAAGTTTGATGGCCTTGAGGTTTGCGATGAGGAAGTTCATCTTTAGTACACACGACAGGATTCCAAGAAGCAGTGTACGAACTATTGTTCTAAAGGTACTAAAGTTCCCAGGTATCCATTTATTGTTTTCTTGTTGTTATTTTTACAGGTACTGATAAGTCATCAATTCAATCCTGACTTTTTGCTTGAAAATGTCTGACAAGTAACCATTTCCTCACCTCGTCTCCCCACTTTGAGCCATGAGATCTTCGGTTTGATCGATCTCTAGAACAATCAATGGAGGAGAGGAATGATCACACAAGTCGTTATACAACTGATGCATCACTGCTTCTTGCGAGATGAGACCCCAAGCGTCATCCAGGTACTCGTCCAATTTTTCTTCTTAACTCGTCATCAAACATTTATCGTGTTGAATTTGTCTGGGATGATCGTTTTGACATCCATAGCAATCTTTCTGTAAATAAAACGTTCCTTTAACACTTCCCTGCTCATGTCTTCCAATTTATAGACGGCAGGATGACGGTCACGCAATCGTCCAGTGACACAAAACAATTCGGTTGTCCAGTTGGGTAAGTAACCTTTGTCTAAAGTGCGTTTGGTTTTGCCAATGTCACCCATTCTCCCGGTGTCAACACTTCACTTTTCATGGGGACAGCCACCGTCAGGGATGTACCGAACAGGCGCTCAAAAACGGTCACTTCGTTGTCGGGAGTCACTTCTTGGAGGGCACATCCGATGCTGCGATGGTAAGATTGGTTGTACGTTTGGAACATGTGCGATAAGAAGTCGATGTACATGAGAGTGTGTTGATGCGTAAAATATTTCCACATGCGTTCTTTCAAGGTGCATTGAAAACGTTCCACGATGCTGGCTTTGGTTTCGGGGTTCTCGGTGGTGAAACAGTGAATGCCACGTTTCTTTAATTCTTTTTGGAAAGCATTGTTCACAAAGTTAGTGCCTTTGTTAGCTTGCCATCGAAGAGGGTGACGACAACTTTGTTTCAACACCAGTTTGAGGGCTCGCACTAGCTCACTGCTCGATTTGGAAGTGAATGGTACGACCCAGACAAATTTGGAAAAGACGTCAATGACTCAAAACAAATATTTGTATCCACGATTATAGGTGGCCAAATGAGAGACATAGGTTAAATCGGCTTGCCATTGATGATCGATTTTATCCACTCGGGTGCGACTTCTGAAAAATTTCGTCGAATGGGTTTGTGTCAGGTGTACGTTGATTGTTTTTGTAACCATAGCTGCACATGAGGTAAACGGAGACTTTTCAGGCGGGTTTTTACCGTTGCGTTTTTGTCGCTTCTGACAAATCGCTAAGATCCATCAACGATTTCATTTCGTGTTGTAAATGGAACATCTTGGTCAAATGAAGATTGGGAGGTAAATGTGGGGTCCGTTTTTATTGCCAACGATGGTATTCCATCCATCGTTTGTACGGCAATAATGTCAGTTTTCGTCCTTCCATCAGATTTCAATGGTCACGTCTGAGATCTTTTAATTCCAGAGGTCACAATAATCTTCTTGGTCCTTTATATCTTGGAAGCGAAGGTAACACACCTCTCAGAAGTCCCAATGTGGGTAGTATTTTTTCTTTTGACGGATGGGGATTTTGTTTTGGACCATTTGGCAAAGAATGTGTCCATATTTGGCTAAGCATTTTTTCTCATGTGGAGACAAAGGTATCGTGCATTTCAAGACATTCAAACAACATTCGCTCAGGTTATCGATGAAATCTTTGGAGGCTGTTTGAATGATGCATTCCTTTCCTTTTCTTTCCTTTGGGGAGTGAAGAAGGATTTATTTTGGGGGTGACTTCTTTGTTTGTTGGTTCCGGGGCACACACAAAAATTACACTCACGTCGACTTGGCACATGCCCTTTTATCGTTTTTGGGTTATCGCTTCGTCAAAATGGTGACGATGTGTTTTTCGAAATCGTCAAAGAATCATCCCCTTTGGTTGCTCTTCTTTTTCTTTAGACGTCAGTGTCTTTTCTGGTGGTGACGTCGATGCTTGGCTAAGCGTTTCTTCGGATGACGAGACTTTACTTTTCTTTTTTATTTTCCTTTTTGGACAGAAGAACGACGATGGTGACTGTGCGCACCTCTGAGGGGACATCTTTGGGCATTCAGGAGCAACCACAAAAATACACCGAAGTCCACTGCTTGACACGCGTCCTTTTGTCATTTATTTTGATACAAGTGTTTGTTCAAGGTTTTATTTAAAATGATTGACCATATGTTCTGTGCCAAAAAATCTTCCCCTCTGCCTGTTTCTCTTTTTCTTTGAATGATATGGTCTTTTTTGGGGATGAAGTCGATGCTTGGCTAAGCGATATTAGGGATGACGAGACTGTCCTTGCCTTTTTCCTTTCCCGTTTTGGACAGGAGAACGACGATGGTGACAGTGTGCATTTCTTTAAGGGGGAATCTATGTGCTTGCAGGAGGAGAAAAACACTGATTCACATCGTTTGCCTCCGGTTTTTTTATATACTCGAATGCGTCTCCACTGATTGTCTTTACGTCGATCAACTTGATGACAGACATCACGAGTCGTGAAGGAGTTCGCAACGGACTAAATCGGGACAGTTCTTGCTTGGATAAATCCAGTAAATCGGTAACATGACAGATCTCTCTTGGACTTTGATTTTGGGGGCAGGCACTTTGTGAGCAGCTTTCACTGCATCTAAAGAGGAACGGGGTGTCACCGCTGGGGAGAAGTTCTTGGAAACGAGGGTTTATATTGTTTCATCAAATTAGGAAGAACGGGTGTCACATTGGGTTTGGCTGGCATCACCAGCAACGGAGAAGTGGAAGTACATGAGGCTACTGGAGACGCGGTCACCGTCGCTGCAGGTCGTGGTTTGAGAATGTATGGTTGCATTCTGGCCTAAGCGTCTCTCTTGCGGGTAGAAGCTGTTTCCTGGGGTCTATCTGGGGCCTTTTCGTTTTCTGAGGCTGTGAAATGGTCTTGCCACCGTTGCTCTTTTTCGTTTTCTTCTGGGTACATCGGGGTAGATTTTTCTTGGGGAGTACTTTGGGGGCATTGGGATCCCATTTATGAGGGAGCGAATGATGACACCTCCTAGACAATCTCTACCACCAGGTTTGAAAATAGTTTGTTTTCGGTTTGAGTGTCGATGCGGAGATCGGCCAGTTGCATAGAGGCTACTTTGTTTCTGTCAAAAAAAGCGTTTGGTTTGATGTGGAATGTGAATGATGCCTTGTATTAATTGGAGTACTGTCTCCATAAACTATTGTAAGACTTCCTTGAGACTGGCTTCTAAGACACGAGCACGTAATTGTGGATTTTTTTCGCGACTGATGCCGTATAAGGCACGCATCAATTTGAGGTGAAGATGAAACTGAAAGGACGTCATGTTGAGCTGTATGCGACAGACCCAAAGTGTCCGCGGTTTAAATAAAATATTTGGTTAAGTCAGCGTTGACTTGTACACGACATTCCCTCTGTCTTGACACTAATGTTGAAAGAGATGGGTACGACGTCGCAAATATTCGGGGGTAGTAGGTTTTAAATCCACGAGCAAGTAGGCGTGTGGGGTTTGAGTGTCATCGTAGTACGTATGAGTCAGCCGAGGGGTTCCTAACTGTTTGGCTAAGAGTTGCACTTGCGATTTATCTCGGTCTTTTGAACAAGACCACGTAATGAGCATTGGGACTGATGGCACTATAGGCTTTACTTTGTTGAAACAAATTTTGAGTGATGTCAATGAAACTGGCATCACGATTATGCCCTTTGCGCGCAAGACCAAAGTTTAATTTCTTCTTCGCCTTCTTCTAACATGCCGTCGAAGATAACCAAGTGGATTTGACTGGGGTCAGACACGATCCCGTCGTCTTCGACAGGAATGCCTTCCACAAACACAGTGGAATCGCCTTGACTTTTCCCAAAAGACTGTACGCGGATTGCCACTCTTTGTAACACCACATGATCAGTTGATTGATTGTCACTCTTTGTAAAACCACATGATCCGCTGAGGTGTACGATCGATCAAATCATAGTTATGTTCGATCAAACGTTTGACAAATTCGGCTTTGCCTGAACCGCTGAGTCCGGCAAATAACATGTTAAAGAGATGGCAAAGATACACGGCATCCCAACTAGAACGATATAAGTGTTTGTCAATGACTTTGAAGGTGGAGGAAGATAGAGTAGGGGCAGCAGAGGTAGCCATAGTTTAGGGAATATCACTTTTGACCCGAAGACAGACAATACAAGAGTTTTATACTTTTTACAGGAGACGTTTATTGATTTTTTAAAATGGCACAACACAAAAGACAAAAATACATAAAAGCAAATGGTTAAGTACATCATTAAAATACATATCAAAACGGCCAGAGTGGAATATAAAAAAGTCTCTGTACAACATGTTTTTGATAACAAATGTGTCCTAAGGACAATTTGCAGTGTTCTTATAGTCTCTACATTGGGTACAGTCAAACAGGTGTCCTCCCCGAATGGCCATTCGGGAATATTCATGACAGTCCTGTCCTTCCGAAGGGAGTGGTTTTCCACTGTGACGGGTTCTTCTTCTGCCACTGCATTTAACACAAGTTTAAAAGTTACTATTTTCATTGGACGTTTGAATTTAGGATCACAACTCTTGGGCATAATTGGCCACTTCTTTGGTCCAAGCCTCAAAACCCAATTTTTCCAGTCACGTACAACTGTCCAGTGAGCGTGTACGTCACAAGCTAAACAAGCTAAATATACATCGTCGTACACATCTTCAGTACTTAAAAACTGACGAATCTTTTTTCCCCGTAGAAGTCGATAAGTATCCAAATGAAAGCGCAATGCTTTTAACATAATGAGTCTCTCGTGAACATTTAAAGGTACCACTTTCATGTTTTTTTTTGGCAATTCCTCACTGTACAGATCGTACAAAGCCCACAAGGAATCGGCTGGTAAACGAAATCCCAGAAAGCAAGTCACTAAGACACACACTCCACGGCAACCCAAATTCATGGGATACAGTGCCACTGTTTGATTATGTCAATGATTTCCTTCCAAGGCAATCGTTGTATCACGAGTAATAACGGTTGTGGCATGGTAGTCCGTTTTTATACTTCTATTTGCCGGATGTGATAAGTGTACTTTTAGCACAGAACTGATCGCACTCCGTTGTTGTATTCAGATCGTTTAGTCACTGGCTCAGACGTTATACATAGATTTTTCCTCTACAGACAAAGCTTGATAACGTTAAAGATTTTGCTGATCCTTTAACTCTTCCGTTAGAATTCGATATAGTATGGCCACCTTGTAAGTAGTAGGATGAGTAGCCACCAAAGTCTTCTGGTCCTCGTCCTGTTCAACAATGTCTGACCGATGGAACATTTTCAAATAAATCAGTCCTCTTATACCATTCAGGTACCAGTGGTTCCAACAGTGGTGACGTAACGGATGCAATTGTTCCCTGCGTCGAACTTGTACTTTGAACAACTCTCGGTAAGTACGTTCTCTCAACACCACAGGCAAACCATGATTGTTCTCTTGTAAAGTATCCACGACAATGCCAGTCAGTGTTTATACCTACTTTGAAATTCACTTCTGAATGCCCCTTAGTTTTATTATTCAAGTTTCCATTTCTTTACGGATGAATTTGAAAAAGAAAAGGGTATAGTTTCTTCTTCGGCACCTTCACCCTTTAGTCTATACGTACACAAACAGCATTTGTTGATGCATCTAATAAATGTTCACAAAAGGCCTCTTGTAAATGTGTGACGTACACTGGTTGATCCCACACATAGTATAGTAATTTTAAACAGTCTTTGTAAATCTGTTCCAGCTCTTTGCCGTCTGGAATTTCAGAATTTATTTGAATCTTGAAACAAGTACATCGATATCCATTAGGTAGTTGTTGAAGATCCGACAATTTGAACACTTTCAAATGAATCAAGTCTCATATGGCATTTAGTTACCATAGATAACATTAAAGTGTATGATTGTTAAGATGCATTTGTTTCTTGCGTTTCACTTGTATCTTGACCAACTCTCCAGAGATTGCTGCGTTCGTCCAACTAAAGGTAGGTAATACAAATCCGGAGACCATCGAACATGTTTCAGGTAACAGGTAAGCCGAATCTTTCTGCTCCCACTCGTGTAGTGACACACCTCAACTGAAACACTTGACTTTATCCCCTTCGCCCAGGTAGATTTATCCGGATCGGGCTACTTCTTATGGGGGTAGGCCCTCACAGATATTATGTTGCAGTATTCAGGCAAACGCATAGGGAACGAATATTCGTCTTTCACAGGCTCATTTCGATGAGGGTACGGTGAAATCCGCAGGAGTTTATTTGGGGTTGGATGACATTCGTAAGGTGGTACCTGCATGGTTTCACGTGCAGGTTGACATTCACCATAAAAACCAGTAAAGAGTTCACTATAACGAGTGGCATCGCTTTCGCATCCATCAAGTATGACAGGCACATTATCACTTTCTATGGTAGGTATGGTAGTAGTAGTAGTCATATCACAGTTCCCTTGATGCCCTGCTGAAGTAGTCAACGCAAGGTTCCCATGATGTGGTACTGAATCATTGAGGTTACAGCGTACGCCATCCTTGCAATCGCTAGGAACATCATTGCACTCGAGTTCCCTCTAGCTTGATACTTGCTGTTTAAAAGGATTCATCTTTCTCGCTTGGCAATGGTAGTCACAATGAACTATCAGTCTTGGACGTTTTCCCTTTTTCTATGCTGGTACACGATTCGATACACTTTTTAAAAAGGTCGACTGACGATTTGGTGTGTGGCTAAACGTAGGTGGTCAGTTTAAAATCTTGATCCTCTCCACATTGCAAGGCTTCTCTCATGAGCACAAAGTTAACGACTTGACTGGTGAGATAATTGAGAGTCAATCTTTTGACTTTACACTCAATATGCACTTCTCCTTGGGGGTTCCAGTATTCGATGTGGTCTAAAGGAATGCCTTCCTGCTCCAAGTATTTCTCTTTGAATTTCATTATGTCTTCGGGAGTGTGTCACCAAGAAGGATAGGCGCTGGCTTCTTGTGTCAGTTTCAAAAAGGCATCCACGTAGTCTGCGCAAATGCCTTTCTGAGTCTCGTCACCCTTGGGGTATTGTTCTTTCTTGGGAACGTAGTAAATTTCGTACACTTCTAACAATTGGTATCCCAGGTTTGTTGTAAAAACTGGTTTTTAATGTCACGTTGAAGGAAACAGATGGGAGATCCGTGAAATAAGCATCAGTTAAACTCGTATACAATCTTGGGGTTTTCTAAGTCCCAGTCATCCACCGAATACGTTCCGGTGGTATTTTCGCCCCCTCCATTTCGATCGTGTTGGATCCATTTGTCTTCCTTGTCGCACAAATAATATAGCCAGCGAAGGGCTTTGACAAAACATTGACGTTTGACAAATTTCGTAGTTTGATGGATTATGACAACCAAAGTATTTTCGGGCATGAATCGTTGGCGGTACACTATGGAACACGCTTGCCAATTGTGCAGGCTTCTTTCAAAGGATTTATCCCTCCGTGCTCCATGAATAATTCTTGAAATTTTCCTCATCAACGCCATAAAATGTCCGAGGCGTGAGTGTAGTACCAAATATCGAAAGCTTCTTGTTGTTCGGTGCGTATGTTGTCGGGGTCGTAGTAGTGAGCATCAGACAAATATGATAGAACGGTGTGTTGATTGGCTTTGGTAAAGTGGGGAAAATAGCCTTAGGCGATATCTGTCATTCGAAACGTTTTAGACTTTCGACTCAGTGCACTGGCCAAGTAAATCATAGAATCTTTAAACTGCACTTGTTAACACTAGCATGGAAATGATTTAGGCTCCGTTCAAAGTCACTTTATGACGTTCGGTACTTTGCTTTGTATAGGATTTGAGAAGAAACTGTCCATCATATCCCGAGAAATTGTGAGCCATCACCATTACATAGCGATGACAATCTCCGTAACGTTCGATGTCTTCTTGACTCCACGTCTCGTCGATAAGATTTAAGATCTACTGGGCGGAATTGGTCAGCGTGTTTGGTCCCCGAAAGATTTTTTTCACGTCCTCCAGGGATCTTGCTGCAGTGAGGGCAATGACTAAAGACAGGATCTTTGATGCACTTCTCTCACACTCGATGAGCCACGCAGAAATTAGGAACGTGAATGCCAGTCTCTTGCATGCATTCGAAAGCGAAAAAGATGAAATTGTGTTTCTTCTTGTTGTCATCTTCCTTCTCCTCCTGTTGGGAATGGTACTTTTTAATGAAGCATTTGAGTTCCAATTCCACGATTTGGCGACAAATGTGACATCGTTTCTTTCCTGAACATACATGTGCTTCGGCACTGTTGGTACGTATGTCTTGTCCACAAATAAGGCACAATCTCAGCCGTTGGCAAGCACTTTTACGCTGTGAACCTTGCGTTTTCGGATGTTTTTGGTAACAGGCAGGGCTGACAAACGTTCGGTGACAAGCAGGGCGTTGCACTCGTAGTTGTCCTTTGTCTATACAGGTTTTAGAGGCTAAACATCCTTCACACTTTAATCCACAATGCCTGTGTTGCTCTCGATTATTATACTCATAGTTACATTTCTAACAATAATATGTGTATCCCAGGAATCCGGTGAAACTGGTGATGGCATCGTAATGTTCATCGTGATGATAGACGTGAATGCATTTTCTGTCATTGAAATATTTGCCTCGAAACAACAGAGGTCCACGCACTTCTTGAGGATTTACTTTCAAGGTGTAGCGTGGAACTAAGAAGTCTTGCAATGTTTGCATTTCAGGAATGCCAGAGGGTGTCTTTGGATAGTCACGCTTGCTGTAATAGGAGTTCTGCTTCTCTTCGTTGTTTAGCTCGTTCCTATTGTTCAATAGTTTTTCCAGGCTCTTTTCCATTCTGCCTTGTCGTTCTTTTCGGCATACGTTCGTCCCGCCACGATGGCACAGGCTAAAACATCTGGTCTTGAGGATTGTTAATTTGGACCAGGCTCTTTTTAGTGCTACGAAGGTCGTTCACATATAACTCTTTTCTTCATTGTCCGGTCCTCTTGGGAAGAGAAACGTCAGTTATGAACATTGTCGCTTTTCCATTGGATGTTGTGAAACTTGTCGCTGGATAGTTGCACGTGTTGAATCTTGTCGATGACTTTGGAAGGTATAAGTTCTGCTTGTCTGTTAATCTCGATTCAAACGGGTGACTTCAAACTGTCGTGATGAATAGAAAGTCTCAAGCGATTGTCTTCTTTGGCTTCCCATTGCTGTTTCAGTGTGGTTAACAAACGATCCCACACATCGGTGATGAACCCCTCTGCTTTCTCTAACGATAATTCGGACTTAAAATCAATAAACCTCACCGTATACGTGTAGGCCGTGGTTCTAAATTTGTAGGGGAGTGCTTTTCTGTTTTTTTTTAATGTGGTAGTAGTTTTGAGGGTTTACTAGAGATGGTGAGCTTTAGTTGGGTGTAGACTCTCTGGGCCTGGATTCTGGTTTACTCCTGTCATCTTCAAAATCGCTGGTATGAATCTGAGCCAAGACTTGATAGAAGGTCTCTTTTGGCCTCTTACTGTATTCTCCTTTCTCCACGAAATGATGCGATCGTTTCATATTGACTGGAAAACGTCCAATGACTTTATTTTAAAGGCTATGGGTCCCTATATAAATGTTATACCAGTGTTTTCCCTTCTAGTATTCATTTCACTCTCAAGTCTACCAGAACGATGGAAGAGAAATCACAGATCGATTTTCTTCTGATAAAGACAAAATACTTGCTATGTATTTCAAAAGAAAGATCATTGGGATACAGAATGTCCAGAACATCAAAAAAGCAAGACAGGTGGTGTCAGAAGAGACACAAGTCAAGATACCTATTATCATTGTAAAGAGAAAGGACATTGGTCCTCAGACTGCCCAAAGAAACGACAGGAGAAAGAGGAAGATAAAATTCCGAACAAAAAGAAGAGATACCCTCCTATAATTAAGATCCCAGACACGTTCAGATAGAGAAATAAAGTTGAAAAGAAGACGAGGAAAAGTTGAGGAAGAAGACGGAAAACCTGTAAAAGTGAAGAAATTCAAGTAAAAGTGAAGAAATTCAAAAAACAGAGGGAGTGAACAAAGACAGAAGAGGTCTATGAGTTTCTTAAAGTGTTGTGTTGTGAATTGTACCATAATAGACCAGACAGATAAACGTAAGTGTCTCTTGGTTTTCATTTTTTAGAATAAGGACCTACACTCACGCAGTCAACACACACACGCATTCATCATGGGGCAAAAAAGGGATTTTGAGTTTTAATTGATTTTGGCAAAATGAATACTATCTCTTTTCGAGAGAAGTGGGCGGCCCCGAAAAGGACAGTTGGGTGTTTCTTTGTTGTAAAGAAACAAACTCAGGACCGGGAAGCAATCAGCTTTAACTCCCTCAAGCCTTTGTCACGGCCAAGGCCTACTTCTGGACTTGCTCCTGTCGATGATTTGGTAGAAATCACTAGGGCTGGTATCTCAGGCGTAGTAACGAGGTTGGACTGTTTGGCTCGGGAAGGTTTGTTTCTCCTGGGTAGTATTAAAGAAGTCTGATACATTTGTTTCAAACTCCTGAACTCTGCCAAAATGTCTAAGTGTACTGTCACTGGCTTGACTTTCACTGTAATCCTTTTCTCCTAGACCTTGTTTTTTCTCTGCTACTGCTTCTTCTTCTTCTTCTTTCCTCTTCTTTCCTCTTCTTGCCTCTTCTTCTTCTCACTGTTGCTGTTGAAGGAGACAATATTTTTTATGCTTTTTTCTGCAGTTGCAAAAATTTCTCCAATTCTTCTTTCTGTCTCTGTTTAAATCTTTGACGTACGGTAAAGAAGGAGAATGTGGCGTTGGTGTGAAAAAGAGAGAAAAGCCAATAAATCCCAATTAAAATCTGTCTCTTCTGGAAGTAGGACTGTGTTGACTTTGGTAGGCACTGCTATACCATCGCTTCTTATCTCCATGGCCGGTGCACCCCAATTCGTCTTCTTAGTTTCCGTCATGTTTGAAAACTCTGTCGCATTGATTCACTACGTACAGACGCTAGCGCACCTATATAAAGAATGTGACTTCACAGGTAGCTATATTCGGACTGGAAGACAGACTCCATACTGTGACTGAATTTTGTAACCCGTGTAATGATTGGTGAAAAAACTCAATCCGTTTCGATCCACTCTTCCACTATAAATAACCGTGGTTTACTTCGTTCGCTTCGCCTGTTCTAACGACAAGATGTGGACTAACATTCAAATCATCTACCCTCGTATCGTCGATGCTGTTCCGCACGGACTTACCCATGTGTGTCAAATCATCATGGACAAAAAATCATGAAGATCACCGATACGTTCGTTTGGAAAATAAGAATGTATGTGGAGAGAACAGGCTGTCTGAAGCGAGTCCTCGTCTACCGTCCAGAAGTCAGACGAAGTTGGAGGAAGAGAAGACCTATGCAATGCCCTCTATGTTAACGGAATGCTGTTAACATAAAAACGAAAAGCCCTTTTCAGGGCCACTCATATGTCTCGAAAAGATTTGCTATCCTGCCTAAAAACATTTTTTAGTTGATCTTATATTCTTGGTGTGATAGATTGATGTTCATCAATGTATGTATGTATGTATGTATGTATGTATGTATGTATGTATGTATGTATGTATGTATGTATGTATGTATGTATGTATGTATGTATGTATGTATGTATGTATGCATGTGTGTGTGTATGTATGTATGTATGTATGTATGTATGTATGTATGTGTGTGTGTGCGCACGTGTATGTATGTATGCATGCATGTATGTATGTATGTATGTATGTATGTATGTATGTATGTATGTATGTATGTATGTATGTATGTCTCTGTGTGTTTATGTATGTACGTATGTATGTATGTATGTATGTATGTATGTATGTATGTCCTTATGTCTATGTCTATCCAGTTATATGTCCCGTCCCGCCAAGCTTTCTAGCTTTTTTCCTGCTGACGCCAATCGCGATATATCATCATTCACTCCATGTTAAAAGTTCCCGTGCTAAATTCCCATTTACTCTAATATCGATCTACCCCTTTTTAACACTAAATCCCCCTTGACTAAACCCTCCCCATTCACTACTTTGCGGGATAATGGCTTGAGACATACTCCGACTCCGAATGATATGTCATTATGGAAGTCAAACACTGTCATGCATTCCGTCACCTTTCTTTGGGTTTCATTTAGTTATGTTTGCAAGAAATTGTTTGCCTAAAATAATTAAACTTACAATGTTTAATGGAATGTTACTACATATCTCATTATATAATGTGTATGCTCTTACATTTATAAAATACGCAGGTTAATCTGTGTTGCAAGATTTAAGTGAGTTTAATTAATCTGTCATTAATTAAGTTCTTGTAATGTAGATTATTCAAAACTTAGAATAATACGTACTAACATAAAGAGATTATTTCTTTATTCCTAATTTAAAAAATTCCCCATGTATGAAGGTCGTAAAAGTAGTTTACGAAGTAGATAAAAAAAATAATGCTGTAAAAGGTCTATTGAATTCCAAAAGAACTAAAAGTTCCGGATAAATTTCAGAACCGGAAATGTACTGGTCCGCTAAGAATCGCGACGTTGTCAAACTGTCGTTGTCCAGAGCTTGAATAATGTATAGTTTGTAGCAGGGAGGTGTTACAGTAAAATCAGATATCTTCCCTTGCTACATTGATTCGTATCTATCACTAGTAATTACAGCATTGCATGACATTGAAGAAAATTGATTGTGAGTGAAGATTAGTGTCCGGAGTGATTTATTTTTGTTCCATCTAATTCCTTGAGTAATGTTAGTTTTGATTTTATCGGGATCTAAGCAGGAAAGAAATTAATTAACTTCTAAACTTTAAATGGTGTAAATAATGATGGATACCCAAAACTATAAATCATACTTTCTGCCATCAAAACTTTTCCGTGTGTGTGCAAGGACGACAAAAGTGCGCCTTAGATCCAAAGATCACGCCTGAATTTGGATCATGCACAAATTGAATTAAAGATTACTGTACATAATATATGAACCAATACGTATGAGTAGTGAATGGGGCCACCCTAGCGACAATGGGAATTAGCATTACAGAACCCCTTGGGCCACTCTAGCGACAAGGGAAATTTAACATGGAGAAAAACCCTGGGCCACTCTAGCGACAGGGGAATTGAACCTGGAGAAAACCCCTGGGCCACTTTAGCGACAATGGGAAATTAACATGGGAATATATTTTGGGTCTGTTGAGCGACAAGGGAAATTTAACATGGGAGATAAAAAGCAATTCTAGGGACAAGGGGAATTGAACATGCGAATAGAGTTTGGGCCTGTCTAGGGACTAGGGGAAATGGAACAGGGTCGGGACCTGATGGGTCTCTATTTTTTTGGTTTTTTTAAAAATTAAAAAAATAAAAAAAGGTGTAGGCAATTGAAAGTCGATCTCTTTTCGAGAAATGTTGGTGGCCCTGAAAAGGGCCTTTGGGTTTCTTCTTCTTCTAACTCTTCCACTTCTTCAACCATCTTCTCACTTTTGCCACTATTCCTGTCTTCTTCTTTATTTCTGACTCAGGCATCCAGTCAGGATGACCTATCGCTCGGAATTTCTCCTCTATTCTTATCCAGTTATTGTTGAGTTTCTCAAAGCTTTCTTTTCTCTTTCTATTTTCTTCGTCTTTTCTTTCCTTAGACCACTTTTCTTTGATGTTCTTTACCTCTTCCGTTAGCACTTTCCTCATTACTTCTTCCGTTTTTGTCAACTGGTCGAACCCCTATTTAACGTATCGCCACTCCATCCAATACAATACTTTTTCTAGGAAGCACCTGACTTGGATGACATGGTCCAGTGCTTCCTTCAAACTTCCCACTCTGACATAAGGTGGGTTAGTAAATCCTCTTGACTTGTTGACTTCTTCTTCTATCATCCCTGCGATGAGATATTTGGCTACCTTTGGTCCTTTGACTTGAATAGTTAACAAGTCTTGCCTATTTCCATCACTCCATTCCTTTTCTATTCTTCCTACAACATATTCAGCATCCATTATCCAGAAATAGATATCTCTTAATAGACTGAATAATTTTGTCACCTCCATCTTTTTTGTTTATTCCGTGGAATGGTCTGAATTACGAATACTGAGGGTTCTTATAGTTAAAGCGCGGACGTGAAGGAAAACATCCCCTACTTTTCTCATTTCATATGATCTACTATCCACATACGTGAAGCAGCAATTAACAAACCCAAAATCTAATATTCACACACGCAAAGCATTAAAATGAAATCCAAATCTACTATTCACACAAACGTTCTTGAGCGCTTACAAATAAACACACACACACACACACACACACACACACACACACACAAGAAAAAAGAGTCAGTGTTTATATTCACACTACTCTACATACACACGTTGGCAAATCGATTACTATTTCTTTTCTAGAGTATTGGGTAGCCCTGAAAAGGGCTGTTTGTTTTTGAACTCCAGTGACACCTGGTTAATGATGGCACCTTCCAGGCCTGGCACCACACACACATCTTCTTCCCCAGTCTCCTTTAACTCTTTTTTCTTGAGAGCGCAGAGGGAGGATGATTGGCTTCAGCACCCCAGTCCTCTGTCTCTGGTATTTTGTAAGCCATCCTCTCTTCTATTCAGATTGATGTAATCTTCGGGTTGTCCTTTGATTTCAAACTCGATGGGAGCGGAATCCGTCAAAGAGGAGACGGGATGAAATTCCACCCACTGGGATTCTTGCATGGTCATCATGATGGGGGGCATGGCAAACAGATCCAGTTCCGACTTGGAACAGGCGCAAGACTCTCGGTGCATCATTTTTTTCTCTTTCTCAATAATCGAAAACGTCTAAGTCTCGAACGGTTCTTCTTTTCTTTGCCTTTCTAGCTTTAGACGTGTGAAGTCTGGTGAAAGGGTGTTTTCTTCGTCGTCTCTTTCTGCCTTGTCCTTGCTGAATGCTTGACTCGGTAGCGTGCAGGGTATTTATAGGTGTGTCTCGTCGGCCCAAAAGGTCTTTGCCCGTTTGCAGCAAGACATTTTTGCCTGCCATCATGTAGGCTTCTTTAGGAATTTGTTTGTCGGTGATGACATTTTGGAGAAATTCTTTGCCTTGTGTCAGTGCCGCATCTTTCAAGGTGTGCAATCCGCGTGTCACCATCGGTTTCAACACCGGGGCCACCGAATGAAAGGCCGATTTCAACATATCTCCTAAACCGTGTCCTCGCTGTCGAGCAACCCCTCGGTACACTGGATACATGACTTACGAGTCGTGAGAGAACCGTTTTCGAAAATGGAGTTTCACCGTGACTTTTCCTTTGGTGAATGGAATATTTTGTCCCAGATCTCCTTTTATAGCAATGTTGACCGTGTCCAAATAAGACTTACTGACAGGCAAATAGTGAGGATGTATAAATTCGCGGTGAACGTGGTAAGTGTTTCCACCTTCCTCGTCAGCGTTCGTGGCAGAATCCACTTTGAAAGGAATGACACGCAGTAACGGTACAGAGGTGTGTCCCACCACGTTGTACTCCACCACATCGGAGTACACAAACATCAAATTCAGTCCTTGGTTGAGTTCTACCGGGGCACGAAATAACTTGCTAAAAGACTGGCAATTCCTTTTTCTTGATCATGGCCATTCTCATGTCCATGTCTCCGCCCAACATGTCAAACAATTCAGGACAAAATAAAATGGACACGATTTTACTCCCGTCAAATTTCATCAAGAAGCGACGAGCTGCTTTTTTGGTATTCCATGGTGACACTTTTTTTGACACTTTTCAAAGCTTTCAGAAACACAACATTAAACCTGGAGGCTATGGTGCTCACCAAATGTTGACCACTAAAATAATAGCCTGGGGGAACGAACAAGTGATAGGTGGTGTACTTTTGATTTTTTGTGCCAGGGGTTTTCTTGTCATATTTGCCATGGGTATCCAAGTACTGTTGCAATTGTTCGTCATGAACTTCCACATCAAAAAAATTTTGATTGGGAAGGACATTGAGGACCTGAGTCGGGTGAATGATTTCTACTAAAGCCACTTCCCAATGGGCTTCGTGATCTAATGGGATGGTCTGAGGTAATTTGGCCGTGTAACAGCACAACGTGTTCTTGGGAAACACCTCCATGGAACTGTCACTGGGTAAGGTTAAGTAAAATTGGTTTTGGTGACTCATAATTCCAGAGTTCTGTGGCTGTCCGAGTGGTTACTGGACGTCAGAGGAGTGTCTCCGCCCAAAATGGGGTTATTGTTCTTGTTGGAGTGGTGACTGACACTGGCACTGGACACAAGGTTCCCGTTGTTCCCGTTGGAAGAGAATTTCAGGGAGGGATTGGGAAGCAGGTAACCGATGCAACTGCTCAATAAAATGGTCCACAATTGTTGGTCTCCTTGTTGCAAACTCAAATTGGCAATGGCTGCACCGATGACACAATACACCACGAAGATTTGGCAGAAAAAGACGATTTGCGTTTTAGGCACACGTTCTCCACACCACACCCACAAGGGTTGTTTCTGTAAATCTTGCAGAGAAGAACTGGGTGAAGGAGTGGTCGACGTAGCTGCGTCTGTGTGAAAGGGCATGATGGTCACTTCTTTTTATAGTCGATGACTTACGAAGCGTCGATCCAAGAATCAAAACTGGGTGGATATCCTTTCCAACGTACTTTGACTTCTTTGACACGTCGTTTACCCACTTTACGGGTTCTGCGTTCGAGAATGCTTTCGATGTCGTACACGTCGTCTTCTTTTTTGGTGATACGTTGTAACTCGGGTAAGTAAAACGTTCCTTTGAGCACTTCTCCGTTCATCTCTTCCAATTTTTAGACGTCAGGATGACGGCCATGCATTCGTCCAGTGACACGAAACAATTCGGTCGTCCAGTTAGGTAAGTAACCTTTGTCGAAAGTGCGTTTGGTTTTGCCAATGCGTACCCAATCTCCTACGGCCACCACTCCACTTTTCTTGGGGGCAGCCCTCGTCGGGGACGTACCAAACAGGCGCTCAAACACCAGCACTTCGTTCTCGGGAGTCACTTCTTGCGGGGCACGTCCGATGCTTCGATGGTAAGATTGGTTGTACGCTTGCACCAGGTGCGGTAAGATGTCGATGTACTTCAGAGTGTGGTGATACGTAAAATATTTCCACACACGTTCTTTCAAAGTGCGTTGTAAACGTTCCATGATGCTAGCTTTGGTTTCGGGATTCTCGGTGGTAAAAAAATGAATGTCACGTTTCTTTAATTCTTTTTGGAAAGCTTGGTTCAGAAATTCGGTGCCTTTGTCCGTTTGCCATCGAAGAGGGTGACGACCGCTTTGTTTCAACACTCGTTGCAGGGCTCGCACTAACTCGCTGCTCGATTTGGAAGTCAAGGGTACGACCCAGGCAAATTTGGAAAAGACGTCGATGACACAAAACAAATATTTGTAGCCGCGATTGTAGCTGGCCAAATGAGAGACATCGGCTAAATCGGCTTGCCATTGATGATCGATGCCTTCCACTTGGGTGCGACTCCTGGAAAACTTGCATCGAATGGGTTTGTGTAAAGTGTAGGTAGCTTGTTCTTGTAACCATCGTTGCACTTGAGATAAACGTAGACTTTTCAGTCGCATTTTGGCAGCACGATACAATTTTTGAACTCCTGCGTAACCTGCAGTATGCGAGGGATCGTAGTAAATGCTTGATAACACTTTTTCCATTTTGTGCTTGTGTGTTAATAAGGCACCCACTCTTGGAAGATGCTACTCTTTTTCTCTTGGGGTACTTTCTTGGATTGCAATGCTTTGCGTGTGCGACGAGCAATAGGTGTCGAAGAGGAGGATGTCGGAACAGGGGATATCGGTTCTTTTTTCACTTCTGTCTTCACTTCTGTCTTCACTTTCTTTTTCACTTGTGATGAAGAAGGGGTGGTCATCATCTTTTTAATCCATCCAATTCTGGAGGTAGGTGGTGTTGTTAACTTGCGTACTTTTTCTGGTGGAGTTTGAAACCCTTCTTCTTCTTCTTCTTTTTCTGTCTTGGTCACTGGTAGTGGTGGTGGTGGTACTGGTGATGGTGCTGGACTTTTCATCAAGGTCTTAAAATCTTTCAGAGTGGGTAGAGCTGTTTCGTCTAAAGCTTTCTGGTGAAAGAGTTGCAGTCGTTGCAAGAGTTGACCGTACTTTTGAGATTTTTCTGTTTCGGACAAATCTTGGCGATCCATCAAGGACTGCAATTCGTGTTGTAACTGGGACATTTCGCTCAAATGGTGATTAGGTGGTAAATGCGGGGTGCGTTGTTCTTGCCAACGATGGTATTCCATCCATCGTTTGTAAGGCACTAAAGCTAGTTTTCGTCCTTCCATGGGGTTGTCAAGGGTCGATTCTGAGATCTTGGGACTTCAGAGGGCCTTTTTATCTTGCTCCCATCAGTCCTCCCAACATGGTTCCCAAGACTCCTTTCAGCAATGAGCCTAACAAGAGGGGTAAAATGCCTCCATGTTGGACCAACATCTTCTTCTTTTGACGAAGGGGGATTTTCTTTTGAACCATTTGGCGAAGAACGTGACGATGTTTGCCTAAGCATTGTTTCTGGTGTTTGGACAAGGGGATGGTACCTTTCAAGACGTTTAAACAACATTCGCAACACGGTATCGATGACCTCTTTGGAAGCTGATTGAATGAGTTTTTTTCGTAGGGGTGGAGAAGCTTTGGACAGGACAGATAACATGTCCCCATGTTTTACTAAACGTGGTGGCAGTCCTTTCCTTTTCTTTCCTTGGGGTTGTTTAGAAGAGGGATGTTTTCTGAACGGTGACATCTTCAGGAGCACAAAAACACTGATACCCTACTTGGTCACACACCTATTTTATACTGGAACGCGTCGCCACTGATTGTCTTTACGTCGTATCAATTTGAGGACAGGCATGACACGTCGTGGAGGGGTACGTAACGGACTAAATCGAGCCAGTTCTTGCTTGGACAAATCCAGTAAACTTTGTAACATGCCCGATCTTTCTTGGACTTTGATTTTAGGAGAAGGTACTTGGTGAGCAGCAGCCACTGCCACTAAATTGGTTGGTCCTGCCACTGGGGAAGTTCTTGGGGTCATCAACGGAGAAGTTCTTGGTGTGATCAACGTCTCCAAGTACTCTTCAGTTCTTGGTGTCATCAACGGAGAAGTGGATGAACTTGAGGCTGCCGGAGACGCAGTCACCACCGTGGCAGGTCGTGGTTTGCGAGTGTAAGGTTGCGTCCTGGCCGAAGTGCCTCTCTTGCGACTAGTTTTCTTCTGTGGACTTTTCTTTTTCTGGGGACTTTTTCTCAGTTTCTTTTTCGGGGGGCTTCTTTTCTTTTTCCGGGGTGGTGTCTGGTAAGAGGAGGGTCCCGCCACTGGAGAAGTTCTTGGAGACACGGGTCTCCTTGGGGACCTGGTCTTTTTCTTCTTCTTGGAATTTCGTTTGACTTTTTTCTTGGGGAGAACTTTGGGGGCATTAGGATCCCATCTTAAGTGAAAGCGAATGATGACCCCTCCTAGAGTACCGCTCCCTCCAGGTTTCAAAATGATTTGTTTTTTGGTTTGAGTGTCGATGCGGGGATCGGCCAGTTGGGTCAAAGCGACTTTGTTTCGACTTTGATGAAGAATCTGAATGAACCCTTGGAGTAATTGACGTGCCGTCACCGTGAGCCATCGTAAGACTTCTTTGAGACTAGCTTCTAAGACACGAGCTCGTGTTTGTGGATTTTTTTCTCGACTGATGCCATACAAGGCACGAATCAATTTGACGGGAAGATGCGACTGAAGGGACGTCATGTTCACACTGTGTGAGACAGACGAAAAGGGTCTGAGGTTTATATAGATTTTTTTGTGGAATGAAGTTAAGTCGAGGACGGAGACGTGTACAGGACAGGCCCTCCGTCTTGGCCCCAGTGGTGAAACAAGTGGGTACGAAATCGCAAATCATCGGGGGTCGTAGGTTCCAAATCGACGAGTAAATAGGCGTGTGGAGTTTGAGTGGCATCATTGTACGCCTGAGTCAGCCAAGGCGTTCCTAACTGTTTGGCTAAGACTTGCACTTGCGATTTATCTCGAGGGTTTTTAAACAAGACCACGTAATGCGCATTGAGACTGATGATGCGATGGGTTTTACTTTGTTGAAACAAATTTTGAGTGATGTAAACGACACTGGCATTACGGTGATGCCCTTTGCGCGTGAACCACAGTTTAATTTCTTCTTCGTCTTCTCCTAACATGTCGTCGAAAATGACCAAATGGGTTTGACGGGAGTCAGAGATGATGCCGTCGTCTTCTTTAGGAATGCCTTCCACAAACACGATGGAATCGCCTTGACTTTCTCGCAAGAGGCTGTACGCCGATTGCCACTCTTTGTAACACCACACGATGCGTTGAGGTGGATGATCGATCAAATGATGTTTATGTTCGATCAAACGTTTGACGAATTCGTTTTTGCCTGAACCACTAGGTCCAGCAATGAGCATGTTAAAGGGATGGCGAAGATACAAAGCCTCCCAACTGGCACGATCTAAGTGTTCGTCGATGACTTTGACAGTAGAAGAAGAGGGAGCAGAGACAGTAGAGGTAGCCATAGTGTCAGGAATGTCACTTGTGACATGAAAACAAACAAGACGAGAGTTTATATACTTTTCTTCAGAACACGTTTATTGAATGTTTCAAAATGAACAACACGAAAGACAAAAATACATAAAAGCCAAATAGTTATGTACAGGAATAAAAAACACATCAAAATAATCAAAGTGGAATACAAACAAGTCTCTGTACAACACGTTTTGGGTAACCAAGATGTCCTAGGGACAGTGTGTAATGTTCTTACAGTCTCTACATGAGGTATTGTCACACAAGTGTCCTCCCGGAATGACCTTTCAGGAATGTCCATGACAGTCGTGTCCTGAAGCGAGTGGTTGTTCTCTGTGACGGGATCTTCTGGCACTGTCACTAACACAGGTTGAAAAGTAACTTTTTTCCTTGAACAACTCTCGTGCATACTGGGCCACTTCTTGGGTCCAAGCCTCAAAACCCCCCTTTTTCCAGTCACGAACATCTGTCCAGTGGGGGTGTAAGTCACAAGCTGCACATACATCGTCATACACGTCTTCGATAGCTAAAAGTTGACGAATCTTTTTTTCCCGTTGAGGTCGAGAAGTATCCAGATGAAAACACAAGGCTTTGAGTAAAAGGAGTCTTTCGTGACCATTTAAGGCCATTGAGGTGGTAAGTACTGATCGTAAAGAGTCCACAAGGAATCGGCTGGTAAACGAAATCCCAGAAAACAAGTCACTAAGACACACACCACTTGTCGACCCAAATTGAATGGATACAGTTCTTGTAATAATCGATGGTAATGATCCACGGTTTGAATATGGTCATTGAGTTCCTTCCACGGAATCTGTTCAATGACATGTGACATAAGTCGTGGCATGGCAGCCTGTTTTTATAGTCTCTTTGTTTCGGAAACAATACACGTACTTTCTAGGCCGAATCTTGCGGTTCCCAGTGGTGAAGTGACACACCGCAACTGAAGCACTTGACCTTATCCCCTTCACCCAAGTAGTTAAATCCGGCTCTGGCTAATTCTTCGGGGGTCGGTCCTCCCAGATACTTAGGCCATTTTCCTTTGAACGATTGAAAACGATTTTCAAAGTCGCAGTATTCCGACAAACGCACAGGGAACGAATATTCGTCTTTCACAGGTTCGTTTCGATGAGGGTTGGGTGACATGGACAGGAGTTTGCTCGGGGCTGGATGACATCCGTAGGGAGGTAGACGTGAAGGTAGACATTCACCTTTAAAATGAAACCCAGTAAAGTGTCCAAGAGGACGAGTGGCATCGCTTTCGCATCCCTCAGGTTTGACACGCACAGCATCACTTTCCATGATAGGGGCAGTGAGAAGAAAGTTCCCATGATGCTTTGCGGCATCGCTAAGGTCACAGCGTACAGCATCGTTCCCATCGCAAGGCTCACAATCGCATTCCACTTCAGAGCCCCCAAACTTGAATTGTGCCCTTCTGAACTTGTTGTGTGTTTCTCTGAAAGTATTCATCTTGTTCGCTTGGTCTTGGTAGTCACAACGAACTATCGATCTTGCCTAGAGTTCCTTTTTATATACAGACCAATACCGACGTGTCCATACGGTAAAGTGAAATGATTGGGAAGTCGAACTCGCTTCTGGTACACGATTTGATAGACTTTTTCCAAGGGTCGACTGACGATGTGGTGAGTGGTAAACGTACAATCTTGTTGGGTTGATAGGTGGTCACTTTAAAGAGTTCATCCTCTCCAGATTGCAAGGCTTCTTTCAATACCCCAAAGTTTACCACTCGACTGGTACGATAATTCAGAGTCAATCCTTTCACTTTACACTTCGTGTGCACTTCTCCTTGTGGGTCCCGGTATTCGTAGCCGTAATTTTTTGGACCGCCACTGACGAAACTTAGAATCTTGTCGTCGGGATGCTCGTCTGTCCAGGCTCCTAAACGGTCTCCTTCGATGTCAGGGTGCTGTTGACTCGGGTGATGGATGTAAATGCAACTGTCCGTGTCAAAGTACAGGACGCGATCCCCTAACAGTTCTGAAGCTTCGTACAATTTTAAGCGAGCATGAGCTGTCACGTAAGCCTCAATGATGACATTTCCAAAAGGGTCGTCTTGTACAAAGTCCAGATCTTCTTCGTAATTGACCAAGATCAAATCCTCGCGAACGACGTCCACGTGTTTCATGAATTTGGTTTTGTCGTGAATCATCTGAAAGTAGCGGGAAGGTTCTGTCAAATACTCCGTCTTGGGTAAACACGGTCGTTGTGCCATTTTACCCCACAAGCAATTTAACATCACTTTGGCAAACGATCGCCTGCCTTCGTTTTTCTCGATGTGATCTAAAGTAATGCGTTCTTGTGCCCAGTATTTCTCTTCGAATGTCTTTTGGTCTTCGGGAGTGTGACACCAGGAAGGATAGCCACTGGCTTCTTGTTTCAGTTTCAAAAAGGCATCCACGTAGTCTGCGAAAATGCCTTTCTGCGTGGGGTCACCCTTGTGGTATTGTTGTGTCTTGGGAAAGTGACAAATTTCGTACACTTCTAACAGTTGATATCCCATGTCCAAAGCTTTGAACAATTCTACTCTGACCCACGTCCCCGTCAAGACGCGTTCTTCCTGGGTGTGATGGCAAGGCCGATCTTGGTTGCACGTTTCGGCACAAGTACGACACAAAGGAAACATCAGTTTGCCTTGGCAATGGTGAGGTAAGACGGGATGGTACAAGTCCTTGGGAGGCAAAACTTTGCACTTGATCAAGCCTTCGTATTGTCGAATGTTTTTCAGGTCGATGTGTTCCGTGAACAATTGTGGGTGTCCTGCAGGAAGGCGACAATATTTGCACACGTAGGGATACAGCAAACACACGTCCAAGTATTTGATTTCTTCTCCTTTCTCTTCGTCGGCTTGGTACAGCAAACAGGTGGCATTGGTCCTTCCTCCGTACAAACTATCCCTCGGGTTCAGCGGGTCGATGAACTGGTAACTTCCCACGAGGCGTTTAAACTCGGGATCGGTTTTCAAACGGTGATCGTATTCGAGTTCCCACATTTCCACCACTTGGTATCCTTCCTGTTCTAACTTTAGGCGTCTCTGACAAGTGGCCTGGTACAAGTCTTCCATGGTTCGTTGTAAAAACTGATTTTTAGTGCCGCGGTCAGGGTAACAGACGGGACATCCGTGAAATAAGCAACCGTTAAACTCGTACACGATCTTGGGGTTTTCTAAGTCCCAGCCATCGACCGAATGCGTTCCGATGGTCTTTTCGCCTCCTCCGTTGCGGGCATGCTGAATCCATTTGTCTTCCTTGTCGCACAAGTAATGTAACCAGCGTAGGGCTTTGACCGACTATTGACGTTTGACATAGTTGGTCGTTTGAGGACTGATGACAGCCACGGTGTTTTCAGGCATGAATCGTTGCCGGTACGCTAAGGAACACGCTTTGGCAATGGTGCAAGCTTCTTTCAAAGGATCGACCCCTCCGTGTTCCATGAACAGTTCTCAAAATTTTCCACAGCAACGCCGTAAAATGTCCACGTCGGACCGACAATACTTTAGCATTTCTTCCTGAAAGTCGAAAGGGTCGGAGGCGTGAGCCTCGTACCAAGGGTAGAAAGCTTCTCGTTGTTCGGTACGCATGTTGTCGGGGTCGTAATAGTGAGCCTCATGCAAATGGGGTAGAACGGCGTGTTGTTTGGCTTCCGTATTGAAAAAATGTGGAAAGTACCCTTTAGCCATTTCTGTCATTCCAAACGTTTTAGGCATTCGACTCAAAGGCATGGCCAAGTAACTCATCGAATCTTTAAACTGTACTTGTCCCACTTGCATGAAAATGATTTTGGCTCCGTTCAAAGTGACTTTAGGACGTTCGGTGCCATGTTCTGTATAGTATCTGAGAAGAAACTGTCCATCGTATCCGGAGAAATTGTGAGCCATCACCGTGGCATGACGATGACAATCTCCGTAACGTTCGATGTCCTCTTGGCTCCACGTCTTGTCGATGGGGTCTAAGACCCATCGAGCGAAATCGGCTAGCGTGTTCGGTCCTCGAAAGATTTTTTCACGTCCTCCAGGAATCTTGCTGCAGTGAGGGCAATGACTGAAGATAGATTCTTGAATGCAGTTCTCGCACGCTCGATGAGCCACGCAAAAATTAGGAATGTGAATGCCAGTCTCTTGCATGCATTCGAAATCGAAAGAGATGAAATTGCCTTTCTTCTTCTTGTGACCATCTTCTTTCTCTGGTTGGCGTTGGTATTTTTGCACGTAGCATTCGTGTTCCAAGTCCACGATGTGGTGACAAGTGTGACATTTTTTCTTTCCTCGACATACGTGTGCCTTGGTACTGTTGGTACGTATGCCTTGTCCACACGTAGGGCACAATCTCAGCAGTTGACAAGCACATTTCTGCTGTGAACCTTGCGTCTTCAAATGTTGTTGGTAACAGGTAGGGCTGACAAACGTGCGCAGACAAGTTGAACAATGCACTGGTCGTTCGCTCAGACAGGGTGGAGAGGCCAAACATCCTGAGCATTTCCATCCACAATGCTTGTGTTGCCCTCGATTGTTATAGCCATAGTCACATTTCTCACAGTAATATCTGTATCCCAGGAATCCGGTGATAGTGGTAATGGTATCGAAATGGTCATCGTGATAATAGACATGAATGTATTTTCCATCCTTAAAGTCTTTCCCTCGAAACAACAGAGGCCCACGCACTTCTTGAGGGTGCAATTTCAAGGTGTAGCGTGGAGCTAGGACATCTTGCAATGTTTGCATTTCAGGAATGCCACAGGGTGTGTCTTTGGACAGACCGGCTTGTTGCAACAGGAGTTCTGCTTCACTTCGTTGTTTGGCTCGGTCGGATCGTTGAATAGTTTTCCAGGCTCTTTTCCATTCTACCGTGTCATTCTTGTTCTTGGCTAAACACATCTGGTCTTGAGGGTTGTGAATTCGGACGAGACTCGTTTTGGTGTTGCGAAGGTCGTTCACCAATAAGACTTTTTTGCGGCCAGTCCCTTGAGGAGGAGAGACGTGGGTCATGTCCAGTGTGGCTTTTCCATCGGTGATGTCAACTGGTCATTGGATTGTTGTACGTGTTGAATCTTGTCCATGACTTTGGAAGCAGTCAATTCTGCAGGGCTGCTAAACTCGATCCAAACAGGGGATTTCAAACCGTCGTGTTGTATGGAAAGTCTCAAGCGATCGTCTTCTTTGGGTTGACATTGTCGCTTGAGTGTGGTGAGCAAAGAATCCCATACCCCAGTGATGAACCCTTCTGCTTTCTCTAACGGTACTTCAGCCTTGAAATCTTTAAACTTCACCGTGTATTTGTAAGCCGTGGTTCTAAATTGTCTAGAGGAGCGCTTTTCCGTCTCTCGAATGGAATAGTACTTTTCAGGGTTGACTAAGGGTGGTGAACTTTGTTTAGAGGGTTCGGATTCTGGTTCACTCATGTCCTCTTCAAAATCACTGGCATGAATTTGTGCCAAGACTTCAGCCCTGGTACGAAGCGATAGATCACGTTTCTGCCTCTTACTTTCTTCTTCTTTCTTCTCAAATGAATTGGATCGTTTCATCTTGAGTGCAAAACGTCAAATGACTCAAGTCAAACACCATAGACTAATTTATAGTCATGGCAGACCAGCGTATATAAAAGGGTGTGTGTCTTGTCCTTTCACTATTCATTTCACTCTCAAACCGAGCACAACGATGGAAGAGACTACACAAATCGAACGTTTCATCAGAGCTTTGCGAGGGGTCATTAGAAAATTTTCTTCAGACCAGCCTTCGGACTACTCTCCTTCTTTTCGAGATAAAAGTGAAGATACTTGCTATATCTGTCAAAAGAAAGGGCATTGGTCTTCAGAGTGTCCAGACCGTCAAAAAAGAAAAACAGGGGTTAAAAGAGACAAAAGTAAAGATACCTGTTATTATTGTCAAGAAAAAGGACATTGGTCTCCAGATTGCCCAAAAAATAAACAAGAGGAGTCAGAAGAAGAGAGGGATTCTTCTATCTCTTTTCGAGAGAAGTTGGTGGCCCTGAAAAGGGCCTTTGGTTTTTGGTGTAGGGGTGAGTTTAAGCAATCAACTTTAACTGCCTTAAGACTTTGCCACGGCCGAGGCCTACTTCTGATGATGATGATGATTTGGTTGAAATCACTAAGGGTGGTACGGTAGGCTTAGTCACAGGGTTGGCGTGTTTAGCTCGGGAAGGTCGTATTCTCTTCGGTCGTGATAAAGAAGTCTGATACATTTGTTTCAGACTTCTTAACTCCGCTAAAATGTCCAACAGTACCGTGACCGTTTGATTTTCACCCTCTTGTTTCTTTGCTGCTTCTTCTTCTTGTTTTTTTCTTACCTCTTCTTGCTGTTGTTGCTGTAAAAGAAAAGCTTGTTCCGCTTCCTTTTGTCGTTGTATAAATTTCTCCAATTCTTCTTTCTGTCTCTGTCTAAAATTCTCCACGTGCGGTAATGAAGAAGGTGACGAAGGTTCCGGAACAAATTCTTGCGAGGTAAGAAAATCCACAAAATCCCAATTTACCTCTTCTGAAAGTAAGTCCGGGTTCCCTTGGGTGGTCTCCACTGCTGGTGCACCCCAATGGATCGTTTTCTGAGTTTCCGTCATGTTGAATAACTGTCGCATAGACTGACTGCACACAGGCGCTAGCGAATCTATATAGACCACGTGACGTCACAGACTGTTCTCTTCGGATTGGATGCGGGCTGACTGAATTTTGTAACGCGTGTTTGGATTGGTCAATGAACTCAATCCGTTTCAATCCTTCCTCTACCTATAAATAAGCGCAGTTCACTGCATTGATTACCTGTTCTCGGCGCCTCAAGATGTGGACCACAGTCGAATCATCAACCCTTGTGTCTTCGATGATGTTCACGACGGACATACCGATGTATGTCCGATCCGAATGGACAGTTGTCCATAGGACAGCCAGCAACCTATGGATACGTAGGATTTACGTGGAGAGGCAAGGATGCCTCAAAAGATTCCTGATTTACGGTCCTACAGTGAGACGAAGCCTAAGGAGAAGAAGAAGTCACAGATGCCCTTTATGTTAAGGGCATATATAAACCCAAAGGCCCTTTTCAGGGCCACCCACATTTCTCGAAAAGAGATCGACTTTCAATTGCCTACACCTTTTTTTATTTTTTTTTTATTTTTTAAAAAACAAAAAAATAGAGACCCATCAGGTGGGGACCGTATTAAAATAGGGTCCCGACCCTGTTCCATTTCCCCTAGTCCCTAGACAGGCCCAAACTCTATTCCCATGTTCAATTCCCCTTGTCCCCAGAATTGCTTTTTATCTCCCATGTTAAATTTCCCTTGTCGCTCAACAGGCCCAAAATATATTCCCATGTTAATTTCCCATTGTCGCTAAAGTGGCCCAGGAGTTTTCTCCATGTTCAATTCCCCTTGTCGCTAGAGTGGCCCAGGGTTTTTCTCCATGTTAAATTTCCCTTGTCGCTAGAGTGGCCCAAGGGGTTCTGTGATGCTAATTCCCATTGTCGCTAGGGTGGCCCCATTCACTACTCGTATGTTGTGTTACAACTCTATGGTCATAAACTAAGTAAAAGAAAGAAGCAAAACCAACAACTTTTGGAAAACTTGCAAATAATTTAATTATCAAAGTTATAAATGAAAATTTGAGAGGAACATACAGTGTTATGAAGTAGATTCAAAATAATGCTGAAAAAGGTATATTAAATTCCAAACGATTGAAAACTTTCGTATAAATTTCATAACCGGAAATGTTCTGACTGGTCCGCCAAGAATCTCTAGTTTGTCAAAATGGCGTTGTCTAGAGTTTGAATAATTTACAATAGTTCCAGAAAAGTATTATAGTCCAATTAGCACTTTCTATTGAATAAAGCAATTTTTTTTCTTCTCTCAAATAATATATAAATACAACATAAAACACGCCTGAAGACTTGATAGTGCAACAAGAACACAATAAATAAGAATAAGAAAACTGCTCAGTCCGAGTTATTTATATAAAGGCGAGAAGCTAAAACACCGATAATATCAAAATAACATACGTGATAAATCGCAAATTTCCAACAACGTAGAATAACGTACACGATTTAAATTATCAAATGTGAGTTAACTGAAATCTTCTAAGATACCACATGACCGCCCTGTCAACATATTTACAAATAAATGTATTAGTAGAAACTGTAAACATGTACGTAAACATCTATTTGTGGATCCTATGCAGTTTTACATACTTTAATATTTTAAAAAAGACTGTATGCACATACACCAAAAATCCAACTATGGATAATCAGTACAATTTACAGCCATGAATAAAAGTTACAAAATTTATAGATATACATAACAGTTGGAATATTTTATTTCAAATTTGCCAAGTACACTTCATTCTACGAGGAATTTTAATTTGAAGATGAACCAGATATGTAAACGAATTTAGAAATCGCCCCAGTCAATTACTTGGTAACACATTTTTTGTGACGGTGTGACGATCTCGCTTGAGACCATTTTACGATAGGTTGCAAAATGACTTAAGAGAAGGTGTGGTAACAAAGGTAAATATTCAGACTGATAATTTGTTCATGTAATGACTTAATTTGTGACGAGAACCTTAAGATTTAGAGATAATCTCTACCAATAAAGCGTGTCCCCTTTTGTAGAGGATTGTTAAAACTGAAAGAAAAACCTGAACACGTCGACACGATCGCACTGTAATAGTTCCAGTTACTATTTAAGTACCAGTGAGTTGCGTGATGTTACATTCTGAGTGAAACAAAACGCAGCGGTGGGCTAATTTGATCCTGTCTTAGACGTGAACTAATGGTATACATCCATTGATCGAATATGTCAGTGCCGGTCCTAATTAGGTATTGCCACTCCTAGAAGGTTTCAAAAGGCTTTGAATGTTGCGATAACAGAGCGCCTAATTCCTAAGCAAAGATATCGTTGGATTGACGAGATTGCAAGGAATTATGGCGTGCCAATGAAAATATAAATTCTTCAGATTCATGAAAGAAAACCATTCTTTACATGGTTTGGTCTTTAAAATGATTTCAATTGTCGATATGATTAAAGTTTATACAGCCAAACCCTAATTATTGGACTCTAACAAGAGTACAAGATAACCATCCTCATGTTCCGTCTTAGTTTACAAAAATCACGTTTGAAATGCAAGTTTAATATTTCAAAACCTGTGTGTGCGGGTAATGAGGACAGCAAACCATTCGAGGAAAAAGAAAATAAAGCGAATGCATTATGTCATCAAGCCTTCCAGTTTAATCGTTCATGATCAGAATACTGGTGGCGCTATATGTTTTTCAAAGCATTTAAAATACTCTGAACTATCGGTTCTCCAGTAATCCCAAAAGTGGTATCCGAAAATCGGCCATTCTGATCGCATTTGTGTAGCATATGGTAAAATGGCAATATATTAATCACAGCTTGTATATAGAGTCTGTTTTAATGTTCAAATCAAAATGAATTCAAAGTGGAAATGCATTCCAAAATTCAATGTTAGAAGGCAACAATTGCAGTAATATTTACACCTTTTCCACATTTTTTCTTATTTACAAAATGATCACTTATACATGCTTCATTTAAAAGAAATAATCCAGAGTACAATCCCTTTTGATTTAAATCTCAAGTCTCTAACTAAACAGTACGATTAATGTCTGCGAGGAACATTAACCCTATTTCCTACTTGCTGATGATCTCCCAGCTCCGTCATCAGATTCAATTAAGAATAAACATACAAGGTTCATAGCCAATTACTTCCGAATATAAATATGTCACAACTACCCCAAGAAAAAGAATGTCATATCGCTAATGTGAATACAGAATGAAAAAGGGGATGATTTACACGAAAGAAAAAGAGCAATATGCCGGACAAGTCTATTTTTAAAAGTGACTTGTAAGAATATCATTTAAAAAACGGTCCATGAATCTGTGATGAACATATATTATGCTAAGCAAAATAAAGTTACAACTATGTCGCTCAATCTCTGCAAAATGGAAACAAACATGCAGATCAAACAGACAAAAATAAAATGAATCTGTACACGGGTGGGGAAATAAAACCAACTAGGAAAAGTGATAATGTTCTGCATCACACTGCTAAAAACAAATTATAATAACAGATAAACTGTGTAATATCACGCAACAGAACCCCCCTCCCCCCAAAAAAAAAACAACAAAAACAAAACCAAAAAACATACCTAACAAAAAATAAACCAAACAAACAATGTACAATTATTTAAATATTAAGCTAGAAAAACCTGCATATATCTGCAGGTATCACCTGTGCCCATTTTCATATGCAGAGAAGTCTACTAGGGTCGATCAATATAAGACTTGTGATTAGAATTGACCAACATGTAGATTAGTGTTTGTTAATTGCACAGAAACTAGGCATCTTTTGTCCAATTTAACAAGACAAACAGTCTACGTATGTGTTATATTACCGAGATAATCAAGTGGTTCTGTACAATTTGAGTATTTTCTTCTTGTTAAAACTTTGAAAATCAAAAGACTTATGCCAAATGAATATACAATACATGTTGTGCTGAATTTAAATGGAACATACACGTTTCCACTATAAAACTCTATTGTCAAGTGGTGGCTTGCAAAAAAAAAAAGTGGGAATTTAAGTAAACTCCAAACGCAAATAAGGATACTCTATCCTTACACAGATTCCCCTCCCCCCCCCCCATCATTAACGAAGCATAAAGAAGCATTCCTCGAGTAATTTTGGGTAGTTAAAATTAAGCAATGGAGACGTTTAAGATAGAGGATGTTACGGAAGCTTCTCCACCTGGTCACTATCAGGGGTTCCATTGCACAGGACACATGCCTACTTGTTTACGGACACCACCCCACACCGATTGGACCAATTTGGCCGAATCGGTCCCCACGCGTTTGTAATTTTTTAAAATATATCTTTAGAGAGAAAGCAATTTTAAAGCGATGCAAGAAAAATTTACATTTAAGTTCAATATCATATAAAACTTGTTAAAAAGTTTCTTTCCAAATGCGTGCTCACAGGGAGCCCCGCGTGTTAGGAGCTGGCGGCCCCCTCCAAAATGATATAAGTCGGGCCCAGCGTTTGCTAAAGCTGTTACTGACCGTCATCTTCTATCTCTGATATATCTGATGTAATCCACAGCACATTTATTTTTTAAAATGTCACAAATTCATTTTTGCCTTGCTAGAAAACCAATTAATGTTTAATTGCATGAGATATAAGTAGCAGAGAGATTCGTAACTTGTAAACGAGCAGGTGTCCATGAACTCTTGTGGGTGCGTGCATTGAGACGTGATCATTTGAAACGGCATACTAGAAGTTTCCATATGGCGGAGCTTTTTGATAATCCATCTTGTTAAGTTTCGTTAAACATTGTACGTGTATCGTATGCTACAGTTATGCAGTTTAATGATTAGTAGCAGATCCATTGTGCAGCCTATCTGCGATAATTTCTCAGCGAGAGCGAAAAGTACACCTTTGATAATTTCTTAAAAATTCAAGAACGTGTTCTATTGAAGTTTAATATACATTGTGCGTTTGTGGTGTTTTTGCTGACATGACTGATTGTGGTCAGGTCGTTTGGATTTCGGTCTTATTACAGATGATCGCAAGGCTCAACGTGTTCCTTCCTGCTGCATGATGTTTTCAAGCATTTCTAACACGATGGGTCGTAGTATTGATTGCCACTGTTGCCTTTTCTTTCATCTGGTATTGTATCATCTGGGGATTCTCTATTGCCATCAAACATGTTATGTTCATTACAATCTGCTTTGGGTTCATAATCGGCATACCCTCTCCCTCTCCTCAAGAAATGCTTCAAGGTAAATATCATCTCCCGAAAAATAGTATGAACGCGACATTGCCCCATGCGGAAATAAGGCAAAATGCATTGTTATTTGACTTTTCCCTGTAAAAGCTAGTACCTCTCTTCTGCTCTGACATTTAGGCTCTATGCTTACACAATTTATTAAACTCTGTAAAAGCGAGATGTGACATTGCAGTAGTCTCGCAAATTACAGATTACACCCGTCAACAGAAACAACGGAATACTCGCCTGCATGTTACGCGCAGTAAAAATCGTTATTGATCGGTTCATGTGCATATGGATAGCAACCTACTAGACTGCACAATCTGGGTTAAAAGTATCTTCGTGAACAATATTACAGTTAATTCTTGTCATAGGTTATCAGGCATTTTTGAACGGGCTGATCTGTAAATAAAGCAAAAAGACATGAGACACAGATTTCTCTTCCGGTACGGTATCAGTGGCTGATGATTCTCTGGGCACTGTCGCCAATCACACCGTAATATTCATATTTTAAAGAATAAAAGATTCCCTTTCACTAACATGTATGCGTAAATATAAGCCAGGGAACACCGATGAAACAATATGGAAAAATACTCTAAAAATAGGCAGGGACAACATTCGTGACTGACCCGGAAGTATTGATTGTGTTCCAGTTTTATCCGTCAACTGATTTTATTAAAATTTAGTCAAACTCTCAGAGTTGCATACCACACATATTTCAATTTATTCGCCAGTTCTGGTACATTTTCCTGGTGAACTAAGACATTTGCGAATGTCAGAAATTGTGTAGTGTTGCTGTTCAACATTGTGAAATCATTGCATCAGATGCTTTAAGACCCCAAAAATTAAATTTATCGTGTCAAATACTCGTCAGACATTTAAATTCAATATTCATGCAAATTGAAAGCAAGAAACTGCCAGGTTTTAGACAGATCACTAAGCTGTAGGTAAATAAAGTGTACATGAGTTAGATGTGGAGAATGGTACTGGACGTCTAGCACAGGAAAAACATTACACTTTACATAATGACGCTCAATCTGTGAAACAGTAATCATATGTTCAAGTGGTTATTTATATCCAGCATATACTCAGGAATACCGTCATATCATGTTCAGTAATCTACAGGTTACATAATTAAGGAGGAACACAATTAACAGAACGTTTAAGGCAATTGCAGAAGAGGCTCTTTTGTGCAACACTTAGTGAAGTTCACGATACAGGTAGGTTAAGGAGGAAAGTGCTTAATTAAAAGATATTACCATAATTAAGTTAATTCTTTATGTAAATATCATACTTTAATATTTTGATTGCATGCAGCAGAATTTTTGACTGAAAAATCAGCAAATAAGAGCATCTATACACAGCTGAACTAAACTTAAGATTCCCCCAAAATGTACAAAAGTATGGACAATCATTTTATGTGGTAAGATCAATTGTAAAATGGTAATTCAGAGAATTCTTGTGAACATTAATTGTGTATATTTAAGATAAATAGTAACTAAGATTAACAGATCATTAGAATGTGACATTATCTTCTCCTGTAATACTGCATTTTGTCAATCAACGCCTCAACAACGACAACAAAAAACACCCACCCCCAACAAAACACCCCCCCCAAAAAAACCAACTTAATAAAGCAATATGTTTCATGTTAGACGTACTTATTTTGCCATACAATTACATCTAAGTTAATTAGACCACGGGAAAGAACGTTTTATCCCTTAGAAATATATTTATTCTTACATTTCTCATTTTCTGACAGTTTAGAATGGCCTGTAGTATTGTTGGATAGGCTGAAAGGTATTACCAATAACGTATTTTTTTTAACGATCTACAATGCATTAAAAGTATTTTAAAAAGCGATGTCAGCACTGTATTGCCAATAACGTATTATTTTTACGACCTACAATGTATTAAAAGTATTTTAAAAAGCGATGGCAGCACTGTATTGCCAATAACGTATTATTTTTACAATCTACAATGTATTAAAAGTATTTTAAAAAGCGATGGCAGCACTGTATTGCCAAAAATGTATTATTTTACGATCTGCAGTCTATTAAAAGTATTTTAAAAAGCAATGGCAGGAAATTATAGACTATCCAAATAATTTTGAGAAAGACTTCTATATTTCTATTGGTGGACACATTTTTTACAAATGATTTAGAGAGCGGATGGATATATGAGTGACATGTGCTAATTTGTTTACTTTTTGATAAAAATAATATTTATATATTTATTAGCATGTGCTATTTTGTGGATGTTTTTGATCAAAATAATATTTATTTTATTTGTTTGAAATGCATAAAAAATTTCGAGGAAGAAATAATTTTAATATTCATAAAATAGGGATGTATACGTCTGAATTTCAGCTTTTCTTATTATGTATTATATTAATTAGCTACTTTAATACATATCGAGCTTTTCAAAGTTTATCACATTCTTTGTCGCTCATAATTAGAGTCTTACAATGTTTTAAGTTAATTTCAAAATATAGTCATTCTGAACTGTCTTAAGTCATAGATAACCCAATAATTTTGAAAAAAGTCTTTGGCATATCTATTGTTTGAGTATTAAAATACAATATAGAAAGACTAAGTACAGCCCTGTGGTACAACTTTATTTGATAAGTTTGTAAAGACTACTTTTATTTTATTGTTAAACAATTTCAATAAAGAATCAATCGTAATTTTTCATAATTTATTAAATATAGACCCCAATAGTTTAACTCTGTATCATGCATTAATTTGAAAAGGTCCTTTAAGACATTTATATGTTTCCCATCATTTACTTCCTTAATTGTTGACCAAAATTCGATTTTAAAATTATAATGATAGTAATGTGTGTGCGTGTGTGTGTATGTGTGTAAAATTTTGATTTTTAACGTAGCCTTTAAAACATTTTCAATCATATCTCTACAATATCTGCAGTGTAGCAGTTTATAATGAATGTCTAGCACTGGGGCATGATGCCACAGACATGTAGCATGATGTCCTACCCAGTCACATTATTGTTACACCAGGTCGACCAGCGACAACGATGCATCTGTTAGTACCATTTTGATAAGTCTTTGGTATGACTCGGCCGTGGCTCGAACCCGCGACCTTCCGCATCGATTTGGTAACAGGAGTGGTCTAATAATAATAATAATAACAATACTTTTACAAAGGTATTCATGCCGAACAGCCACAAGTTAAATACAGCCCGAAGAAACTGAAATTGGTTTTGATATGTTTTATATTTGACCAATAAAACATTAGTTAGAACGAAAAAATACAAGTATGTAATAATGTATTCTAGCTTTTTGGCAAAACGTTAAGTAAATAATATTTAATTATTTACAATTTTTTTAAAAAATTCAATATAGACGGATTTATTTTCATAATATAAAAATTAGGCTCTGGCCTGTTTAGCTTTTGAATAATAAACCTTAGAGAGAAGAAGAATGGATTTGTGGAGCATGCTAATCTCTTTTTCTAATTTGGGATGAAACAATTTGATTTGATTTATCTATGATGTGTACAAAGTTTAAATAAAGAATTAAATTTTCCAAATTTCTAAGTTTGTACCAGCAAGGTTTAACTGTTTTATGGTGCATTAACTTAAATAACTACTTTATAAAAAATATGGGAATATATATATATATATATATATATATATATATATATATATATATATATATATATATATATATATATATATATATATATATATATATATATATATATATATATATATATTCCTCTTCCCATGTGTGGATAATATATTTATATCCCTCTTCCCATGTGTGGATAATATATTTGGGGTTTGTTTTCCCTCCCTTCTGTGTGGATAGGAGAGTGTGTGTTTGTATGTGTTTGCGTACGTTTGTGTGGATACTATATTTTAGGGTTTTATTCCCCCTCTTCCCATGTGTGGATAGCATGTTTGGGGTTTGTTTTCCCTCCCTTCTGTGTGGATAGTAGAGTATGTGTTTGTATGTGTTCGCGTACGTTTGTGTGGATAGTATATTTTAGTTTTTTTCCTCTTCCAATGTGTGGATAGTATATTTGGGATTTGGTTTCCCTCTCTTCTGTGTGGATAGGAGAGTGTGTGTTTGTATGTGTTCGCGTACGTTCTTCCCTCTTCCCCATGTGTGGATAGTATATTTTGGGTTTGTTTTCCCTCCTTTCTGTGTGGATAGTAGAGTGTGTGTTTGTATGTGTTCGCGTATGTTTGTGTGGATAGTATACATATTTTTTTCCTCTTCCTATGTGTCGATAGTATATTTGGGGGTTTATTGATAGTATATAATAGTTCTTTTCTTCTTCCCTCTGTGTGGATAGTATATTCTGGGGTTTGTATGAGTTCAAGTACGTTTGTGTGGATAGTAGATATTATGTGAAGTGCTTGTAAGGGATGTTTCCCTTCACGTCCGTGCTTGACAAATATAAAGTCAAGCGCTCGTCATTTGCGATATTCAACATTGAATAAACCAAGCTGGCAAGTAACCACTTTGAGAAAATGAAGAAGCTGCATGACGTTGTGGATAATTTGGGCATGATTGAAAAACGGCTGGTCAAACTGGATGACGATTTTTACTCTCATAGTCCCCATCGAGTCAAGATGAAAATAACTAATTTGAGAAAGTCAAAGGACATGTTAAGGGAGATGATGAAAAAAGAAAAGGAGGAGAAGGAGGAGGAAGAAGCCAGAAAACAAATGAGGGAATGGAATGAAAAGATAGAAAAGGAAGCGGAGAATGAGAAGAGGAAGAAAGAATAAGAGGAGAAGGAGAAATACGAGAAGACAAGGAAGACAACAGCAATCACAGAACAAGAAGAAGAAACCAAAAGGCCCTTTGGTCCACTCATATGCCTCGAAAAGATATTTATTTTCTTTGCCATATATGTGTTTGATGTTCATCAATCTATGCCTGTATGTTGTATGTGTTATATATGTCTATGTCCCGCCAAGCGTTCTATGTTTTTGCCGGCTGAGGTCAGCTCCTTGCCACATTGTTACCAATGTTCACTACCGTGACGTCACCTCACCTGTTCCATCCTTATTGTCCCCATACAACAACCTCACTTTCTCTTGTCGCTATACAGCCCCAATATTCCCCATGTTAAATTCACATTGTCGCTATACAGCCCCAGGGGTCCGTTAAAACCTTGTCGCCATATAGCCTCACGATTTCCATTGTCGCTATACAGCCCCCATTGCTACTATTATTTTTAAAAATAGTGCATCCATAAATATAGTTACCAAGAAATACAAATTTTTAAAGGAATTCTAGACGTCTTTGGATTAAAATGTCAATAAAGTGGTGACATCCGTCATGAAATATCAATAAGAACTCTTGCTGTAATTTAGAAATTGGAGTTTTTTTTTAGAAATATAATAATTGAAAGTAATAAATGTATTAGTAAATAAATTTTGGTCTTCCACCGGTAATTTGTTTCCTCTTCTAACATTATACCAATTTTCTTCAAAGATAAAAAGATAAATAAGTCTTACCAATGGGTTCCTCAAGGGTGTGTCTAAAGTAACACATGCCTAATTAATGAAGCTGTTTTTGAAATCGCATATGATTTAGTTTGAAGCTGTTGACAAAGTTACTCTGGAACAATTTGAATGGCTTGTTTGTTTATTTTGCTTTGTTTTGTTTCGGGGTGGTGATGATATTTTGGTTCATCTTGAAATAAGGCAGACAAGTAACTATGTTCCAAAATAAATTTGTCACCTGGATGTAAGTCTTCGGCCCTCATAATTTAAATTTTCTTGCAAAGATAACTAAAATCATACTATCTATGGGGAAAGGCAGGTGAATTGGTGCACCTCAGGGGTTTGGCAGGAGAAGGACAAGAATTACAGAATAATATAATATATGAGTTAAATAAACCTAAATAAGTTGATCTAATTACAACCGAGGATGTACGTAAAGGAAATGAGACCCAATTATATATAATTGTATTCGAAAGCCCTTCCCTGCATTGGAAAGGCCCCTAAATAATAAGAATAACAGAGTGTCACTGAAAAGATTACCGCGCTAAACAAGCGTATTTAAATACAAAATCAGACTTTCAAACCGGTTCTTCATAACACTTATTCTTCAGTTGCAGAAATCAAAACAAATCAAACCAATGTAAACATTTTAAAGAAGATAAAGTAAATAGCATACAAACATATAAAGGTTGAAACCAATCACACTAGCACATTCTCAGCGCTTAAAATACCGGCCACAACCAGATCCACACAAAAGCACAAAACCTTATTATTGAAAATTCAATTCTTAAACCAACATGCTCAAAGCCAAAATCTCTTCTTATTGGGAATTCAATTCTGAAAACTATCAAACTTAATGGTTTACAACGTGATATATACTCTTCCAAAGCCACTATACTTTCGTTTAAACACGGTCTTGAAAAAATGGATCTATATAACTTTGGAAAAATAATCACTCATGTCGGAGAGAATGATGCCAATCAAGGAAATGATCGGAGTACATTCTCCTCTGTATACAAGCCACTCATCAGGTCCATATCAGCAAGTGACAATATGAAAGTCTTTGGTCTTATTGATGAGAAAGTATTGACAGTGTTCCCTTTTATGGGGTACTACGAGATCAATGTTCAAAATTAGATGGAAAATACACTCATAATCAAAGTTCATTCATACTTGGAACCGAAGAAATGTTATCGATTCTTTTTCAACAGAGACATCGTGCGCTTGAGAAATGAGGCTGTTTTAATTCTACACGGAACCATTAACATCATGTATCCTAACCTTCGCACCCAGAAATCTTCAAGCAACATTCACGGCGGCCAGTAGATGGATGTATGGATGGATGGATGGATGGATCGATAGATAGATAGTTAGATAGATAGATAGGTAGGTAGATAGATAGATAGTACAGTATTCTTGGGTTCATGTTGTTGTATGTATGTATGTATGTATGTATGTATGTATGTATGTATGTATGTATGTATTACATTAGGAATTATCTATAGCCTGTTAGTCCGGAATTGGTTACATAATTTAACCGATATATTTGATAAACACAACCATTTGAACTGCAAATGTCTGGAATTGAACACTCTTTTTTCAAAAGATGCATACTTTGCTACTGACGACCGAATTGCTTTATATTTCAATCAATTGACATTGTCTGCATTACAGAACATGTTCATAACCATTGTCTACACCAACCAAGTCTTGACCAGGAAACATCTAAATCTGAATCGGGTTCTAAAATACTTTTTAAATTAGTTTTAAATTCAAATATTCAACTGGCAAGCCGAAAACAATATGAACACAAGCACACTGTACTTTAATAACCAGAAGACTGGCAGTTTAGGACTCTGCAAAACATTTCTTAATTATAATATGAACGATCGCTCAGCATCCACCTTCAACGGTTTCCATTTCAAAAGGAGAGACATAGCACAAGGACACGGTTTACTTATGTGTCTTCACTGTCGTCCTCTGTATTCACTATCGTCTTGCTTCGAGAGATTTGAAATGAATTATATACTGCTTTTATCTTTAGCCGATAATGTTTTAACAGAATGCTAATCTTAAAATATATCGTCTCACTATGTTGATACGGTCCCTTGCTCTAATCGGAGACAATTATTTATTTTCAAGCCACTAAATTTAAAGCCGAGAGGTTAGTTCCAAAATATTATGTTAGTGACCACTATCCAAATGGTTCCTGAAACCATTCAAAAAGGAAATGTACCAATATACAGTACCGATTATATGACCGTTTCTTCAAGATATCTTTGGAATTACTTAATAAATGTTTTAAGAATTGGTAACCAATTTTTGTCAATCCTGACCTTGGTGTATAAAGTTGGACTGCACTTTTTCTGGCAGTCCAAGGTCAACATCGCTCCAATTAAAAGCAAAAGGGTCAAGAGAATAATGCAACCTGACTGACCTAACATTGAAATTAGAGAAGCCAAGACGTCACACGATGTCATAAACGACGTCACAAACAAACTTACAAAAAGTCCACAGAAATTTTGTAAAACAAAATTAATCACTTAAGCTAAAACGCTTCATTTTACAAGATGAATTCAGAAAAAGGGTGACAACAATACAATATGAAACCACTTTCGCAATTTTCATTCAAGTTCATATGTTTATGATTTCCGTTTAGAAGTAAAAGCCAGTAGTTATACTAGTACAGAGCCATTTGATACTGCAAGCGACCTAAATACCTTTTTAACATAATTAACTTCACTAAGAACATTCTTTCATGTCACAAGAGATTTCACTCCTTATAGATTTGAAGATTCGAAAGTCTTCTTTAATCCGTCATTTCACATCATTTTCACGTGTAATCAGGATGCTGCCGATGTCAAGAGATTGTAATAAAATCAACAGAACCAGACGAAAACCAATCTAAAATACACAAACCATTAGCCCCTTTATTTGCTAGGTTCATCAATACAAACATTGTGAGAGAATTCCATTCGGTATTAAAGTCATAAGCGTATGTTACAGGGGCCAGACATGTATATTACCTAATAGTTTCAGATAATATGAACAATACCTGTTTCACGCAAGTAGTATGTGCATTCCCTACACTATGCAGCAAATATACCTAATTAATGAAATTTAGGCCATTGATTTATGAATGCTTCTCTTACTTAACTTTATTTCTCACTAACAAAAACAATAAAATATAATACAAATACAAAACGATCACAGTAAAAATATCTTATGGGGTTTATTATCACTTAACACTTTGTTGTTTCAATTAGGGCTGGAATGACGTCTGGAATTGCATGTAACACTTGCCTTGAATCATTTGCTCTATTGCTTGGTGTCATTCTGATTCTGTGTATATGCATCTCGTAAAAACCCAGCCCACGGAATTTGAACTGCTGTTTTATCGAAGGGTATTATCAGTTTTCAAAACATCCATGGCGTAGAATATATACAACAGTACATACATCAAAATGATTGACTGAATACTTTACCCTCAGTACTCTATTTCTTGCATTTATCGATCTCGTCCCATTCTACAAAGATACCGATAGTGTTCATTCAATCAACAAGTCCACTATCCACGAGTATAGAACTGTGATATAGTGGCCAGCTTGGTCAGTTTGGAGAAAACGTCCGACTTCGTGTCACCATACGTTTAGTCTGCATCACTTAAGCTTTTATGCACGTTTGCGTCGTTTTGCAACGTTATTCAGTCCGATAGTCTTTTAGATAATATCACTTTAGAATGTTCTCTTGCTGCAAGCTCTCCAGGAGTCTCTGATGTTAGGAGAACGGATTCCTGAACTTCCATCTCTAGACCAGCTGTGTAAACTGTTATTGTTCCTGAATCACGTACTGGGCCAGTAGAACATGTAGTTGTGCAGGAATGTTCCATTGGGTCAGCAGTACATTGATGTGGTTTTGTTGGTTCATCCATCCCTGACTCAAGATTATCTACTTGTAATGGAGTCAGAACTGTCAGAAGGTCGTCTTCGTTTTTTTAAGTGCTGGATAACCTCGTGTGGGAGAGGTGAATATGTTGATATTATCCTAGCATCTGAACCAGTCAATGCAGTGAATGGGGTCTGATAAACGCCAGTGTGGTAATTAGAGCTCTTGCAAAATGGAACACCTTTGAATGGCTTCCATTTCTTTCCGTCACTAAGCCTAAGAAATATTCAAAAGATGCTTGTACTCCACTCCGCTTAACACCTTTGACTGGTTTCCATTTCTTTCCTGTCTCTAAACCTAACGAATATTCATAACATGAATGTACTCCACTTTGCATAACACCTTTGACTGGTTTCCTCACCCATATTATGAAAAATTAAGAGAGATCATTGCAATTCATCCATATATTCTCGTCCTTTTTTGTATACATAGATTGTCTTGCATTTTGTAGCTCACTAATTTTCACAATTATTCGGACGGGTGTTTCCTTCAGCTACATCTATTATGAGTTAATTATTTACCAATAATATATATCCGAAGAGTGATGCATGATACGTATATTTTGAAGTCACAAATGACAATATACGCATTTGTTTTGTCACCTTTGTTTGTAATGTCATGTAAGGTTCCTATGATTATTTCCCCGTTTAAGGGATTCCATTGAGGGTCTGTCAATCTAGCGTGGGGGCATCGTAGCGTTGACTCTCATCTTCCGCTTCTCTTGCTTAAGGACACAATAACCCTGTCCCTTTGTTCTTACGTCTAGATTTGTTACGTACTTAACCATCGTTAGTCATATGATTAGCTTTACGTTAATCTTAATCTCTTATACTTCTGTTGTCTAATTAATATTAATATATTTTTCATTAAATTTGCCTGACCTTTTCCATGTTTATATCCTGTCATTTTAAAACAAAACGTGAGGGAGGAAATATAAAAAGGGTGAGGGTGTGTGTAATTTTCTACTTGTAATAAACTTTTAGGACTACTTGGAAATAATTCATGATAATGTAAGTTCTTTTTAAGTTTTCACAACGCATTTTAGCGAAATAAATAATTTGTTGAATTTTACAAAATGTGTTGAATGTCACTCTTTTTTAAAACTTATTTTAAGACCATATCCTAACAGGGTATGATATCATAATATAAAATATTCGTTTACTTACATTGGTTTGTTTTCGTGTGTATGTGTGTATAGTTACCTGTCCATTGCAGGGAAAGATGATTTTTCTAGCATGTAAGGGGTGTGGGGAGGGAGCCCAGCAAGTTACCACTCACCCATTCTTGGCACTAGTATGCTAATATAGCACTAGTACACTAATATATCAAACTGCTTCTTTTTTTTCCCCTCTCCCTTCCTAAGTAACTAACATTTTATCTATAATTAAATGTTTTATCTAAATTGTCCATCTTGAAAATATTGGTATGAACTGAATTATATTTTTCGTCTTTGCTACGTCCCCTTTTAGTCACCCATTATTAACACAAAGGTACATGGAGAATGCAAAATCCCGAGACGGTATGATTATGTAGAAATCATAGAGTTGGTATGATGAGGTAGAAATCATAGAGTTGGCATGCTGTTGTAGAATTGATAGAGATGGTATGATTATGTAGAAATCATAGAGTTGGTATGATGAGGTAGAAATCATAGAGTTGGCATGCTGTTGTAGAATTGATAGAGATGGTATGATGATGTAGAAATCATAGAGTTGGTATGATGAGGTAGAAATCATAGAGTTGGCATGCTGTTGTAGAATTGATAGAGATGGTATGATTATGTAGAAATCATAGAGTTGGTATGATGAGGTAGAAATCATAGAGTTGGCATGCTGTTGTAGAATTGATAGAGATGGTATGATTATGTAGAAATCATAGAGTTGGTATGATGAGGTAGAAATCATAGAGTTGGCATGCTGTTGTAGAATTGATAGAGATGGTATGATTATGTAGAAATCATAGAGTTGGTATGATGAGGTAGAAATCATAGAGTTGGCATGCTGTTGTAGAATTGATAGAGATGGTATGATGATGTAGAAATCATAGAGTTGGTATGATGAGGTAGAAATCATAGAGTTGGCATGCTGTTGTAGAATTGATAGAGATGGTATGATGATGTAGAAATCATAGAGATGGTATGATGATGTAGAAATCATAGAGTTGGTATGATGAGGTAGAAATCATAGAGTTGGCATGCTGTTGTAGAATTGATAGAGATGCTATGATGATGTAGAAATCATAGAGTTGGCATGCTGTTGTAGAATTGATAGAGATGGTATGATTATGTAGAAATCATAGAGTTGGCATGCTGTTGTAGAATTGATAGAGATGCTATGATGATGTAGAAATCATAGAATGTTTAATTTCGAGAGTATATATTTCTACCAATAGGTTGGAACCAATGAACATCATGGATTAATAGGTACTGAATGTCATTATATTTCATTCAGGGTTGTGCATCTTTTGGACACTACCTTTACCCATTTAGCCTTGACCCATTTACCATCACCTTTACCTATTTAGCCTTCACCATTTACCTTCACCTTTGCCCATTTAGCCTCCACCCATTTACCTTCACCTTTACCCATTTAGCCTAGTACATACACACTCAGAGATTTGTGTTGAGCGCACCATTTACTTCTGTAAGAGGGGCATCGAGTGGCCGAGTGGTAAAAAGCGCTCTCCGTTACGGATCACTGCCATCTCACCTCTGTCTGCGTGGGTTCGAGTCTCGGATTCAGCCAATGTGGGTATGTGAGAAAGCTTGCCAGTAGCTTCTCGTGGGTCGATGGTTCTTTCCTTGGTTTTTTCGGGTTCTTCCTCCCCCATTAATACTGGCCGCAATGAATAGCCTATTGTGTGCTGAAAAATGGCGTTAAATCCTACAACAACAACAACAACTACTACTACTGTAAGAAAATTCGTATATTTATATGTCTTGACCAGACCTAACACTAACCTCTTAAGCTGATCGAGGCAGTAGTTAGCAAAATTTGTATGTCTTTGATAAGACCTCCCGCATAAGAGACGGACGCTCAGACAACTAGGCCACTGGAGTGGTCGAAGAATGAATGAAACTGGTGAGGTAGTCTTTCGTGCGTCATATTGCTTATTTGTTGAGATGATCCATTCCAGCATAGTTTGCACAACTTAAATGTGAGTAGTTATGGTTCGATAGTACACCAGGATGACCGGTACGTATGGCAGATTTTAGCAAAGTAATTGCTCGATGGGTGCTATTATTCCAGTCAGTTTTCTTTCGAAGTTTTGCCATATAAGGCATTCTTCATTAGATGTACCAGTTGTTCACAATTTATTTTGAGCCACTTTGTTAGCTATGAATGCTGTGCTTATTTTTCTAGATCGTGCCTCGTGATCAAAGCTTTTGTTAAAAAGCAATATCAGTTACACTGATGCGTGAACGAGTAATCTAATTTCCTTCTTGTAAAGGCGTTAAAATACTGACTGGTTGGATCAGAGACGGATATTGTGTTTATGTAATAACAATGCGACACATTATTTTGCTAATTAGATTATATTGATCCAGCGTTCGACTGAAAAAGGATGCACATCTCCTGCACCATCATTGAAGATATCAAACACACATTTTTATCGGGACCATCAGCAGTTAACGTTCTAAAATATTCTTGATATTTGTATCAAAATATGCAGTGCGTTGCAAAGTACGACTGGTTAACTTTTTTAGGCTTTAATGAATTCAAGAAAAATACATTTTTGGAAAGAAATGTAAACTCTCTAGATAGAAATATTTTGCTCGTAGGAGTTTTCAAAATTGAAGAACATATGGAAAAAAGAATACGTGATTGATGCCAGTAGAACCTACAGTGATCATATATGTACATGAACAGGAAACATTCAGAGGGAAAGATTACGCAAAAAAAGTGTAACTAATTCTAGGTAATACCGGCCTTTGATCAACAGACCTACGAAGCTGTAGCTCTTGCCGATAATTTCGCATATGATTTTACGTCATAAAATGAAACAAAATTTAACGATGTTACATTAAAAGTTTTATCACAGTTGAAGAATATCAAAAGCTATTAAGGGTGTACACAAATAATAATAATAATAATAATAATAATAATAATATATCTGTTTAGGTGAATTAGAAATGCAAACGTAAGAAGTAACGAAGTACCCCAAAACTGTTGCTACTGGAACAACTGCAACTATTTAATTCTTTGTTTGATGATGACATTATACCGGTTAATTCCCAGTACCGAATCGCCCATAAAAAATAAATCAGCGTGGGCTCCTCGCTCCTTTAAATTCTATTCTGAAGTCATTTTCTCATGGGGAAAAATACTCAAGACAACATTTTCCTCAGAGGAATCCTTGCTATGGAACAATTCCTTCGTGAGCAGAGTTTCTTCTCCAAGGAAATTCCACTCTTATGCCAATTACACCCCACCTCACCCACCATTTCAAACCGTCAGAAATTTGTACTTGAAATTTATCAACCAGTTGTCGTACAAAAAAGTGACGAAATACACTGTATGGACATATGTGCGTTATTGAAATATGTATAGAATATAGTAGTTTTTAGCCAAATTTCTCCGAAGGCACACAAACCATTTTTTGCTGCTTTGAATTTTAAAAAAGGTCAATTAAATTTAACTGGTTTTCTTTTGTAAAGTTGATTTACGATGCTGAGTCTAGTGTCCATATTTCATGCGTTCCTGATAAGTCAAAGAGGAGTGGTATAAAATAGTAAGTGTATTAGACCTTCTTGACCACTACAATGAGTCAGAGAAATAAGCCCTATTGACATCAAATATGGTGACTGGGTTAATGATGTACACAGTTACAAAGACCCCCAGTACCATGGACTTTACGAGTGTTAGTGCTCCTTACAAAACTCTGGAATCACTCAGTAAGTTATTTTCAGACTTAGCACACATTCTTGGGATGGTCATTGATTTGTTGACTTATGTAGAACAGTCTGCCAGGATGGTCGTTCTTTTGTTGAACTATGTAGAACAGTCCGAAAGTGAAACGGTCATTAGTTTTTTTAATTATGTAGATGGGACTGCTAGGATGGTCATTCATTTGATAAATTATGTAGAACAGTCTGCGAGGTGTTTTGTGTTGAATTATGCAGAACATTCTGCTAGTAGAATGGTTATTCGTGTTTTGAATTATATAGAACAGTCTTGAAAGGACGTTCACTCGTTTGTTGAATTATACAAACCAGTCTACGCATGGAATGGTCATTTTTTTGTTGAATTATACAAACCAGTCTACGAATGGTCATTTCTTTGTTGAATTATACAAACCAGTCTACGAATGGAATGGTCAATTGTTTGTTGAATTATACAAGGAAAAAGAAATCAAACAAATATATGTACAGTATATAGCTTCCAAGAAAGAATGAACTTTGGTGTGGGGTGGGGTGAGGTGAATAATCCTAGAGCTATTTTTTCTGTGAGGAAAATAGACTCTTGTGGAGGTTTATTTCGCGAGGGAAATGAAAAGTTTAAAATAGAGCCATTTTAGGATGGGGTTTATGTGGTGGAGAATTGGCGAGGGGAGGGGTGGAGAGGGAGAAAGAACTGTACTATGTAAGACAGGTCTATGTTTTAACATATAGGGGAAAATGAATGATACTAGTTTTGTCCTTGGTAGAAAAACTGCCCTTGGGTAGATTTTTCCCTGACAAAAACGGCTAAGACGGGAGGAGGTTTATTTAGGATACTTTTTCCCGGGAGAATAATAGCCATCGAAACAATTTTCAGAAAGTAGTGTTGACGAGGAAATAGTGTCACTTGACATCGGATTTATGGATTCAGGTATTATTATCACTTTATTTATAAATACTATCTTTACAATTTTAGTAGATAATAATGCTACAATATTACGAAAGAATAAATAGACTGGCTTTTGACAAAATGATTCAATCTGTAATCACACTTTTGTATTAACAGATGAACTTTCGCGTCATATGGAAGATAAGAGAAAGAAAATCAGTTTTCTTTGTATCGCTAATCTTTGCCATTATTTTCTCAATGTTTTACCATATATTTTACGTTTTTACCACGTATTTTACGTATGTGTTTTGCCTATTAATTTTGCATAAAGGTAAAGTCTGTTAATTTTACGTAGAGGTCAAGCCTATTAATCACAAACTTCTCAATGAAATGGCATTACTATTTTATGGAAAGTGGCCGGAGGAAGTAATTATGTAACTCTCGACCAATCCTGCTTCTTATCTTGTTTTGTCGACACGCAGTCATTCCAAACATGACTTGATAGTGTTACACAATACCGTATCAATTATGAATACCAATCTAGAGCAGTACATAGCTCATATGAGTGTTACCATGCAAGGATTACGAAGCCTAAAGGTACAAAGATGATTAGATAAGATCAATTAATTTGTGTTCCCTTTGTAGTGTTAAAAGACTTGTTCAAGACATAACCGCACGCGTGTCAAAGATAGAGTGTACTTGAGAAAATACCAAGAGATAATGCTAGATAAATTGGGGGAAACAGAGTTTTTACTGTGTTTGATATCCAGGAACAAACCAAATTAAAACTGTTCTATCTTAATAATTATTATTAATAAACGTTTTGCGGTCTGTGTTAAGAATGAACAAACAGGAAATCGATGGTCCATAATCTCAAAACTTAATCGTAGCCACGTTAACGAGAAAATTAAGTCGCTACAATCACAACAAGTTTTATGAGTTGTAAATTTTGAGAAATTTGACTGCATAACCATACGTCCAATAGCGTCCAGGAAACCATACTACATTTAAATGCAGGAAAAGAAAGAGCAAGAAACGTGTATGCATGTCACTAATACATATATTTACATTATGTCTGTGGTGAAATGTGAACACCCAAACACTTTTCATGGCTGTTGGTATGATCGTACCATTGCCGGTAGTCGGTAGCTACCTCATGGGATAACGTAACACTGAGTGACAATTTCTAATGATTAAACAGTGATCGACAGGATTTTCGCTTATCAGATACAAGGCAGTCGTGTGAATCTGCAGACGCACGAGTTTCTGGCGAACTTTGCCAGAGCAGTCACAGCCGCTGTAATAATTGAAGCTGCAGTATGTTTGAAAATTTTCTTTTTCTCGTCAATCACTAAAAATGTTTCCTGATGGCATTAATAGTAGAGTATATGTCCGACTTCGGCCACTAAGATGTGACCCAAACAATCACATTTTAAAGTGTTTAAAACTTCCTAGGCCACCAAAATGTGAACTTCCGTCATGTTGCCAAAAGAAAAAGGTTTAAACTATGACCCTTAATTATTTTCCGTCTATTTTCTTCCTTGATGTGATCCTCCGTCATTTTTAATTTTCTTCCCTATTGTGATCCTACGTCATTTTTAATTTTCAAAAAAATGTAGACAACCTATGACCTTCCATAACCGGCAATATGTGATGATTGGTGACATATATAGGAACTACGTTGCGCACATGTAATAACGAAAGAGAACAGTTATTGTTCCACTTCAAGCTTTTATATCTGGTATTCTTACTTTTAAATTAGAAATAATTACCGTTACAAGCTCTATTTTACAGTACCTTTATAAGCTCTTCTGGATTATAATTTTCCAACTCTGTGCTGTACCAGATTTCTTGCATTTATTCTAAATAAAACAATGGTTCCTATAATCTCACTTCAAGACTCTGAACAGTTCCATAATGTTCTTTTACCAAAACAGTTTTATTATCTAAAATATGTTGAGTATGTCGCAATACAATTATGGTGTCGTACAATGATTCTGCAATTGAAATTAGTGTAAATGTACCCAAGTCCTTATTATATGCTACTCGACATTTGGTAATTTTTATGTCGGTTGTAACAAAATATGTGAACCCCTGGTAGCTGTATCAGAGAATAGGGGGTCATACGAGTTAACATGATGGAGTCGGTATTGGGTCATATGGACATCTTATGTTAGAAAAGTCCATAGGATTAAACATGGAGATGGTATTATGGGGTCAGTTGTGTTTATGTGTTCAACGCTTTAATAGGGACAAACTGGAATAGTAATGTTAAAATTGTGATCTACAATCCAACACATCAAAAACTATCCAAACATTCACCCCAGCAATCCAGCACCCACTTTTTGATTACTATTTGGACACAATCCTACAGTCTAAAAGAAATTACGGCTGGAGGCCCCAAACGTCAGGTGTTCCAGAGGCATGAACTTCTGCTTGATTCGAACATGGATGCTGAGATTGAAATGATGTCAGCCAGTATCATATCCTCCCATTCCTGTTGATACTTGATGCCTTAGGCCTGTACACTGTGAACGTTGTTGAGTTCATTAATCATCAATACCAGTAGGGGAATTATGCATGCGTAGAATTGACGAGCCAGTGAACTGACGTTAATAATGTTTGACTTTACCTGTATAAATTCAATTTTTCCAGGTTTGTTGAGTTTACTTTCATTGCCTCTGTTAGTAGAACTAGCGTTGGCGGTTGAGTTGTTCTTGGAAGAGTTGCTGAAATATGGGCTTCTGTACTGGAGATGATAAGTGACACTCACTTTTATATCCCTAGTTAGTCTACACGGTCATGGTCTTCTTTGAGGGCATTTTCTCTAGTTAAAGTTATTTGAACTATCTTCCATGATTAACAGCAACGAAGTGCATTTTGCATGAGCCTGAAGGCTCCTCCCTGAGCTCTATTGAGACCTATTCCCTTTATCTCATTCAGGGCATGGGCTGGTATTAGTACTGACTGTACTTATTGCTATTGTTGCTCACTGATCTTAGTCGGGACTGATGAACGCACTGCTTTATATGAAAAGAAGCACAGACCTGAAGGCAAAACATATATAATGTTTATGTTTATTATTGTCTCACTGTTTATAGATTTTTTTTATATTCTTGTTTTCTGGATTTCGGTCTTTAAAGTAATTACTATTTTGTTTTTATTAGAAGGAAAAGTGTGAAGGATATTGGTGTTATAAAAGATGACACCTGGAGAGGGTATTTAAAAATAGCGTCCTATATGAAAAAATAAAAAATATGGTGGGTCGTGTGCGTCCAACAAATTAATGAAGAATTAAATTGATGGCAGGTCACATCTTGATCACAAAACAATTGGAATAATGGAGGGTGATATGTCACAGATTTTATTTTAGGGTCACGTGCTCTTGAATGCCCCCCCCCCCCCCGGCCAGTTGTAATGAAGTCATGTGTTTAATTTGTCTTCACAGGCGCTATAAAAGCGATGTCTGACTTGAGAACGATATGAAAGGATCAAATAAAATGAATCATTTAAATTATTTTTAACTTCATTTTAAATCAACCATTTTTGTTTTAAAATCCCCTGTCTTACACTACTTGGTCAATCACCACTCTTCTGCTCATTGCGCTATTAGAGAAACCGTAAAGGAGGTGTGATTTTGTTGATTAAAATATATTCTGTCGGATACACTGTTCATGTCACATCATGCGTGCCTGTTACCCAAATCTCCAATAATATAGTTACATTTACCATGGACAAAGCAATCCGAGACAGTCCAGTTGTGTTGGGCAAACAGTTATTTGCGTTGTGCGTTCAGTTACAACCTTCTTCTATTGTAGATGTAAAAGGTTAATTTTGCCCCACCTGTTACAGGTAGGTATTAATTAGGTTTTACTCTATCACCCGATCAAAGGCTAAAATGTTTCGACAAAGCATTTCGTAAACCTCAGTCTGGGGCAGCCAGACTCGGAGAGATATTAACTTGTTCTAGTTGTGTGTAAGCTCCGTTAGAGATGTGTTACAACCAGGGAATACAAACAGAAAGTAACCAATGTCAGGCGTATAAAATCAGTGTTTCAGTTGTATGCAAATTTAAATATAGCTATTATATCATAGTGCAATACATCGAGAAATTATCGAAAACTTATAACTAAGCAATTTTTAAAAATACTATTTCTTGCTTGAGTGAGTAGCCTAGGAGAAGGCGGATAACCTTACTACGAATAGAATCGCTTGATGCAACACTTGAGAGCGAAGCTGAACAGCCTGATAAATGACTAGTTTCAGCTTCAAGACGCAGGACTGAGACTCCAACTAGTTCCAATTTCTATGGCAAAGCGTTCATCCAGAATACCAAGGTGCAGCCTCTAGTTCCGGCTCTCCGGCGTAGGGTGAGCCTGCAGCACTGCCCAACTTTGTGAAAGGGACATGTCAGAGATAAAGACTACCGTGCCAACGTAGCCGAAAATGAAAGGCTTGAAGCAGACGTTTTGGCATTTCTTAATGCCATGATGACAGTAAGAAATGAGGTGATTTGTCCTTTATCACTTAGCCTTCATTGGGATTGGAAGAGCAGGGAGGCCAGAGAAACGATGTGATCAGCATGACGGGTAATATTAGGAGCCAAAAAGTGGTAGTTGATGGGACGAAGAAGTCAGAAGAAAACTAGTAGCTGGTCCATCTCTACCTTAATTTTCTCACTTTCAATTAAGACATAAAAATTTATATTGCTTATAGATATCAGGATGAAATTTTCTGATCCAAATATGGCTAATATTCTTTCGTACAGATTTATTATCTTGGGGGTTAGGTTGAAGGTTTGATATGATCAAAGAGAATCCATTTAGATTTTGCAAGAGATTCACCCCTTTGTTAAGGAAAGTACTCACATTTTTTTTTATCTCTGTATGGTAAATGTGGACGATTTTATACTTCCTTTCCTGTAAAATTTAGGCGGATATGGATTGTGATACGCATGATCATGTGGAGAAAAAGTAAAGATTAATGTTTTTGTGCAAGTTCACCTTAGTGATGTTCACACGGGCTTATATCAATAAATGGCTATATTTTGCACAATGTATATTTGATGGTATCGCTTCCAGTTATATTTGGATAAACTCATAAATGTAAAAGCGTCAATGAATATGACCCGTCAAGGGACAAAACCTCACGTAGTTCTTACTGGCATGAGACCTTCACGAGGTCGTGTTTCCCTGAATGTTTAATTGAGCATAAAAACAACTTATTGCCCCTTATAGGTGGTGGTGGTGATCGGAGATATATAAAGATTTCTTCTTATGTTCCTCTCGGGTTTCGTTCTCGCGGAACATCACCTTACTTGGATGAACACATGTTCATATCTCCTCATAATAAGGGTATTCATGTATAATGTCCCATTAACAAAGGCAATGTATGTATAATATTTCCATAACAAGGGCAATACATGTACAATATCCCCATAACAAGGGTATTCATGTATAATGTCCCACTAACAAGGACAATACATGTACAATATCCCCATAACAAGGGCAATACATGTACAATATCCCCATAACAAGGACAACACATGTATAATATCCCCATAACACGGGCAATACATGTACAATATCCTCATAATAAGGGTATTCACGTATAATGTCCCATTAGCAAAGGCAATGTATGTATAATATTCCCATAACACGGACAACACATGTACACTATCCTCATAATAAGGGCAATACATGTACAATATCCCCATAACAAGGGCAATACATGTACAATATCCCCATAACAAGGACAACACATGTATAATATCCCCATAACACGGGCAATACATGTACAATATCCCCATAACACGGGCAATACATGTATCAAGTTCCCATAATAAGGGTATTCATGTTAATGTCCCATTAACAAAGGCAATGTATGTATAAAAATTCCCATAACAAGGGCAATACATGTACAATATCCCCATAACAAGGGCAATACATGTACAATATCCTCATAATAAGGGTATTCACGTATAATGTCCCACTAACAAAGGCAATGTATGTATAATATTCCCATAACAAGGGCAATGTATGGATAATATTTCCATAACAAGGGCAATACATGTACAATATCCCCATAATAAGGGTATTCATGTATAATGTCCCATTAACAAAGGCAATGTATGTATAATATTCCCACAACAAGGGCAATACATGTACAATATCCCCATAACAAGGGCAATATATGTACAATATCCCATAACAAGGACAACACATGTATAATATCCCCATAACAAGGGCAATACATGTACAATATCCCCATAACACGGGCAATACATGTATCAAGTTCCCATAACAAGGACAACACATGTATAATATCCCCATAACACGGGCAATACATGTACAATATCCCCATAACAAAGACAACACATGTATAATATTCCCATAACAAGGACAACACATGTATAATATCCCCATAACACGGGCAACACATGTACAATATCCCCATAACACGGGCAATACAAGTATCAAGTTCCCATAATAAGTGCAATAAATGTATAATATCCCCATAAAAAGGGCAATACATGAACAATATTCCCAAAACTAGGGCAATACATGTATAGTATCCCCATGAAAAGGGCAACAGATCAATAATATTCCCATAACAAGGGGAATACAGGTATACTATTCACAATGGCACGAATACTTAAGCTTTTGTGATCAATATATTACTGCATTAGTTCATGCCAATTTGGGTCCAATAAAACATTTCTGGAATGGACAAATGTAACGCATTTTCAGGAATTAGAGAATAATTTGTTAAAATTATCTATTCAATTGGGAATTATATTGGCGAATTTCAGATCATCAATCACAGGTTGCCAATAAAAAGGGACATGAGAACATACTGATTAAAAAGACTGATTTTGTTCAGTTTGCCCTTCCAATGAAATAGGAGATGAATTCTACAATCCTTTGGTTTTATACAATCGCGTCATAAAGCATATCTTCAAAATTATTTTGTTGTAAATCCTATTTTTTGAATGAGAAATAGTTGTTGATTGCTTCATTGCGTCTACCCAAGGAAAATTAGGTATTTTTACCGATTACGTTATTCAAAACTCTTGTTTCCGTTAATATGCAAGTTTGCATGTCCTCTGATATTACTTCGTGGCCAGAAATGCAATAAACCTTATATTCTGCTCTGACTTCTGTTAACGTCCCAAGGACCAAGTCGTCTTTCTCTATATGAAAGGAAGAAAATGCGCAAATATTTGGTGTTAATCTTACCTGTACCTTGTCAGGGTGATTGAATAATGCAAATTTAGGCTCTTAAGTCCATTTGATTTGAAATTAAATCTGCTTTTGTGAATGATGAAAAGTGCATGCAAATTGAGCAGTACTATTTTTAACTGTCAATGTCCTGACATTTATAAAATGCCATGATAAAAAGAAGTGGGAGATACATCAATTCTTTGCACAAATTGCATAATTAATTACTAAGTATTGACTTTCGTTGTAATATCCTACCGACTTTTATTTTTTTAAGTGATATTGTTCTCTTATACGTGAATGAACGATACATATGTCTGTTGTGAATATTTCAGATTTCTACCAACAGATTAGAACTTGATCTAAACACTAGATGGAAATATATTATTCCATAAAGTTAAAATATATCCTTTGTCACTTTAAGAAATATCAATTTTTCAGTATCACTTCATTCAGAATAAGAATTAAAAAGAATTAAAAGTTGAGACTACATAGACCTTGACCTAACAAATTTCTGTATTTTTTGTTGTTGAGAATTTGGAAACTAAGTCTATTCCAGGAAAACACATTAGTGCCCGTGCCAACGTAGGAAGGTATATGCAATCACGATCGCAATTTTCCATACTCAGTAAATGATTATAAACGTTTTACCATCAAAAGTCTTTCCCAAATCCATTTTGAGTGCTACATGTATTTTATGAGTTTGTTTTCTCTGGTAATTGCATACCTTTCAATGTATATAAGGTGTGAATGTAATAAACTGTATATTTGTCTGCTGTTTGTATGTATGTCTCTCTTTCCGTATGCCATTCTCTCTGTCCGTATGTATGTATGTATGTAGGCATGCATGTCTCTGTGTGTGTGTGTATGTGTATATGTATTGTCGGTTTAGAATTAGGTTGATTGCCTGACCGAAATAATGGGATGGATGAATATCTATGAAAATCTCTCTCTCTCTATCTTTTTTTCTTTTTCTCTCTCGTAAGAAAGTCATCATTAACAAGTGTTTATGTCCTATGCAAGATATGCAAACGTAGCTGTGTACATTACAGAGAAAAGACAATTCATCCCACACGAATTGGAAGTAAGTATCTCTCGTGTTGAAGAGAGGTTACATTTCATGATGATAATGTGTAAAAACGGCTTATCTGGATACTATATTCTCAATGTTGAATAACTCCAATTCATGCTGGTTAAATTCTCAAAATGTTATTATGTCAGAAAGAAAGAATTACGGTACAATCAAAAGGAAAGGGGAGTATAGTAAGAACTTATGAACAAAGATAATAGTTTATTTCATGTCTTTCCGAGACAACAGAGATATAACAGAAGGTATGTAACAGAAACAATATAAATTATAACAGATGTAAAGTGATACTCATCTTCGTCTCCCGCCAAAAATAATATTTGTTTTCTGTGTACTGTTAAAAACAAAATTTAGTTGGTATAGTTATTACTTAATATTCGTTTAACACAAGTAAAATATATATATAATATCTTGGTTTACAAAGGTTTTCTAAAAATTGTCACCGGACCTTTTTAAAAATACATTCTTTCAATATGTCAAACAAAGATCTAGAAAGAGGCTTTTCTGTAGCTATTCTAATTGCAAAGCAATGCGAAGTGTCTTTTAAGACTTAGGATATCATGACTTCTACAGCGACGCAACAAACACATCTAGACAAAAAAATGTTGCAAAACAGCCTGTTCCCTTTCTGCTTTTTAGGCTATTAGTTTTTTTCCTACCAACTGCATATCACCCACTTGCCCTGTTCCATTACTTAGACTTGCTCTTCAGTATACGCCACATGAAACCCCTGCCACGATGGATGACCATTACAAGACTGAACTGCACAGCTGCATTTGACTCGTGTATCACTTGATTTCGAGATTCATTGTTTTCGATACTTCGACGATTAAGCATCCTGTTAGTTGAAGCATTCGCATGTTATTTATTCCCTTTTTGAAACGATGCTGGTCAAATGTGTATGACCAATTAACTTAAGTACTTATCTGCGTAACAAAACAAATGATCCCTGCCTCTCAGCCATCAGGTTGACCACATGACATTTTATATTAACCAGGAAATGTAGCTATATACAAACGTACTGTGTCATTCAATGAAATATTTTGATAGAAAAGCATTTGACTTTAAAAGATAGTGATTTTAATAGGTAGAGTAATGTGCAATTAATTGTCTGAGATGTCAAATGGTCAATTCAATGCTGGATTGCTATTTACTTGATGTATATAATTTCAAGTAGGTAATGACGCAATATTGAATTTATTAAACTAGTTGAATATTTTCCCGCTTATACGAGACCTGGGCTAGCAAAAGCTTGAACTATTCAACGAATGTAAAAAAAATTCGTATTAAATCACCACCCATTTGAGATGTTGTTTATCACTTAGATTTTATTTTAGTGGAACAAGTTTTGATAAAATGAAGAATTGATTATTTTCGCCACTCAGTACATTCTGGCTCAGAGGATGAACCTTTCCATTTAGGAGATTTTGCTTTCAAATTATAACCGAAAGCCAATTTGTCCTTCAAAATAAATACAACATTTGACACGTACAGCATCATTTTTCAGCACCGGCTCACCATATCGATATTTCTGCGTGATGTCAAGTAGTTCGATCACTCTGAATAGTTGGTGAGATATATACGTGGATTTGGATGAGAATGTTTACAAAGTTTCCGCTGAAACGTGTGTCAGTTCTTCTCTTGACATTCACAACAGATTCAGTATTGGAAACAACAGAAAAAGTAGCATCCAGTAATTGGATATTGATTTAAAGGGGTGATTCTTTTCATCTAGACTGCATTACTTGATCTGGAAGAATGCCGTAATTGGATAACATTCTGTAAATTGGGAGACCGGCATTTGTCCACATTTCTTAAATAAAAGAGGTGAGTTTATCTACTCCCATAGATCGACAGATAAATCACACATGAATCCCCCAGTCCTCAATCCATTGACGGAAACTTTTAAGTTCTTTTGTAGCGAGTCCATGTGGGGTGAAGTGGTCATATTCTGACAGAAGTAACCTTTCTTCCTCAATGCTCCTGAGGCAATTGATTGGAATGATTACAAAATTGCTGATGGTAATACTACCCCCCAAAGCCCCCAACAAATGGTTACAGATAGCGGGTCAAGGAAAACTCCACATAGTCGTAGCCAATTAGTAATGAAAATATTGTGCAAGAATTTCATAGGCATATTTTGACCAATCAGATTCACATAAAGTGATATGTTAATATGCTGACATATCAAAAATATTAAATTGCACATATTGTATTTAAAGGGTACTAACAATATGATGAATTACATTGCGTCATTTATGATGTGTGTTTGTGTGTCCTACCAGTTAAAACCAGATGCTTAGTTTGTGACAAGGTGTATTATATTTCTGCAAATTACATTTTGACTAAAGTTGAACTGAGCATATCTCAAACGTTTGTTTAGGTCTTCGATTTTGAAGCTATTTGTTACTTCAAAGTTATGTTCTTCAGGAATTCAGCGAAATCAACCCGGGTCTTTTTAAAATAGATTTCATCTTTAAGAAAATCCCCAAATTACCAATTTCCCAGCCATTAACGCATAGCTCGTAAATTAAAAGAGAAGAAAAATTCACACAGATATTTAACGATTAAATAGTCATATTAAGATAGAAAAAGTCACAAATTATATATTTTATGAAAAGTCAGTTTAATGCATAAATAAATATTGGAATTAATGACCTCGCAGTCAGGCTCTGAGGTTGTAATAAACATTTAAGATAGATGCAGGTTGTCATTGGTTTTAAGAGAAGGAGAAAGAAAGAAAACATATTTGATTTGTGAAGTATATTGCAAAGAAAAAACTACTGAAAGTTTTAGTTTATGTATAATATTATTTTCATTTCATTTTAAACTGAACAATGTTCGTCCACTTAGATTTATCCATTCCTATACGTACTAGTGCCTCTCCTATTTTGTAATAGAATATTTATGAGAAAGTTCATATATCAGTTTCTTACATATCTAAATATAAAGTATGGAATGTTTGATATAGATCAATGCCCAGCAAACATTACATCCGATGCAAACGATATTGAATCACAGTTCTCACTAGACACATTATTTGATACCGAATTAGAGAAAAAGCAATTTAAACCGTTGCAAGAATACCACCTCAATCAGTTTCATGCAAGTACACTGTTCAACGAACAAATTTTATCCATTTGAGTATCTTATTTACATAAACGTTATTCACAATTATGCTGAAAAATAACATTTTTCATTAGGACAAGTGTAACATGAGAGAGAGAGAGAGAGAGAGAGAGAGAGAGCGAGTCAATTCAAAATAATAGGCAATTAATGAAGACATTAATAATCAAAATGATATCACCTTAATATACCACCAATATATTTTCACAAGGGTTACATAAGTTTCGACGAAAGTCTGTTCAAACGTATGAAGTGAACATTTTTATAACATTGATATATAAGAGCAAATCAAATGCTTTCAATCTAAGGAAAAGTGTAGATGACTTCCCCGTGTTTACTATCATGGGTTAACTTAAGACAGGGCGTTGAAAGTCATAAATCTTCAGCAGGCGAGTTCACTAGCAAAGATAACATTGGTGGATGATGACATTTTATTCCAAATAGTTTAAGAGTGTCTCCATCATAAGAATACCTGTATTGCACCTGTATATGTTCTGGAATAAAATACCATGATTAGTATTTATAGTACGTCTGTAATTTCAGTTTTCGTAAACAATGCAGCTCTATGGCGCCTTCGTTACAAAACCTTGCATCAGTTACACCGGCAGAACTAATTTTTTTACTTAAAATTAAAATTTTGTGTCCAGCTAACTGATTGGCTGACATTTAAGTCTAAGTTAAAATATTTAGCCAATCGATTGTGCTAATTCCAGATTTAACTTAAAGTTTGTGCTGGGGAATTTAGGCCTGGAATTATTGCTACAGACAAATTTGCAATTACAACGCGTATTGTTGTGAAAAGTAAATAAACAAATGATTTTACAGTTATTCATATTTCACATGGAGTCCTTTTACACTGCTTACATAAAAGCCGATGGTGTTTTGGTACGGAAAACGTTTGGCACTTATTGTTTAATGTTTCGCATCAAACATTTAATTTTTTGGAAATATATCATGGATCAATTTTAAGCTCAATGGCACAATATGTTGGAAAACAAGCAAAGAGACACAAATACATTATTATCTTATTAATATGTGATTTTATCAAACTGTTACGCTATTCCACATAGCTTACCGATATACATCGTTCTGATGTCACACAATAAACATGTATATTTTACGTACTTGAAATTTAAATGTACCTTTAAAGTCCCCATGCGAATTAACGTTAAAACTCTTTCTGTTTTTGCTTATTTTCTATTTATATTGTGCAACGCGTTGCATAATTACGATGAACATTGTGAACCTACATTGATATTAATGCAAAATTTAAGTAAACAGTTTGAAGAATGAGGACTAATGTATGTCTGGGCTTATGTCTGAGCTTCTGACTCGATTAATTACTTTATAACTGTTAAACCAGGTGTTTTGGGCATCAATTCAGTTTACAAGTTTCATACAGAATGATCATACTCACAAGAATCACTTCATTTATCAAAATGTTGCTTCTGCTGACAAGACTGGTTTCGAGCATGGCGTTGAACACATTATATCGTATTATGATGTGGTAAGATTATCCAGTCTACAGTGAAGAACTTACCAAGCATGTAATTCTTTAAGTATTTGGTCTTTTAAAGAATGTGCAGAGGTAAGCAGTTGGAATTAATGTGATCTTGTTTTTATCAAGCTATGAATAAAATACAGTTACTCTGGACTTGCATTGCATCTAACATTAGTTCGTGGTTCATGCAATATAAATAATGAAATTAACTGAAAACTGATTGAAATTGTGAAAAGTCTTAAGACTAATAGAAGTAAGTACGGGGTCCTGAAGGAATTAATTAAGTACTGTATAATTGTTAAAAATAGCTGCTTTGGGCTTCAACTGAGTTTCATAACACACACACAGATACATACAATAGTGAGTAATGAAAATTATAGGAACTATATATATATATATATATATATATATATATATATATATATATATATATATATATATATATATATATATATATATATATATATATATTACATGCAATTGCTGATACCAAAGCCTCATTATATGCAGTCATATATTTAGTTTAAACGAGTTATTAACCTTAGTTAAATTATGTTGCAATCTTCGTCTGGAATTTAAAACATTCATTCTTTCTTACGTTAACAATTATAAACTTTTTTTTTTCTTCAGCAAGATGAACATAACAAGTTAGCTCTGACATTTTATTTACAAATATAGTCCTTTTATATATAGCTGTATTGGTAGAATATGGCGGAATCCAGTGGGCGTCGTTAGACTGTAATTGACAGGTGTCTGTCCTGTACGTGTTTCTCATGTGTTGGCCACTATGAGCCGAGACCTCCTTCGATTAGCTTGTTAAGCATGAACTGTACGTCGTACCAGTTGGACCGAGGCATTCCGAGCCTGAGTAAGGGACGTTCATCTCCCTCCGCCACGGCTGTAAACACATCCTCCAAATTTTGCTGATCTTTTGGGCTGACTCCCACCATCAGAGCTAAGTCCTGCAAGTTGGTTGCAACTGAAACAAATTAGGTTAATGACGAATTTAAGATAAAATTTTATCAAGTGTTAGTATCATTATTCCACTTATTACGTTTTCTCCCGGGGAGATTTTCGATATCTCTGATCAAGCTGTGGAAGAACTTCTAGCACATGTTATTAAATAAATCTTTTCACATTCCCTAATGAGCCGGATTGTCCTATCCGTGTGAGACACTCATGACGGATTAAACTACCTCACGTGATTATTATCCTATTTCACATAATGTCACAATAGAGCATTTTAAATTGCGCATCACTACTTTGATCTCTTCATATGATTTTATCTTGTCTGTAACGTCTTTTTATTGGGTTTTTCTTCTTGGTTTAATTCAGGACTAAGATATTCATCTATGTTTTGACCACATTTTGCTAGTTTATTCTTCTATGCAAACATTTATCCTTGATGATATTTTCTATTTCGCAAAACGTTTTAAATGAATAGTTTCCCCCTTCTAGTAAGAATATATGTTTTACTTTTCTCCACGTATCCACCCACCCGTCCGACTAAAAACGAAAATTAAGTTTGAGAATAGTTGTGGACAAGGAAACCCAACACTCGGGATGATAACTCATAATTAGGAACTCGGCAATGCCTCGTTGATGCCTGCGAATTACGACCCAATTCGTGGTTGTGACATCACTTCTCATTTCAGATTAGATTATTAAAATAAAATTACTGCTGATGGTATATTAAATTTTCAATGGCGTTTTTCTCTCAAACAACCTGTCATGTGATTGCCAATAGAAAACAGTCCTAATGAACTGAATCATCAATATACTGAAATGTTGTCATTCTTGTGGTCTTGATTCCTCTTTAGTTGAACTTATGGGATATTAAAATATAATTTAACTTTGAATCCCTTTTAACACATCTGCCATAAACGTATATAATATTTTAAGCAAGGTCCGCACAGCGATTCTAACATTTCCCTATGAAAGCTGAAGGTGTGAAAATCTGTATATATCTCTAACAACATGTGAATTGTATGTCTCATTAGACACAGATGATGGATTTCCTTATTGTTTTCAATATTAGTATTTTGCTGAAATAAGAAAACAACATATATCGAACAGCTGTTTTAAAATGTTAATAGATATATCGAACAGCTGTTTTAAAATGTTAATAGATATAAATAAATTAATTGATAGAAAGATAAAGGTTAATGCATGTAATTTAATCAATTGCTAAGAACACAAATAATAATAATAATACATACAAATTGAATGAGCTGCTAAGAAATACATGTGTTAATACATTGTTAATACATACAATTTTATTCAGTCTCTAAGAAACATAGATGTTGACGTACTAATCAGACAAAAAATTGTTTTTGATAAACTGATAGTTAATGATTATGTTGCTATGGAAACTCAAAGTAGTTATGTATATTACCATGTCATCGTATTTTATCATGTATATCTAAAACATTGATCAGAATATCTCTATTTCTTCCATTCCATTTTCTACCTATCTATATCCGTTAAACCATCACCATTTATAACTTCTATTTATGCCTAATTTCGTATGTCTCCTGTGAGTTGCAAATAAGGTTTTATTATGTTCCATAATTCGTGAAGAAGATATGTCACATCTGGGCTAACAATGAAGATTAGAAAGCAATTACATCTTTGGTAATTTTCTTCAAAAAAGAAAATCGAATTCTCCAGGTCATTAGGTCAGTGCAGCCTACATTTTTAAATTGACGTGGACGCATGTCAAGTTCACAGTGGTCTTAACATGAAAAATACCTTTAAGCCGTTTTAATTCACATGACATATGCGAAGCCCTATACGAGATGACTGTGCAAATAAATCTTCTGGCAATTTCAAGATAACAGTTAAGAGTTCCAGTAAAACATGTACTGTAATGACACTTTCATGGTCATTTTAAACGCGAACTTCTTTATTGATATTCCTTATGGAAGCCACTATTGAAACAAATATGGATGTCCTGTCAAATAGTTGAAACGTTTTCTTTCCTCTGGTGGCTACCATAATTGGTCGCATATCCTGCTGTTCTTAGTTGTAAGTGATAAGTTGTGCACTTTGGGTGTATTATCCCAAGCAAAATAGGAAACACTCGCAAAAGGGTAGGGACGGTTAACACACTGTGTCCAGAAACCGAGTGCATATAACACTTAATCTCTTAAAACACGTAAACAGTTAAATGCCAAACAGTGCTGAACGACCAAGGCCGTTCCTGGGATTAATAACACCATCAATGATGATGACTTTGAACGTATATGTGGGGTGATAAAGTATTTATAAAATCGTTATAATATAAATATAAACGCGCACACACCTGGCCCTTTTTGAATGATCGTTTGTCAAATGTTGGAAGATTTCACCTTTTTAAATTCATCTATTTATATCTCCAAAGATCCAAACATCCGAAATCACTTAATAATTTATAGGTTGATGTTTCTTTTTCTTGGCAACTCTTTGGAGAATATGTATCCTGAAGTAAAGGTCAGTAACTGTCCAAAAATAATATCTGAATGTGTACTTAAACTGTAATCGAGTTGAAGATCATAAACTACTCTTATCAAATTCGCAGAGAAAATTGTATGTTCGCGAGTTCCTTTTAGTAGTACGCAGTTATTCATATCCGATTGGTTTTACAAGGCCCAAAGCATGCGTCGCCAATTTACGGCAGGTCCCACAATAGTTCAGAGGCACATTTAAGAGGAATATACGTGGGTAAAGATTTTACGCCGGAAATAATCTCGAACTGTATACAATTTTTAATGTTATATGACCATATTTACACATAGTTTGGAGCAAAATCCGAAAATTTGGTTCAGTGAAATTTCAATTAGATTCAGGAATCGGAAATAAAAGAAAAGATCAGGTACATATTTTTTGTACCAAAGAACCAGACTTATTATGATAATGAACGAGGGTGAAATGGCTTAAGTCGTCGATTAAATTTGCACAGAAAGGAAGCGAAGCACAAAATAAGTGTTTTACAGCACTGATTATTCAACACTACATATAGATCGGTATCGGCTGCTCGGAGGAAATTAATATATAGATTTGTCCAGATGGATTATAAGATTGTAGTAATGTGAACAATAAAGACTGTAGTTGATTTTTGTCTGTGGTACGGCATCTGTTGTTATTGCTCACAAAACAATCAGCATATGCCTTCAAAAACAATTTAATGATAGGATCATTGTCTTTGTTTGGTAAAAACACTTGACATGAGGAACAATTCAAAGGAATTTGACATATCTGCAAATGTTCATTAAGTAGTGGAAAAATCTTACATTAAATCAAATATAATAATTCAAGTAGAGTAATACTTGCATGTTCATACTAAACATATTTCGATTTGATGGTCGGTTTCATCATGATAAACAGACATTAAACAAATAGAAACCTATCTGTAAAGCTGCCATTATTTTGTCTATGCTATTGAAAAATTATCGAAACACAATAGACTCTGTTCAAATATAATGTTAGGACATGTCTCAGTTGCTAAACCCTACAGTTATCAGCAGTAATTAAATGTTATTTAATGTAATTAAATGTTATTTAATGATTTGAACGTATCATTGTACCAATGGCAGAGAAGACTTTATATCATTGTAGTTAGTGATAAATACCGTGTCATTGTTACTCGGAGTGGTTGAGTATTAATTATTCAACATCAGTAGTTCCTGCAATGCTAGCATGGTGAATCATTTCCTCTTTGACTATTTTCATCTCAATATTGTAAAAATCATCAAAAATTTAAACAGTCCTTGGTTTATAATGGACATTTAATATGAATGTTTGTTTTTAAAATCAGGAAATATTGCAATACTCATCAGCTACAATATATTAATTGCAATAATACCGATATTGGATCCTTAGTTTTATTTTTTCGAGGCGAAATTTAAACAGCTAAAATTTAAAGTTGTTTCTGCTGAACTTGTATCCTTTTATGCTATGATTGTACCTTTGGTAGACATTACCTTCGGCGTTATAAGAAACTTTCTGTTCCAGATGAGCTACTCCACAATAGCTTTATCCTTCAGTTATTTTCCTTCCTCGAGAACAATTCATTCTTATTTGTTTTTTGCTTTTTCTGTGTATTTATTCCTGAGTGCATTTTGTTATCTCGTACCTGATGTATTAATTGAGGATCAATCGAAATTCCTCATGGTTGATTTCATTGACACTAATTGCTTTGCTGATCGTCTACTCAGTTGTGTTTGACTTATTAATGGCTGTGCTTTCTTTTCATTATATTTTAAATCTTTTCCATTGCATAGTTTAATTTCAATATAACGAGAATCAACTATATATTATTACATGATATTTCGTGTCATTTTTCCTTTGATGTGATTCATTTCCCTGACAGGACATTGTGTAGCCGACTTATCCCTTTCCGTGTGGATGAATCTCTTGTTTACCTGTTATAGTTTTGACTGTACTTCTGTTGGTACTTAAACTGCATTAGAATTGATTGCAATGTTGTCACATTCTAGATACTCGCTATCGTTTGAAAACTGGTTAAGTGTCTATGCTCCTTAACACTTGTATCTACATATTTTACTTTTTCCGATTCTACTCCACTCCTCCACATGGGCGTCATTTATTATAATTGCACAATGTTTTCATTTGGTTACCAACTGTTGATTGATTCAGTACAGTATAATTTTTACAATTCATTCATTTTGTTTTTTTTAAATCTTTTATTTTTACAAATGGCATCTCATTTGTTATACACAGATAACATTTGTTTATATCATCTCATTTCAGAGCTTCCATTTTGTAAACGACTGAAGCGTCTAATATTGCTTGTTTCATTTCAACTACTGCCTATCTAAAGTTAAAAAGGTAGCCCCGTAACAAAATCTTTTGTATTTTGAAACTGTAACAGTCGTATGTCAAAGTATTTCTTGATGACTGGAAAATACTTGCTTTTACTTACAATGACACTTTGAGGATGTTGAATTTCCACGGATTTGCAATAGTTTTATACTATGTACGCATATTTTCAGCTTTATTCTGATGGACACCAGACACCAGAAATACAATGTCAGTTATGAAAACTATTAAGTTTAAAGTGTCAGTCAAATACATTTGTTGCTTTGCTGAACATAAATAAAATGTGAGACTGATGTGTGTTACATGAGCATCCAACGTGTGTAGGCTTGTAGAAATATCGATTAGGTCTTTGTGTGTCACATGAGCATCCAACGTCTATTTTCTTGTAGAAATATCGATTAGGTCTTTGTGTGTTACATGAGCACCCAACGTGTGTAGGCTTATAGAAATATCGATTAGGTCTTTAATGGTAAAGTGATTGCATCTGCTTGAAATACAGTTCAATTAACAACCTGTTAAGATGATTTCTATAGCACAGCTTAGAGATCCACTGTATTTTTAACCATCAATGAATCATGCTCCCCAGGACCGTATTCGGTTTTTCCTGTAACCTTTCAAAATCAACACCATGAAATTTCCAACGGTCAGGTACCAGTGTTATAGGATTATTAGCCCTGAGCAAACAATGTTATTTATTTTAACTTACAGAAACAGTAAACATGCCCTGTAAAACTAATATAATACAGCTCTGAGGGAAAAAAGTTTTGCCCAAAGTATTGAATATTTAAATATGAAAATACATGCATATTTCTCCGTGAAAGTAAATTCTGAGCTACATAATTTTGGGTAATTTCGATATACATATAAATGCATGCTTTTCGAAGATGTTTGTTTCGAAATGTTATACACTAAAAACAGTTACTTAAACAATTCCTAGAGCTTTCTTGAAAAAATATCATGCACGTGTGTGTGTGTCTGTTTGTGTGTGTGCGTTTCTAATTTTCTGCTTGAAGGAGTTATTGATTTCAGCATACCAGATAATCCGTGTGCCACCATCTCTGGGTCGGCTCCGCTGAATAATTTAGGTATGATCCAGTCTCGATTTCTTTGCAAAAAGTCAAATATTTGCTCCACTGCTGGTCGATTTCCTGGAACGGTACATATACAAAACGAATATCAGCAAGGTACAAAGTTATTTTCGATTTCTTACATTTCTACGTAGTATAACACGCCGACAATATAAAAACAAGACTGAAAGATAAAACGGAAGTATTACGATACTTGGAAACGTGTCTCTTGATTAAGTGTGACAATTCTGTAGTCGTCCTTGTTAAAATTTGGCACGATCTATCAAGTGAATATTTGTGACGCAACCTATATTTGATCGAAACATTTGGCTGATTTTTAATTTTCAACTTATACGAAATTAGCACAGTTAAGAATAATAATAAATCCTTGATCTTGTTGCCCGCCAGTGATTATCAGATTATGTATACGAAACGTTGATACCTGTCACTCGTGATTATCAGATTATGTATACGAAACGTTGATACCTGTCGCCCGTGATTATCAGATTATGTATACGAAACGTTGATACCTGTCGCCCGTGATTATCAGATTATGTATATGAGACGTTGATACCTGTCGCGTAGGTTTGGCCTTTTATTAAATTAAATTTTACTTTACTGAGCATGTCTTTTGCTCAAGACATAGCATATACAATTAATGATTCGTGTATTTAATAAAGCCCAATGATTTGAACACATTTTTTTTATCATTGAGCTACTGTCCATATATATTTCATATATTTTTTCAAGACTGCTCAAAGGCTTTGAATTATTATTGTATCTGCTACAGATTCCAAGTTTCTTCGTTCTTTATGCTCTTGTGTGAAGAAAAAGATTTTGTTTTCAAGACTGATTTGACTGTTCTGGTCTCGTTTATCAGTATTGTGCTTACATTATTTTGCAAAGTGATATAAATTAATCATGAAAGTAACAGAAAGGCTTGGGCAAAAAAGTAAAATGTATTCCAGAAACATCACTAAAATGGTGCAAGGTTTACTTAAACGCCTCTTAAACAATTATAACTTTGAAAATCAAACACTGAAAGATTGATTTTTCAGCAAAAACAAGAAGAAGAAGAAGAAGAAAAAAAAAACACCACCTCCACAAACAAAATAATAATAATATATCATAGATGCAAACGTTAACTAACCATGAGAACTGACATGGAAACGATAAGATGAATTCACATTTTGATAGTGTCATCTCTTAAGAAATCCCTTTCGTATTTGTACTGAGAACACGTTTCTACAAAACATCACATATATAGTCCAATTAACTTGTATTTATCTGGATGACCAAACAATTATGACGATTTGTACAGTTTTCTATTTCTTAAAGAACTGGGCAAATTAACAGCAAGTAAAATTCATTACTCATTTCTGCTTCTAAAGAGAGAAAACACGTATAAACGTGTATTGCATTGCAACTAGTTTTTAGAACCGTCAAATTGAAATTTAGAGCCCTTTACCTAAGTAATGCCTGTCTATATTTTTAATTACTCAGCTATTTTTTCAAGAGAAATGTTTGATTTAAATGATAAATATGTATCTTTGTCGACATTTGACATGCATGCCTCGTGACACTGATTATGAAGCCGGGCAAGAGATAACAGATGGAAGGTTGGAAAGGACTGCTGTAACCAGATAATGTTCCGGCCTAAGACATTCAAAGTGTTTTGCGTATAGTTTGACCATGGAAAGTAAAAACATAATTCATCTTCACTTGATACATGAATTTCTAATTAAGGCATGAATACTTAATAACTTCAGTGGAAACGATTTTCACCAAATTGTATCACTTATTGTTCATTTACAACAGAATGAAGGAAACTGCCAGTTACACCATACATTATATAAGACTGGTGTATCTTAAGTAATTAGTAGTTTTCTTCCAAAGACATAATCTTTCAAGGATTTCGGTGTTTTCCAAACCCACATTTTAAGAAAAATAAGAACAGTAAAATAACTGTACTTTCATAAACATTTTAAGAGACATTCACTGAGACGATAAATTCTTCTCACCGTTTGCTTACATTGCATATTTAGATTGTTGCTTGCTCTATCTACGTCTTTCTCTTTCAATCTGTCACAATGTTCCGGTATTGGCAAATGATTTACCCAAGTAAACACGGGTGCTAACTATTACTTGTAATTCTTTACCAAAATAAAATCGTCTTTTCTATTTATTAAGTTTATTTATTCTTAGAAATGAATATAAGTATTTTAAATTTAGTTTATGTTCTTAAGGTTTTGATAATCATGAAAATAAATTTAAAATAGTTAGCAAGCCTTTGGGTTCTTCTGCAAATGTAACATTATCGTCTGCACATAAACTTAGAAATAATTTACTATATATATATATATATATATATATATATATATATATATATATATATATATATATATATATATATATATATATATATATATATATTAATTAAGGATGTTTTCGACCTCGATATATATCGAGGTCGTCAACATCTTTCGTTGCAACATTTGAAAGGCAAGATAAAAAAACTTTCAGATTGGTCAAGAATATAGAAATAAAACAGAAGCTATGGAGACAAGGGTTCTAATTAAGGGAACAAATGGTAATAAATTGCCTGCTTCTATAACACAAAATGTAATATGTGATACGTATTCGTAATCAGAAATAAACATTTAATGCATATACCGATCTTCACCCAATGCTACCAGATACCTTCATAAAAATGTAATACATCTATCAATATTCCATCAATGCTACCAGATACCTTCATAAACATTTAATGAATATATCAATATTCCGTCAATGCTACCAGATACCTTCATAAACATTTAATACATATATCAATATTCCATCAATGCTACCAGATACCTTCATAAACATTTAATACATCTATCAATATTCCGTCAATGCTACCAGATACCTTCATAAACATTTAATACATATATCAATATTCCATCAATGCTACCAGATACCTTCATAAACATTTAATACATCTATCAATATTCCATCAATGCTACCAGATACCTTCATAAACATTTAATGAATATATCAATATTCCGCCAATGCTACCAGATACCTTCATAAACATTTAATACATATATCAATATTCCATCAATGCTACCAGATACCTTCATAAACATTTAATGAATATATCAATATTCCATCAATGCTACCAGTTACCTTCATAAACATTTAATACATATATCAATATTCCGTCAATGCTACCAGATACCTTCATAAACATTTAATACATATATCAATATTCCGTCAATGCTACCAGATACCTTCGTAAACATTTAATACATATATCAATATTCCATCAATGCTACCAGTTACCTTCATAAACATTTAATGAATATATCAATATTCCGCCAATGCTACCAGATACCTTCATAAACATTTAATACATATATCAATATTCAGCCAATGCTACCAGATACCCTCAATCCACACAGTTTAAAATTATAAAGCTAACATTTTGGGAGACAGCTTCCTATAAGTTTGTAAAATGCCAAAAAATGTTTTTTAAAATGCATAAACAAAGTATAATATTGTTAGGTGGAGAATAGCCTCGTGCACACCTAGTTTGAGATTCAGACAAAACTTGGTCTGATTCATGAAATTTACAAATTACAGAAATAATGATACCAGTAAAACGTTAATCCAATTAGCATAATATTCTAATCTGCGCTATGTATGTGTTCATCAGATTGATTCTTACCGATTGGTACATGCCTACCATACATCAGGGAAAATTGCAATATCAAGAATCCGATCTAAAGTTTAAAGCGATACGTTCCTGTGTGTATTTTGAGTATACTGCTGAAACGTCCTATAGTCCAGAATCTTTATTATTTTTAAGTGATGCAATTGCTTTTAAAAGTTTAATTTCATTTTCAGTTGTGGATCAGTTAAAATGATTTCTTTGATCCTGAGTTTAAAAATAAATGTTCATAATCCTCGTTAGGTACGGTTTAGGTATGTAAGTCAGCAATAATGATAAACAGTTTACGTAATCATAAAACGCATCAAAGTAGTCATCTGAAAGATTTTTAAGACGAAACACAGCCTCATTAATAATTTTCCAAAATTGTGTAGCGTCAGAACCCTGCACAGTTCTTAATTTATGTTCAATACTGCTTTGGTATAACATGCCTTCTGTTAGTATTTTTCCAGCAGATTTTACATTACTCTGAAAAATGTCTCATCTCTTTTACAAGTACTATGCAGAATCAAAATGTCTCGCCTACTTACATTCTTTATGCAACCAAGGCCTTTGTTTTGCTTGAATCTGGAGATTTTGTCATATACTAAATGCGTTGTTTCGTTGTTTTGCATGTTTACTCTTTCGTTAACTAAGCTAGCAATCTTAAAGCTGTCATTATTGGAGTGCCAGCAAGTTCTCCATCCACATAGAATGACAACAAGTTTGAAACTCAGAATCCATATGGAATAGTAACAAGTATCAACCTCTGAATCCATATGGAATAGTAACAAGTATCAACCTCTGACTCCATATAGAATAGTAACAAGTATCAACCTCTGACTCCATATGAAATAGTAACAAGTATCGACCTCAGAATCCATATAAAATAGTAACAAGTATCAACCTCTGACTCCATATGAAATAGTAACAAGTATCAACCTCTGACTCAATATGAAATAGTAACAAGTATCAACCTCAGAATCCATATAGAATAGTAACAAGTATCAACCTCTGACTCCATATGGAATAGTAACAAGTATCAACCTCTGACTCCATATGAAATAGTAACAAGTATCAACCTCTGACTCAATATGAAATAGTAACAAGTATCAACCTCAGAATCCATATAGAATAATAACAAGTATCAACCTCTGACTCCATATGAAATAGTAACAAGTATAAACCTCTGAATCCATATAAAATAGTAACAAGTATCAACCTCTGACTCCATATGAAATAGTAACAAGTATCAACCTCAGAATCCATATGGAATAGTAATAAGTATCAACCTCTGACTCCATATGAAATAGTAACAAGTATTAACCTCTGACTCCATATGAAATAGTAACAAGTATCAAGCTCTGCATCCATACGTAAATGCAAAAGGTATCACGTCCTGAATCCATATGGAATAGCAACAAGTATTAACCTTTGTATTATTATGGAATAGCAAGATGTATGTACCTCTGAATCAGTTTGAAATGGCAGTAATCTGGAGTGGCAGCAAGTATTAAGCTCTGAATCCATATGGAATGACAGCAAGTATCAACCTCTGAATCCATGTGGAATGACAGCAAGTATCAACCTCTGAATCCATATGGAATGACAGCAAGTATAAACCTCTGAATCCATGTGGAATGACAGCAAGTATCAACCTCTGAATCCACATGGAATAACAGCAAGTATCAACCTCTGAATCCACATGGAATGACAGCAAGTATCAAGCTCTGTATCCATGTGGAATGACAGCAAGTATCAACCTCTGAATCCATATGGAATGACAGCAAGTATCAACCTCTGAATCCATGTGGAATGACAGCAAGTATCAACCTCTGAATCCATGTGGAATGACAGCAAGTATCAACCTCTGAATCCACATGGAATAACAGCAAGTATCAACCTCTGAATCCACATGGAATAACAGCAATTATCAACCTCTGAATCCACATGGAATAACAGCAAGTATCAACCTCTGAATCCACATGGAATGACAGCAAGTATCAAGCTCTGTATCCATATCTTCAAATCTTCCTATGTTAATATCATCTAAACGTGTAATGTTTCTCAGTTAATCGACGCATTCTTAACGGTTCAATGTCTAATTAATTCATATTTTGATGCCTCTATCGTATAGAAAATGTTATCTATAAATGTTCCTTTTAACACAGTGAGTAAAAAATAATTAGTGTCAAATTTGTTGGAGAGGTCTTGCTAGAATGCTATGCAATAATCGACAACACTTTCCTCTCTGCTCGTAAACTCTCCTATAAATGTACATGGACATACCCGTCCATTTGTTTTGACCAAACTGACATTTAAGCAAAGTTAAGTAAGTATATAAGAATATAACCACAATCAAATTGCCATTACCAGTTGCGAAACCCCCTCTTAATTGTATAATCGTAATTACTTCTGAGTAGTAAATCAGAACCACTCGACCTTCTAATAACACCATCGATGGATGTTAAATACCAGCAAGTTCAATGAGTTCAACGAGAGTTACATTTTATGCACTGAATTCACCAGTGTTTTAAGGCGAACACAAGACAAGAACATTATATACACAGATTTGCCATCGAATAATGCAACGGCATATAGGAGTCTACCAGTTTCGTTCCTTAAATGATTCTATGCAAACCTTAAAGACCCGAATTTGCTAGCGCATTATCAGAATAAAAGGTTCGGTGGTATTCTGCTTGCATGGAGGTGCACGTGATTAACTGCTGCATCTTCCATCTTCGATATACCAAGAAAGGACTAAGCTGGCTCTTTGTTTATGTTTTTTCCTTTATTTCAGATCCAATAATTGCCTAATGTTTTTTTAGACTGTGGAATGTCCTATTCTTTCAAAAAGTCTTCGATTCCTGAGCGTGAAACACAAATGTTGATAAAAATTAAAATTTGTAAGATATAGAATACCAATATCAATACGAGTAGTTATCTTAAATTATATATATTCAATATTGGGGTTGGGGTTGGGGGTTGCACAAATATTCAAGTCAAACAAGTCAACTCTCCATTTTCGATGATTCAATATAATTTCGTGAAGACTTGATATTTAGAGCTGTGGGAAAAACAGAAGAGAACCGATATAATGTCTTTGAATTTCTCCTTGAAGTTCTAACGTCATTGCCTTGACAAGTTTAAATACAAAAATGAAGATCTGAGAGATATTTGGTTTCGTTGTTTAAGTTTCACTGAATTACCGACGTCAGAGCTAACAACGACGTAAAAGTGAATGGGTACTGAGGATTAATTTAATGTCATGCGCACACTGATACTCGTATGGAAATTACTCGTCAGTTCACTTCACAATTGCAGGAGGTACCTGGCGAGTTCTGTATAATCCTGATATTGATTTTAACCTGCTAAGTGCGCCATTACCACAGGCACCAGAGCCATGCAGAAAAAAATTATTTAGTTGAAATGGCGAATAAAAATTACTTACGCAAAACACCAGTCGAAGTGTGAGCAATTACGTGTATTGCTAAAATACTTTACCAACAAAAAGCGGAAATGAACTTTAGCAGACCATGTATTGGTTATCGGCACAGAATAGTAACATGGTCGTGTTTTCCAATATAATTGAACTGATTCGAATGTGCAGTGACTACAGCAATGAAGTCAATGCCATAACAATGTCAAAATTGCCTTATTATACATTTAACAAAGTAAATGATGTTAATATATCACTCAAGTGGAAACCTCAATTTTAACGACTGGAGTTTAAAGAAGTGGGTACATGGTCGATAAACGGTTGTACTCTGGGTCAGTACAAAGACATGCAATGTACATTTAATTACACTTCCATAACAATGAGTTGAGAAAAATAATAGTTATTTAACGATTTTATTCAACCAGCTTTGCTTCAGTTTCGCATTTTAATTAAGTAGTAGCGTATATACTAGCTTGTACGTAGGGTCCAACTGCAAACAACGAATTCTGATCTGCCATTGCATCATGCGCAGACAAACCAGAATCTATCTTGTCTATTGTAGTGGTTACTCCTTACAAAGTGCACTGATCTAGATCTCACGGCGTACGGTGCGACTGCAGATCTGGGTCTATGAAGTTTGCAGTTAGTTCCTACCAATCAGCGTGATATATGGTAAACCCTTTTAGAATTTATTGAACTTGTGAAAAGTACATTATTTAGCATCAATTCCAAATTAGCATGCACTAATTCAGCTTCTTCAAAGTAAATATCTAGGGTACAAAATTGATTATCATATTTATTTATTAACTCATGTATAACGCCGCTTGTCTTCCTAATGACTTAATGTAAAGACAGGGAGTAATGTCAGATTCCTTAAAATACGCTTAGGAGTCATTTTACTACAATTTAACGCATTTATGTTTAACGAAGTCATGATTTTTTGTTAACAGGTTATAAATATAATCTTACCTTTTGGTCTGGACAATATTTCATACTTAAATTATATCAAGAGATAAATTGTTTAACTCGTTCCGTAATTTTCACTTCGAATGAACACAAATGTAATAACCTTTATTAGTTACGTGTGTTTTGTCTCATCTTTCTTTTATCATAAATCGAGGATTTCAAATGAGAATTCCAGATATAACCTAATATTTTGTTAATTTTGGGATGAATATCATTAATACCGATCCGTAAAAGAAAATATGTCTGGTAACATTGAAGTACGCACGTGCACTGCAAAGTTCTTTGTCTTCATCAAATTGGTCGGGACAATCAGGGTTGTCATCACATACATATTCTAGCGCTATGCAAACGGAGGACGTCTTGCATAAGAATGGTTTCCATGGTGGACAGGGGTTGCCTGAAAATAACAAAATTGTATAATACATATAAAACCTAATTTATACGTGCAATCCATCTTGAGATATAATTTTCCTGACTTAAAATATGCAGTATATATTTTCTGTTTTGTTATTTCTTACCATCGATCTACAAATCCACTTGCTCGACTCACGGGACCAGCTCAGATTTAGTTTGGACAAGCTTGCACTTGTGAGGTACATGCCCGAGGGCAAGTACTCACAATTGAGACAGGGATACAAGATACATGAAATTTTATTGAACGCCGATGGTCTTATTAAAATATAGAAACTCTGAGCAAGTTAAGTTACTAATAAGCGGTTCCTAAGTCTTATGTTCTGCAAATTGTATACCTTGCGATCTCGCCGAAACACATATATCAACATATTTATTTAACGTTTGTATGTAGCGCATCCTTCTCCTGTATATCGGGCTACATTTTCTTTCCTTTGTATGCGCCATCTTGTACTCAATGTCGAGGTCAGTCACGATTTTCTTTTACATGCACGTGGTAATACGAATATTTACTATGAAAACAAATTTTGAAAAATAAGGAATACATATTTACATTTTAACTTGTCAGTTACATTGTAATCATAATATTTGTAAGTAGTAGGGATTCGCCGACTTTCCGGTCCTAAGTTCCTTTTGATGCAAGTCGAGTATTTCATGACGACTACGTGTTTAATTGCTAAAAATGCAATTAGTGGGATCTCATTGACAGGTGTGAGCTTTGAAATAAAATGGCACACGTCCGTAACGATTAACTGTCTCGAGTACTTCGTGTAAAGCGTGACTTATGTTATGAATATGTAGCACTACAGGCGGCATTTAAGATATGTTTTTCACTTTATAATTAAGGAAGATTCGATACAAACTGCTTCACAAACAATTACAAGGACAAAAATAAGTCTTCTCAACTTATTGTCAAAATTCGGATTCTCAAACACTTTGATGCATGTCGCCGATTTGAAGGTGACTACAGTATAATTGTTAAGTAAATGGATAACATAAGTATTCAAAAATAGTTTAGTTGTGGGTATAAATAAATATTACAAACGGTCTATCTTTAAGTCTCTCTCACTCAAATATTTAGATATTTAAAAATCTTTTCTCCCTTTTCTTTCTAAATACTTGTACACATGTGTTTTTTCTCTTCCAACTATATCTGCATTTTAACTCTTTCTAATCTTCATACCTATCTACGTGCATTATTTATATAAATATCTATAGATAACTTTAACTATCGTCCTGTGGTTGTAAGGTGAATACAGAGATACAAAGGAAGCTAAATATTTCAATTAAAAAATATCTAACGCGACTTTTTGCTTAAAACATACCATACTTATGTTTTTATATTACTCGTGTTGGATATTATGTTTTGGACAAGCTCTCATTTTCCAAGGAAACATTCACTTTTCCAGTCAGCTTGCCAGAGTGAAGCTGACTTTTATGAAATTTGTAAATCTCTGTAATCTTAACTTTCATTATTGTTATATAATTACACAAACAATATCACCTCCTTTGTAAAAGTTTCTAGTAACATAAAGTTTGATAATATCAACATTACTTGTGTTAATAATGTTAGCAGCGCAGATTTACAGGATGGACTTTAGTTATGCCAGTCCATAAACATTTTTGAAATTGTTTAGTGTCAGTCAGAAATGTTTCGGCACTTTTAATTAATTATTGGTTATATGATGCCGTGGAAATGGGAGCTGAGTGTTTTCTTCCAGGACAGATCGAGGCAGCCGACAAAAGCTGGTATCTAACCCACGACTATCTGGGTTACGAGTATGATGCTTAACAAATTAAGCAGTCACGGATGGTCGCAAATATATTGAATAAAGAAGATATGTTGAAGATTATATTGCTGTATATAATGTATTATATTTTTGTGAAATTAACATTGACCAACTATTAATATCAATATCTATTGATTATAGCCATAATAAATCGGCTTCATTTAAACTTCCTGCTGAGTGCATTTCATATTTCAGGACATTCAGCGGGTTATTTCTCCACGAATAATCAATCCATATTGTTACATTTATTTGTAGATGCAATGAATATTTGATCACTTTGATACAATACAGGTTTTCAGTTTCTCAATTCATACATTATTTGAATGCCATTAACACTGTCTTGTTTCTTTCTCACCTGCATAATAATTAATATAGCAATCAATTATTGAAAATGTTATCAGTATTTAGTTGAAAGAGGCAATATAACACGGGGTGGATTGATAAGATCCCGTCTTTATCAAGTTTTCAATGACAAAAGTACTTAATATGCAGGTTAATATCCGTTTTCAGAGACCGGGCCACAGTATTTTCTCTTAAATTGAACCCTTAGTGTTCCAAAGTCCATTTAAGGGTTGAGCTTTATGTATTTTACAGGATGCACGAATTCATGAAGGTTGAAAATATATTGCACACTGATTAAGTGGCCACAGAGAAGGCTGTTACACGCTGGATGAGTGGCCACAGTGAAGGCTCTTACATGCTGGATGAGTAGCTATAGAGAAGGCTGTTACAGGCTTGACGAGTAGCCATAGAGAAGGCTGTTACACGCTGGATGAGTAGCCATAGAGAAGACTGTTACACTCTGGATGAGTAGCCATAGAGAAGGTTGTTACACACTGGACGAGTGGCCATAGAGACGCCACAGAGATGACTGTTACAATCTGGATGAGTAGCCATGGAGAAGGCTGTTACACTATGGATGAGTGGCCATAGAGACGCCATAAAGAAGACTGTTACAATCTTGATTGAGTGGCCATAGAGAAGGCTGTTACACTCTGGATGAGTAGCCATAGAGAAGGCTGTTACACGCTGGATGAGTAGCCATATAGAAGGCTGTTACACGCTGGATGAGTAGCCATAGAGAAGGCTGTTACACGCTGGATGAATGGCTAAAGAGAAGGGATGTTCGTCTAGTGTGTCACCGATTTCAACCTGCTTGACACCATGAATCCTGTAAAATATTACGTTCAAGTTTGATAATTGCAAATAGTTCTAAACATAGAAGTGAATCTAATGTAATAAATTACAAAATAAAATTTTACAATTTGTATCACAAATATTGTCAAAGCGCATAAAGAAGGCGCATGAATACTGAATTATTTCCTTTCTGGGGTTATGAACTAATTACTACTAGATTTAGGTGTCCGATGATGCAATTTTAACCAATCAAAATGATTGATACAAATGCTTTGTAAGCAAAATTTATTATAATGCATAGGAATTTTCGCAAAGTACAATTATTTATAAATATAGTTGTAATTTAAACAACAACATCAACAACAATACTACTACTACTACTACTACTACTACTACTACTACTACTATTACTACTACTAATAATAATAATCATTACAATAACGATCTATTCAATTTCTTAATTCAAGGGATTAGTACAATGTTTGATTGTATGGAAACACTAGCTTTCATTTAGAACATCTTAATTGTAATGTTAATTCTCAACAGCTTGAGGTTGTATTGGAAACATAGTAGTTAGTTTTATGATAGGTACCTCTCTGCCCAATATGTTATTTTTTGTAGGCTGCATATCATAGTCATCCCATGTATTCCCTATTTATTTGAGATTAGTGAGATCTGATAATAGCAACATGTTATCGAGGTTCACATTGAGAAACTGAACTTATAAACCTCGATATTCGGATGCAATTAATAATTTTCTCAAGTTGAGACAGACGAGAACTACTAACGTTAAAACAGATAAATTGTGAACTTATGTGATCTTACTCTGCTTTAGGCCAAAAACTGAGTAAAGGGTATTATAAGAGTCATTGATCCAAAGGCGTCACCATATCCCTGTTATATTGTACTAGAATTAAATGTAGTGACTTTATACCTTCACCACAAGCAACTGTGATCTGTACCAGTTTTCTTATTTATATAATGTAACATGCCTGGAATATAAAAGCAGTAATGATTTCATCTAAAAACCGAGAGAACCAATATATATATATATATATAGAACACACTGCATGAGTTTGGCTTGATGTCCTTGTTTCCCCTAATTCCAATAATCTCAAGACAACTGTAGTTGTCAATTGAAGATTTTTAAACACGCTAGTACCATAAAATATTTGGCAATAATCAAACTAACAAATACACATTAACCTGGCTCTAATTGCACATTTGTAGGCTTTTTTCTGAGTTAGTTGTTGTATGATTAATAAGCACGCATTTCTAAACCGTAGATTGTTAAGTTTCCAAACACTTAATACACAGAATGATTCAATTTTATAATTCAATTGTTCCCAACTCCCCAGGTCGCGACCCAAATCAGGGTAGCAATGACGATCTAGGGAGTCGCCACTAATTTTTAGGGTGGCAAAACTAACAAATATGTTTTAGGGTCGCGGCCAAAAATATTGGGGACCACTGATCTTATTACAAACGCTTTTACGTGAGAATATCCCTAGAATTCCTTATATTAAGAAGCTTGACAGGATCCATTTTTCGACGCTAGTCCATGCTGCCTTAAAGTCCTGTTTGAATACATTCAATATATGCCTGACGCCCTAATCACTGCCTAATTACTCGGTTTCATAAATATGTATCCAACGCTGATTCCTCACAATCATACAGGTAATAGCTAAAATCTATAACAAAATATAAACGAAGACAACAATTCAAATAACATATCTTTGATTTATTATTGTACTTTTTATTATTATATTTAAAAGCACAAAATGAACATTTTGTTTCTAGCTTGGACAATACGTTGTGGCATAGTGGTCTTCCATGAAAGGGCTAACAAACAGGCCTTATGAAAGTTGACTTCGATAGTCAGTTGGACTGTCACTTTTAGAGACTGGAAGTCCAGGAACTCCAGGAAGTACTTCTTAATAAATGTTTTGAGCGTTTTGTTTTCTCCACAGTCAATAAATATAATCCCCTTTTAAATGTACCTCTGTTTGTGCTATGCTTTTCTATACACTGAATAACATATGATACAAGTACCTGGTATAGTGATACGTGAAATGGCGCCAAAGAGACGGTGTCATTTCAAGTTTGGTGTTTTTCTCAGAGAAATGAATACCATCAGTTCAAGTTTTAAGGAATTCAAACACAACTGCAGAATATCGCAACAGAAAAATGATGATCGCTTCTACATTTTTAGATAATTGCTACGATCATTAGTACATCTATGAACATTTTATTAATTTTAGGAAATAAAACCTTGAATGGTAATTAGGGTTAATCCTAAATACCCATCTCCCTTTCTCTGGATTATAGCTTTCATTGGTATGAAACATAAACGTTAATTAACGCTGGTGATCGATACGTTCATGAGTTTATTAACTAATTGTAAACATGTTATCGCAAGGTAATATTCCTTATCGACGGGTACCATAAAGAATGTTAACATGAACTCTGTCCCTCGTCGCCAATTCGTTGTCACAGATGACTTTTCTCCTAACGCCCGCAGTGTATAAGTGCTTCGCTCTAATGAGCATAAGCTACATTCTCGCTATCAATTTCGTTTAATGATATCGATGTAGCCCCACCTTTTGATTAAACTCATTCTTTAAGGAGAATTACTAGGAGAGAACACAAAAGAAACTCATGCTAGAGGTGAACTGTTTAGTCAGAAGTGACACTTGATGTCATCTAGAAATATATTAAAATATAATAGACAACATTCCTTCAAAGTGCATGCAAATCGTTTCAGAAGTTGGATCCTGTGAACATGAATGTAATCTTCATTGCACAATTAGCCTACCGGTCCATTTGCATATATATATATATATATATATATATATATATATATATATATATATATATATATATATATATATATATATATATAATTTAGGAATGTACATGCAATCACAATGATTTATTTTCTCCAAGAATATTCCACAGAACGAATAAACAAAAAAATCTAGTCAGTAAAAAATGAAAGGTTAACAGAGTAATATATCAGTAAATATAAACCGTTACAATGATGCTTGTGAACAATTAATTAATAAATTCTTATATATATATATATATATATATATATATATATATATATATATATATATATATATATAAAACTACCTAATTGTTGATTATGTCAAGCTAAATTAAATCCCAAAATCTAAAATTTAATAAACATTTATTGTCAAATTTCACTAATCTATTGCAAAGTTTAAAAGATCTAAAGACCGAATAAAATGAATTTGTTATGCTCATCTAATTATTATTTTAGATTATATCGACACATATGGTCATTTTAGACGATTTCAAGACTGTTTAAATATGCATTGATATTGATATCTAAATTGAAAAAATAAACGCCAAGCACTCACATAAAAATGAAATTAGTTGTCGTTAACATTGCAGAAACGACAAATTTATTGTGATTTAGTATGAAACCTGTAAGATAATTTACGCAATTAGTTATCGCCATAACGAAATTCCTGATGAAAGTCAGCTATGGATTATGTGAAAAACAGCAGCAAAATGCTTATCCATGTCATCTCTTGTAAAAGATCAAGCCTAGAATGTCAGTTTTGAACAAAATGTATATCAACGACGCTACGTTTATTAGCGTTACTGAGATTTTGTCCTAACCATAAACGTCCGGGACCCACTCAGGGTCAGGCCTTTTCTCCAGCCATAAAAAAAGCAACGGGGAGCTCCAATTACTCAGCAAATGCCTGTAAATGAGATTTCTTTTTATATTTTACGCCGCAAGAAATTTTATTCATATTTACAATACAATCTTCATATACCATAACATACACATTTTGCATATTTCCTGCCACGACATTTTAAAGAGAAACTCTACCCAATTAACCATTTTGAGCTGATTGTACAACACCTACTATATTGTTCTTGTACAAAAAGACAAACTCTTTCAAAACGAAAATCCTATAGAACTATTCATACTCTGCACCATATGAAATCACCTGAGCAAAGAGACTACATAATAAATTAGTTGGTGGTATAAACAGATTTATCACATAGTAGGCATAGTTTTCCTATAGTATGTGCAGTTTCATATTTTTGATATAACAACACGTTAACATATCACTTTATGTTATTCTAATTGGTCCAAAATAAGCTCATGAAATTACTGTGCAGTATTCTCTCTACTGATTGGCTGCGATCATGGGAAAACATTCTTAACACCGCCTTCTGGAATTGTTTGCCTTCAATGAACATATTTGGTCTACATTTTTCGACAAACGGGAGTGTGGGGAAAATGGTCTCGTCTGTTTAAATATTGCTAATTTATCCCCAAAGGAATTTGTTATGTCATGTATATAATATCATAACATGAAAATTGGCTAAAATAACAAGACAAAAGCAATAAAACAACAAGTAAAACTACGGGTATTGCTTGAGTGGGGTGGGGGGCTGAGGGAGGCGATATATCTGGGCATGGAATGAACCCTATATACAAGAGTGGTTTAAATGCTAACTTACAGAAGTAAATAAACTCACCTCTGTTCACAGAAGAATTTGGACATAACCAGTCTATATCTATATCCCGATTTCATTAATTCATCACGTGCCATATATCCCGATTTCATTAATTCATCACGTGCCATCTTTACGAGGTAAATGTATGACGCTCTCAGAATCGAAATGAGATTTGTTTGCATATTCTGTTGCATACTCTTCCAAATTAAACGTTGCAAATATCCGGTCACAAATACATTACAGTAAATATGGAAATTTGCACATCCATTAAACCTTCTTTCACATGAATATCACAATATCAATGTAATGTTTAATTGTGAAAGTGACACTTTATGGTTACGTAAACGTGAATCGTAAACTGTACTGAAGTGCATCAAACAATGCGACATCACGCACATTGGACATTCTGTGTTAGAAAATGATTTTGTCTGTGTAAAATATCCTGTTTACTCAGGGGACGCTTGTTCTTTGATTTATAATTTGTAAGAAAAGTATAATCTATTATTAAACGTCAATACTAGTTCAACTTTGGTTGGGACTATGTTTTTACGAACAACAAATGAAAAGTGCATCGTCTGTCAGAATGAACAAATGTACTCGTTCTTCTTTACATCTAAATAATTTCCACTGTAATAAAACCTTTGATAAAAAGAATCTTAAATGGGTAATGATTTATTATTATATTTATAAAACTGTTTGAATAATGTCCAGCTGTTGCTCGCGAAGGCTCGCAAAGACTGGATATTATTCAACTTGTTTCATCAATTCAATATTAAATCATTACCCATTTGAGATCTCCTATATATACAAATATGTATTCAGTATTATCAAATAATTATTTGCCTATTCGGTTAGAATTTCCCCAGATGGTGGAGCCATCATAACGACAATACTTAAATACACCTGTATACTAGCCATCTCAACCACAAATTAACTAACAGTCCCTAATACAAATTAACTAACAGTCCCTAGTACAAATTAACTAACAGTCCCTAATACAAATTAACTAACATTCCATAACACAAATTAACGAACAGTCCCTAACACAAATTTCCTAACAGTCCCTAATACAAATTAACTAACAGTCCCTAATACAAATTAACTAACAGTCCCTAACCCAAATTTACTAAAAGTCCCTAACACAAATTTACAAACAGTCCCTAATACAAATTTGCTAACAGTCCCTAACCCATATTTATTAACAGTCCCTAACACAAATTTACTAACATTCCCTAATATAAATTAACTATCAAATCCCTAACACAAAATTACTAACAGTCTCTAACACGAACTTACTAACACTCTCAAACACAAATTTGCTAGCAATCTCAGACACAAATTTACTAACAATCTCAAACACTAATTTACTAACAGTATATAGCACAAATTTACTAACAGTCTCTAACACAAAAGTACTAACAATCTCAAACACAAATTTACTAACAGTCTCAAACACAAAACTTTTAAGTCTCTGACACAAATTAGCACACATTTATTAATAATCTCAAAGACAAATTTACTAACAATCTCAAACACAAATTTGCCAACAGTCACTAACATAATTTGTTTTAATAATCTCAAACACAAATTTCCCAACAGCCTCTAACACAACTTTTTTTTAGCCATCTCAAACACAAATTTACCAACTGTCTCTAACACAAATTTACTAACAACCTTAAACACAAATTTACTAACAATCTCAGACACAAATTTACCAACAGTCTCCAATATAAGTTTACTACCAATCTCAAACATTCATTTGCTAATAATCTCGAATGCACACCTGCAAACAATCTCAGACATTCATTTGCTAATAATCTCGAATGCACACCTGCAAACAATCTCAGACATACATTTGCTAATAATCTCGAATGCACACCTGCAAACAATCTCAGACATACATTTGCTAATAATCTCGAATGCACACCTGCAAACAATCTCAGACATACATTTGCTAATAATCTCGAATGCACACCTGCAAACAATCTCAGACATACATTTGCTCCAATCTCAAACACATTTGCTAACAATATCAAACATTCATTTACTAACAATCATGAACATACAGTTGCTAACAATTTCAAACACACATTTAATAAAAAATATAAATCATAAATTTACTAACAGTCTCAAACACAAATGTACGAACGGTATCAAACGCAACTTTACTAACATTCTGAAACATAAATGTACGAACCCTATCCAACACACATTTACTGATAGTCTTAAAGACACGTGTACTAAAAGCAAAATATCCTAACAATCTTAATCATATATTTACAAACAATCTCAGTTAGAATTCCATTAGAGTAAAAAGTGTTCATCTTTGGCCGCTTTGCCGTCTGTTCGAAAAAATCTTAATTTTAGTCTAAAATATGTTTACTGCTGATCAATTATGGTGTTTTAGGCTAACGATCAGTCATAATGTATTAAGCTACGTATTCAATTATGGTGTTTTAGGCTAACGATCAGTCATAATGTTTTAGGCTACGTATTCAATTATGGTGTTTTAGGCTAACGATCAGTCATAATGTTTTAGGCTACGTATTCAATTATATTATTTAGGCTTCTGATCAATGTTTTGTTTGAGGATACCGAACAATTAAAGTTTTCAGGCTACCGATCAATTATAGCTTTTCAGGCTACCGATCAATTATACCTTTCAGACTACCGATCAATTATAGCTTTTCAGGCTACCGATCAATTATCCCTTTCAGGCTACCGATCAATTACAGCTTTTCAGGCTACCGATCAACCTTTCAGACTACCGATCAATTATACCTTTCAGGCTACCGATCAATTATAGCTTTTCAGGCTACCGATCAATGAGAGATTTTCAGGCTACCGATCAATTATACCTTTCAGGCTACCGATCAATTATAGCTTTTCGGGCTACCGATCAATCATACCTTTCAGGCTACCGATCAATTATAGAATTTTAGGATACCGATCAATTGTAGTGCTTCTTGCTAATCAATCAGTTATAGTGTTTGACGCTACCGACCATTGCAGTATTTTAGGCTACCGATTAATAACAGTGTTTTAGACTAACTATCAATTGTGGTATTTTAGACTACCGATCAAGTATATAGTGTTTTAGACTACCGATCAATATATAGTGTTTTAGACTACCGAGAAACTATCAATATTGACAGAGGAATCTGGTGATATTAATAGAAAATCAATATCATGATATCGCTAATCTGTGGGCAGTGATTTATCTTCTAAAATCGAACTATGATTTGAACGTAAATAATAAATGGTATTTCATTATGGATGACGAATTCATATCGCACTTCTTGAGATTGTTTTCGTAATGAGACAAATCGATTGACTGATACCATCATATGCTAGTAACACACATATACTCATTGTCATAAGGAAGACTACAGCGCTGTGAAGAGTACGGAATCCCATTAACGTCAGGTTAAATGAATTTCTATTTGCGTTTATAGGATATAACCAAGGAACTATTATCCTGTCATAGTAATGAGATACTTCTCCTGTATACGTGATTGTTGTTGTTGAGTTTAATTATTGTGGCGTGCGCACAATTTTGCATGTGCCACTTTTTTCTGACTGCACCGCAGCCTGCTAGTTGTTCCTGGGGAAGGGAATGGTGCCACCTCCCCCAGGCTTTTATGGGTTCAAGGAACCCTGATAGTTTGGCCTCAATCTGTGGGTTCATAAAGGTCCCTTACAGTTGAATGGTTGGCTGTCATTAGTGGGAAGGAGAGCTCGGGAACGGTCCTAGTTGCTTTACATCGCTGGTTTCTTGTTGCATTTGCCTGGTGTTTCTTGCGATTTTTTTTTCTTTCTCAAAATGTTCTAAAAAAAAGGGGGGGGGGTTCTATGCTGTTTATAGAGGTTGTTAATAGAAATCATGTATGAAGAGAGATTTTCAAGGTTATTATGGTGTTACTACTAGTCGAGGTGTTTAGGGTGTGCTTCCTACGTTATGTTATTTATAAGTTTTTAGATATTGCCTCTTTAAGTTATTTATTTATTAATGTTTTTAGAGATTGAATGTTATTTATACTTTATTTAGCACGAGACCGGAGTCCTAGCCGATTACACGGTTCGTTAAGGACATCTAGGACCGGAGTCCTAGCTGATTACTCGGGTCGATTTTGCGGTTTCCTTAGTTTTTGATAGGTGCTTCGTAAGTGAATTATGTATTGTTATTTTTATAACATTGAACGATATGTTATGGGTTTTATGTGGTGGCTTCTAAATTTATTTAGCTAGTTACTGGGTCTTTTGGTTTTGTGGGGATAGTAATTATATTTTCTTCCTAAGTCCTGCTGAGTCTATGAATTTTTTATATTTTTATATGCTGATTGTTTATTTTTATTAGAGTCCATAAGTAACTATGGGTATGTGTGTCACATCCAATCTCTTTTTGGTTTTTGATAAATATTTTCCGAGCGGGTTGATATTTTGGGCATATATTGAATACGTGGTGTAGATCTTCGGTGGTGTTATACGTGATGAAGACAATTTCTTCTACGTCAGCAACACAAGTTACCAATTGCAATGTATTAACATAATCATGTATACAAGATGACAAATTTGCATACTTTGGATGTTAAATTGTGAAAAATGTCCTTAAGATAACAAAAATATGCAAATACAAATATATTTAAAAAATACATCCCTTTATGCCTTTGGTTGCTTGATCCTTCAATATCTTGGTCTAGTTAAGTTTTATTGTGTGAGAGAAAGGCAGCGCACTATGAAGGTATTAAGTTGCAACTGACGTGGCGAAGTATTTCTGTTGCATATGGGAACAAAATTACGCATTTACGTCGACAAAACGTGTCACGGATTGCAATTTGTTGACATGAATACATGTAAATGACAAAACTGCAAAATATCAGTAAAAAATACACTGGACATATACGCTTAGATTGATTCATATAAACTGGGGATGCACTGGACATATATGTTTTGATTGATTCATAGAAAATGGCAGATACACTGGACATAAACGCTTAGACTGATTCATAGAAACTTGGGGATACACTGGGCATAGACACTTAGATTGATTCATAGAAAGAGGTGGATGCACTGGACATAGACGCTGAGATCGCCTCATAGAAATTTGTGCATGCACTGGACATAGTCGCTTAGATTAATTCATTGAAAATGGATGATACACTGGGCATAGACGTATACGCTTAGAATGATTCATATAAAATGGTGGCTTTACAGCACTTATACATGGGTACACAGTATTTAAAAGTGAGTTGCTCGCTATTAACCGTGAAAGTGTCTGAGTTCTGTTGGCAAATCCAATCCAGCATGGTAAATTTTTTCAGTAAGTTTTCCTCCCTGGAAATAATTCAAGTGAGTACCATACAAGTACTTGATGCTATGCAGCCTTACTTTATAAATCACTTGGTTAAGAAAAAGGTGTTATGAAATAAAATCTGCCCCGTTGCGTCTCTTCTAACTGTCTATTGATTGCTAAAGTTCCATGTCAGAACTTTATATTATTGTATCCACTTTGTGGAGACAAATGTGAAATTCTAACATTGTGATCTTCGTCGTCTTCGTCTTCGTTTTCGGCGGTATCAGCACAATGTTATTGGTTAGCTTATTTTTTGTATTTTTTATTTCTTTTGGTTGGTTGTTTGCAAGTCCATAATTACAAAGCTGCTCTTAGGAACATTATGAATCTTCAAATAGTAAAGGTTGAGGAGATTGAAGTGCTTTTTATTGTTAAATATGGTTAACCTTTTTTGTATGGTGTGCGCTTAGGGGAGATTAAAGGCAACCCCCATGTTTTATATAGAGAGAGACATTTTCTTTTTCTACTTTAATACCGGATATATTTCATCGTGTGGTACAAACACGTGATATTTTAACGAGTGGCGAAACTAAGTGTTAAAATATATCATTTTAGGTACCACAAAACCAAATATATCCGGAATTAATGTAAGAGAATAAAATTTCCTTTTTATTATATACCAAACTTGCTCCAGAATCGAAGTTTACAAGATTAAATTCACTCTTCGGTCAAACATGCTCACCCCACCCTCTTTTCCTAATTAACCTTGCTTTTATGGGCAAATTATTTAAATATACGTGACTTAAGAAAGTGATTGGATCGGGATGACCTAATATGTAGAAGTAAATGAAATATTTGTCATTTTGTAAACTATCTGACCTATCTAAAACCAATGCCAGTCCTTTTTAGCAATGTAACCGTTTTGTCGACTATTGTTGTCAACGAAGCAACGGGAAATAGCTTCAGAGACGCGAACGGAATCTTTACAAATTTTTTTCTCAATGATTAATGCAAGGTATTTTATATTTATTTTTTCTAGCTCACAAAATAGAACATGATTGTTGTATGGGAAAAGAGTTCATAATCTATCTAATGCAATCTGGACGCAGAGTCATGCCCCATGGTGTATTCCTATCCCTTAGGACAAGCCGTGCAGATTATAACTAGAAAAAAAAAAACAACGATTCAGATGCCAACCATACAACCATATCTACACTATATCAGCATGCGAGGCCCATGTTATGCGTGCAGCCAGCACATGATATCGGATTTCTACATTTTGGACCCGCTCCTGGTTCATGACTTTGAGACCAATGATTGACAGCCTGGCACTCGATTGCATGGACATTTATTGAATACATCAAGGAGGTAGCAGGTAGACACGTTCAGCTGAATTCTTGTATATCTGAGCTTTTGAAAAACGCCAGTATGAAGAATTCCAGGGAAAATTGCTACATTGAATATAGTGAATGAGGATTTTTATAATTTGACATAATCTGCAATACTATCTTAAGGTTTCTTTTTGATGAAAGGTTAAAGTTGTGCTTCATTCTGATGGACGAGAATGAATGGAATCAGCTAGCAGATCCGTATGCAGCGGTAAATTTATGTCCGGAGCAGAGAACACGTTAAACACATTCTCGGACTATAGTAACATCGTGGATCATTTTTCTTATATCAATAACATTTCAAATAAACTATGTGGGACCTTTCATTTCTTTCCGTATGGTATATACAGATATGAACTTTTGCATCTTAGATATTTATATTGCAAATGCATGGAAGAATTAAGCTGACATCAGTGTGACGAGATATTTAGATTGATTATGAATGAAAGTATTAATATGCCATCATCAGAACAAGATATTTATATCCCATATATATGACAGTGTTAAGCTGCCATCGTCACGACGAGATATTTATTTCTATTGCATATGAGTGGAAGTATTAGGCTGCCATCATTATGACGAGATATTTATGTTGCATATGTATCGCTGCCATTATCATGACGAGATATTTCTGTTGCATATAAATGGAAGTATGAAACTGTCGTGAGCATGACGAGATATTTCTACTGCATATGAATGGAAGTATGAAACTGTCGTGAGCATGACGAGAAATTTCTACTGCATATAAATGGAAGTATGAAACTGTCGTGAGCATGACGTGATATTTCTACTGCATATGAATGGAAGTATGAAACTGCTATCATCACGACGAGATATTTCTACTGCATATGAATGGAAGTATGAAACTGCTATCATCACGAAGAGATATTTCTACTACATATGAATGGAAGTATGAAACTGCTATCATCATGACGAGATATTTCTACTGTATATGAATGGAAGTATGAAACTGTCGTGAGCATGACGTGATATTTCTACTGCATATGAATGGAAGTATGAAACTGCTATCATCATGACGAGATATTTCTACTGCATATGAATGGAAGTATGAAACTGCAATTATCATGACGTGATATTTCTACTGCATATGAATGGAAGTATGAAACTGCTATCATCACGACGAGATTTTTATTTCTATTGCATATGTATGGAAGTATGAAACTGCAATTACCATGAAGAGATATTTCTACTGCATATGAATGGAAGTATGAAACTGTCGTGAGCATGACGAGATATGTCTACTGCATATGAATGGAAGTATTAAACTGCCATCATCATGACGAGATATTTCTACTGCACATGAATGGAAGTATGAAACTGTCGTGAGCATGACGAGATATGTCTACTGCATATGAATGGAAGTATTAAACTGCCATCATCATGACGAGATATTTATTTCTATTGCATATGAGTGGAAGTATTAGACTGCTATCATTATGACGAAATATTTCTATTGCATATGTAAGGAAGTATTAAACTGCCATCATTATGACGAAATATTTCTGTTGCATATGTATGGAAGTATGAAACTGCAATTACCATGACGAGATATTTCTACTGCATATGAATGGAAGTATGAAATTGTCGTGAGCATGACGAGATATTTCTACTGCATATGAATGGAAGTATGAAACTGACATCATCATGACGAGATATTTCTAACAATATTATTTGCTCATTATATACAATTTCATTTACTCCCATTCACCTGCCATCGAAAAACGTTACACGCACAACATCCCATATAGCTGGGCACCGACGATACGCAGAATTCGTTCCGACGATGAAACATTCCAAAAGAGGTTTGAAATATTTGATGAACGGACTCTACCACCACCAATACATAATAGTAGAGGCAATACAAAGGGCTAAACAAACAAACCCAAACTAGGTTTATTAGAGCTGGTGTGCCCCAAGGAACCGTGTTTGGACCCTTTCCTTTCTTGATGTATATAAATGACATTATACGTGATGCGCACGACAATATAAGTCTATTTGCAGATTATACAAGTCTCTTTTTAATAGTAGATATTCCAGTAATAACCGCTCATAACCTCAACTCTGATTGGGAAAATATTCTCAGTGGGTTAATAACTGGCTTGTTTCTTTCAGCCCATCTAAAACTGAATTACTGAGATTTATAGGAAAATTAAGAAACCCTTCCATCCACCACTTTATATGCTCAACCAAAGAATGAATGAAGTTGACACGCTCAAACATCTGAAAGTTGTGTTCTCAAATGACTGCTCATGGCACAATCAAACAGACTATATACAGGAAAAGACATGGTCAAGAGTTAATGTCAAGTGTCAACTCCAATTCCAACTTGACAGGAAATCTATAGAACTTATATTTACGTCTTTTATACGACTGAACTATGTTAATGTGGGTTGGGATAGTTGCACATTAGTCGAGGAAAGGGAACTTGAAAAGATACAAAATGAGGCAGCAAGAATTGTGACTGGTGCAACAAAACTAGTATCAATTGAAGCACTACACCAAGGAATAAGAACGGAAAGTCATGGATCCAGACGACGAAAATACAAACGTACACTCTTGTATTAAATTCCAACTGGTTCAAACCGTCCCTATTTCACATCTTTGATTCCACCAGATGCTATTGATATTATCCGCTATGACTTACATCATGTAAAAAATTTCCAATTTGTACAGGCTCAAACAAGTCTTTATTACAACTCGTTTCTTCCTTCGACCATTCGAGGGTGCAATACATCATCTGTTGAGACTCGTCAAATAGACTCAATAAACAGCTTAAAAAGCACATTAAATACTCTCGACACTTATGTTCCTAAACTTTTAGGAAATTTCAAATTCTTCAAATTGCAGTTCACTTAATGAATATTTATGTACCAAGAATATAAGCTGATCATGCTTTGTAGATTGGGATTTTTTATCAGAAGAAAAACAACACTACTACTTACCTTGTGTTTAATATCAGGAACAACATATCAAACTCCTTATGTTAACTTAACTAACGTCTCGAGTGGTGATACAACACATCAAACTCCTTATGTTAACTTAACTAACGTCTCGAGTGGTGATACAACACATCAAACTCCTTATGTTAACTTAACTAACGTCTCGAGTGGTGATACAACACATCAAACTCCTTATGTTAACTTAACTAACGTCTCGAGTGGTGATACAACACTTGCGCATAAAGTAAATATTCGTATTTTCGATGCAATTTGTAAATTTACTGAAACGTTTTAAAAAGATTTACTTAAGCGTTCATGTTTCCAACACGCATAAACTTCCACCTGTCATGACAGCTGCGAACAGCAATGCCCCCAAGTTTTCTAAGTGACTAGATCTCTTCCGCAAAGATTCGCTTTAGAAGTAAGCACTGTTCACTTTTAATAGTGTATTTTTTGTTCCATTTCATGTATTTATTTTAATTATTTATTTATTTTTATCCATCCTCTTCGTTTATCCGTATATTATCAACATTCCACACAATGTTTGACACATTTTAATTGACAATGTTTCATTTTAACTTCTATCTTTATTTATTCTCGCCGTTTTACCTACTCCCTCGCTGTTTGTCCTCTTCCTTTACACATACATATTTCCTAAATGTAAATGTGTGACCATAGACACTTTACTTTGACTATTAAACGTTTTTAGTTTTTTTGTTACTAACACTTAATATCATCCGCCGTATATTCATATATATTTAAACTGTTTGTATCGTAAAAGGATATGATTATAAGCAACTGGCTTTGTTTTTAATCCTTTACCTTGAATATTGTACCTCTTGTAATCTCTAATTACAAATTTATGAAACATAATATGTTTAAACTAAATTCAACGTTTTGTGTTTATTGTTCGTCGTGTTTGTCTTTTAAGTAAGTATGCCTTTGACAAAGACTCAATGGGAATCATAAGCTTCTTGGCAACGAGTTTTGCATTGTTCGTTGCTAATTTGTTGGATATACATATATGCACATGATAGTGAAAAGTTCTATTCCTCGAGCCTACTGAAAGATGCGTAATGATCGTCGAAGGCGTATGGTTGGTGCGCGTAGCCAAGCGACGAATGCCTTAAACTGCTGATCCGAGTTCTGAACCCAGTAGTTGATAAATTCTCAAACTTTTATGACAATATTCTCTCTCCATAAAACAAATTCAATTCTCATTTCAATATATTGTTGATACTAGTCTTGCACGTTACTTTTCAACCAAAATAAGTTTAAAAAATTGAATAACATATAACAATATATTAATGACATAAGTTTAACTTCCTCGCCGCTGTTTACTCCATGCACCTAAAGTCCGTTCGGCAGTGCAATGTGTCTGATAAATTCCAAATTTCCCTTGGAGCTTGATCAAAATGCGATTATAAAAACAAATTCGCAGGGAAACTAATCTACTTTGGACTCAAGTTAATCAAAACCTGGTTGGTTTCGTATTAATAGCTACGATTGGTATCAACGCTGATTTCCAAATATTTCAACCCTGTAGTTGCCCGTACGTTACCTTGTATTAACATCGGAACAAAATACAGAGTTCGTGCTTTGGCTTTTCATATTAATTGTCGAAACCTTAGCAATTTTGTAATGTTCCCGACAATAGGGATGTGGTCTGTACATACAACTGACAACATTAGAGTCTCTTTAGCACATTTACTATTCTTCTAGTATTCAATGCATGGATCCGTGACAGAGGAAGGGTTTTCACCATGCTTTATCCCATCATATTTCTTTGTTTACACAAGCTGTGATTGATCACAATTGTCCTTACTTCCTGTAAATATCGATGTATCTGAAAGCCATCTAATCTCCTAATAGCAACCTGTCTAAATGTCTGGTACCTTATGCATTATCTCGCTCCATCTGGAACAATTCAAATCATAGACTGAGTAAAGGTACGTATTGAACGCACTGAAATGTTATCAATTTGTGGGTACCGATGTTTAATCGAGGGTCCTTTGCGACAAAGTGTTATGTATGACTTTTACTAAATGGATGTAAAAGGCTACATTGATCTGTTAACGAAATAAGGGGTTATAATTTATTTTATAAAATGTTGTTTTATAATTGCTGAATTTGCGAAATAATTTAGACGTTTGTCATACCTGTTGTATTATTCATAAATCATAAAAATATGAAAAACCTGTCCGAATTCCTTATACAAAGTTTGCTAACGATTTTTGTGATTTACTGAGCATTTGATATCTGCAAATAATGCGCGTACGTAATGCAAACTAAGAATAGAAAATCAGAAAATTGCATTTTTTTGTATTGTATAGGCGAACGCTTCTTCACTGTTCGCAAAGTATGTACCAAGCTATACGAGTATATTTTCTTTAGATCAAAAGTTCATTCATAGATGATAATATAAAAATATCGGACATTTACATGCAATGCATTAAATCAAAGCTTTATTTAGAAAATGTGAATATTTTTTTATTAATTAGTTATTATGTCATTAATTGATGGTATTTAATTTAATACTTTGCTAACCGACAACTTGTAATCTGACTAAATTTGACTTCCAGTGCTGGGACTGCTCTATAACAGATAACGAATTGTCCAAGGTGCGAATAAGAAAAACACCCTTCCGGTTTGGAAATAACACTAGAATAGAACATCAGAATAGAACAAAAAATAGAAATAACACAAGAATAGAACATCAGAATAGAACAAAAAAAAAATTAGAAATAACACTAGAATAGAACATCAATAGTTTTATTGAACCTCAGGTCAAGCAAGATGCATATCCAGCATACTACAGCTACAGTTTTAAATATCAACCCTTTCATTTATATAACAATTGACATATGATACAAATCCATAGTAACAGTCGCGTGGTAATAGACTTTGATATTAAAACATACCAGTGCTAGCACCTTATTTTCAAAATAATGGCGGTAGGTGCAAGAAAATGGAATTCGTAAAAAATTAGATGTGACTCATTGGGGTCTCTTTTGCATAAAATCTTCTCCCCTGACAAAGATATGTGAAAATATTCGATCAAAACATTTCGCGAAAAGGCGAAGATTTTAATGCAACTGTTATTGTCGGCGGTTATTTTGTTAAGGACTGATATTATTATAATTTTACTATGAGACTTAAATTATACACTACATTGTATCCGTAGTTTCTATACTAATTGAAAACGTAGGTTAACCTTGAACTTATTTTCGGGGTTATTACCGAATCCCCAACTATTTATAGTTATCATCATGCGCGCACACACACACACACACACACACACAAACACACACACACACACACATATATATAATTTACCTTGATGCAGTCCCTTAGACATTTGTTCACGGTTCTACTTTTTGGATATTCCCATGGGTCCGGATAAATCGACATTTTACTGCATATATAACATGACAAAGCAAAGGTCTACTTAAACGGATTTGCATGATTTCCCAGCGGTATTAAATTTCCTGCAATAATAGTATTTTCTAGTATGTTCAGGAGATTAATCTGATATCGAAATCGACAATATCTAGCCCAGCAGCTAAATATTCAGGGGCATAGGTTATGAACCAGACCTTTTTTCGATTTAATATGAGAATTTAATAATGTTTTGCTTGCTCAAAACATTCGTTAGAGTAGCATTCTCCACAACTGTAAACCTGAATAATCATACTGAAAACGAAGCAAAATAATCCTGGAAAAACCCGAATCAATCTTGCGATGTAACAAAACCGAAGAATTCAAGTCCGTTAAACTCTTAAAACTTTATTTATATTGCGGTCGAAAACGGTACAAATTACATCGGTTTAAAATATTGCCTTAATGATTTTCAACAACAGATCGAGCTTTTTCCTGTGTAATTAGTGGTCGATAACGATTTTCAATAACAGATCGAGCTTTTTCCTGTGTAATTAGTGGTCGATAACGATTTTCAATAACAGATCGAGCTTTTTCCTGTGTAATTAGTGGTCGATAAGATTTTCAATAACAGATCGAACTTTTTCCTGTGTAATTAGTGGTCGATAAGATTTTCAATAACAGATCGAGCTTTTTCCTGTGTAATTAGTGGTCGATAACGATTTTCAATAACAGACAGAGCTTTTTCCTGTGTAATTAGAGGTCGATAACGATTTTCAATAACAGATCGAGCTTTTTCTTGTGTAATTAGTGGTCGATAACGATTTTCAATAACCTGATCGAGCTTTTTCCTGTGTAATTAGTGGCCAGTATGAATCATTCCTCAGTTTCGGGTAATTGATTGTGGAAGAATGACGAATCAATGAATAAATGAACGAATGGTGATTGAATGAATGTATTAATAATTAAATTTCTTCTTTTCCAGAGTCCATTATTTAAGTATATGTCTTTCCTTCTTCATCCTTTCGCTTTTTATTTATCAATTAACTATAATTTAATCCCACGTGTATTCATTTGTCATGTATAAACATCGATAGCTGATAATTTCTGATCCCAATGTTTTCGACAGCCATTATTGCGAGGCATGTAAGGTGTTTATCATTGGTTATAGCGTTGACCCCTCCCCATAAATATATATGACTTCCCTCGTTAGGTTTTCAACGTTTATAGATTATCATTTTACACTCGAAATGATAGCGATGAATTTCCCTCGTTAGGTTGTGTACGTTTCTAGGTGTACAATTCTACACTCGACACGATAGCGATGACTTCCCTCGTTAGGTTGTGAACGTTTCAAGATGTATAATTCTACACTCGACACGATAGTGATGACTTCCCACGTTAGATTTTTCAAGGGTTGTAGATGTATCATTTTGCAATCGAAGCGATATAGACGAAATCCCGAAATTGGTTTTGAACGTCTAGTTTTTCTCTACTAACACCAGTAATCTCTTAAGTTATAAAACTGATTTGAAGGGAAATCACGTAACAGTCATCTGACAAGGGTCCATTCTCCTTCGCTTTAAATATAAATATTTATTGAATGTAAAAGAAATAAACATTTGAAATATTGTGACTACCTAAGCAAATGTCATTTGTAGTGCAAACTTGCTACATAGTTATCGTCAATGCTTGGTTTGTGGCAACACCTTCTTCCCAGAGCACTAAATACAACTCTCCATTGTGAAATCCTTCTTCCTGTTCTAATTCCATTTCCTAATTGAACAAGAGAAATGTGTCGGACGATTTGTAACTGACATGTCATCTGCGTCAGAGGCTTTTAGCACGTTGAAAATCATTATGTTGTCTGAGTACAGCATAACGTGAAGCCTGTTGCATCACATTCCTTGCAATCGACTGAGATAAAATATTTTGAAATAAAAGAATCCACTTGGGTTTTAATTTTAGCTTAAGCTCCACATCACCTAGTGCCTATAATGAATTGGATTAAACTGAATTAAAGCTCAAGAGAATAATCTGTTTCTTTTTCTTTAAAAATGTGATAAAACTGCCTCCATTTTCTTTTCCTCGATTTGAAGATGAGCACATGTTTTATATTATACATTTTTAAATAGCTTTAAAAAACATGATTATCCTATTAATTCTGTGCTCTTTTAGGGTCAGACACTCATATTATGATTTTATAAATGAAGTATGTATTCATACTACATGGTGTCATGAACTGTGTTATGTTCTCTAAAGGAGTGATGATGACTGAGTATTCCAAATGCTTACCACAGTCATTTCACTTCACTTTTCTGCTGTTTCGTCATATAAAATTAGTTTTGCCATATGATAGATAAAATGTTACATCTGTCCTCACTCAGAAATTAAATTTATGAACTGATACAAAATTGACATCTTTTCATTGAAAGATCTCTTATGAACCACTTTGTTTTATGCATCAGCACTGAAATATTTATACAATGATTACCGCTGCACGATGTCTCCAGAAATAGTTATACAATGATTACCGCTGCACGATGTCTTCAGAAATAGTTATACAATGATTACCGCTGCACGATGTCTCCAGAAATAGTTATACAATGATTACCGCTGCACGTCTCCAGAAATAGTTATACAATGATTACCGCTGCACGATGTCTCCAGAAATAGTTATACAATGATTACCGCTGCACGATGTCTCCAGAAATAGTTATACAATGATTACCGCTGCACGATGTCTCCAGAAATATTTATACAATGATTACCGCTGCACGATGTCTCCAGAATCAGACTATACAAGTAAGGTGATATACATAATATACGTTAAGAATATGTTTTGAAAGACTTGTATTACAATAATGTCAGAATAAAGGGAAACGAAAATAATTTTCAAGGCTATATGAAATTGTAATTAAAACTGACTCAACCCTATGATTTCATTACAGAAAAATTCCCCAAAACAATATTTTACGAAAGAGATTAGGCTTATTATATTTGTCTTTGCTAGAAACAATATTTGAAAAGAGTTAAATCCCATCTTCTGAAATCGAAGACAAGAGAAGTTGTTGCTCACGAATCCTCATGAATGAAACACTGCTACAGAAATGTTCACTGTATGTACTCGCTTATAAGACAAGAAGATCTGCAAAGTGCACAGATCCAGATCTGCTGTGGCATCACGCGGCGGCAGATCTGGAATTTTGTTGTTTCCAGTTTGACTCGTCTTATTAGCGTGTATGAACGGATCATATATAACTACATTTTTTGCAGCTGAAGATGAACTGTCTTATTAAACAAATGAAAGATTATTCGTAACACTGACCTGTTTAGTGTTGTCTATTAATATTAATATTGTGCTACAATACTTTAAAAGTAAGTTTAATGCAGATATGCCTGTTTTACTTACTTAATGTCGTGTACATATGACCAGTATAAATGTTACACATTAAGGGACTTTATGACCCACTGGAACTGAGCACAAGACAATCTGGAATCATTCCTGACATTTGTATTTGACATATTAAGATATATAAATGAAATTCTAGTGATCTAGTCTCCTACAATTTCGTCCCCTTTTTGGTTATTGAAATTTTATAACCGCAAGTGTATCCATCGATAACAAATCACCAAATTTGCTTTAATCTGGCCAACTCTACTGGCTTTAGCACTTTAGATCCCCTTTAAAACAATGACCTACCTGACTCATGAACCGAACAATCTTCAAAAAACAAATTAGCGGAAGAAGATAGCTAACAAAGATATTCACGAGCATTAAGAAGTCGCTTGGAGAGAATACATAGGGATTATCATTTCTTCAAACCTAATTTACACTCTATTATTCAGTCATCTGCAATAAACCTTTCGGAGCGAGAACTAATTAAGTTCATTGCGTGGTTTAGAGGTAATAAACGCAATTCGCTGCGTCTTTGTATTTTATGGCCACCCGTATGCTGACTTACTTCAGCAAGCTGTAACATCTTGGTTTTGTTCGAGAAAAGTAACTAATGATTGTGGGTATAATATGTATAATATTACATATTTTCATAATATCGCCCAAAAGGTGTTATATAGGTAAAATTATTTTTCAGCAAAATTACTTTATTGTCATCCGGTAATTATCCCATTTTCTTTCGTTTGTAATTGGCGACCAGTTGAAAGCGATAACAGTGTGATGACCCTTTGGGTAGAAGTCATTTGCAGAAGTCATCGTCAATGCATGGTTTGTGTCAACACCTTCTCCCTGTGCGCCAAATACAAATCCACATTGTGTGACGGATGTTCTACTTCCTTTTTCTAAATGAACCAGAGTAATGTGTCGGATAATTTATTATTGGACTGCATTCTGCTTGAAAGCCGACTTTTAGCACGTATAAATCGGTATGTGGTATGAATACAACAGAACGCAAAATCCAATTTATACGTTTTCTTTTGAACGCTAAACCAATCTGCACAATTTGCACATATTCCTTTGAAATAAATGAGATAACATGGTTTGAGATGAAATTTCCACTGGATTTTGTAAATCGTTAATTCAGCTTTTAGTTTAAGCTCCTGATTGCTTTGTACCGTTAACTAATTGGATTGCAGAAAGGAATGAATTAAAACCAAACTATTATATTTCTGTTTCTTCTTCTATGAAGATGTAATAAGACTGGTTGAATTATTGTCCTTGAACTATTGTAAATGAATACACAAAGATTATTAGGTTTTAAAATACAAAAATCACCATCATCTGGACACTAATATTTCTAAATAACCCTCAGAAATGAATTGTCACATGATTACTGTGTTGTGTAGGTTAATATGCCAATGTATGTAATGAGGACGATAACCCATCATGATATCGTAACTTCTGTCATGTTGGACAAGGCGCAGTGACCGACGATTCCAAATAGTCTTTAGACTAAGTATATTATTGACGGTTTCGTCAAATAAAATTATATTTTAGTCATACGATAAATAGAAACATACATTTCTGCTCATTCCAAATAAAATTCTTGATACAAGTCAATTTTTTTAAACAAGAAATATTGGACGTTTTTCTTAAATTTACTTGCAACGGAAACTCCTTTAAAGGATCTTGTACGTATTTTATGAGCACTTATACCGACCTACTACGACATGGCATGACGTCTTGGTTTCATTCAAGACAAGTCGCTAATGATTTTGACTATGCCATCCACGTGGAATTCAATAACATTTGGGATGAGTTCCAGCTCTTAAAACTAATTACGATTACGTCCCTTGATAGAAGTCGTTTTCATCGATTGTGCACTATTTTATTTAACTTCATTTGTCTGACATGAAGATCACATTTTTCATCGTTTCATTTGATAAAACTAATCAAAATCGCCAAGGAAGAGACGATGCAACAATAAGAATGTCATGGAATTTTTTTAATAAAAATTTTAATTTACGCCTGTACCTATGTAGATATCGTCTTCATATTTAAATCCTCATTTTCTGATTTAAATCCTCATTTTCTGATTGTCGCCTAGATACATTTGGTCATTTTCTTGTGACTGTGTTTGCTTTATATTCATTCAGCTTTACTCTTCCATATTTAGAGTTTTTATATATGTAATTTGTCTATTCTTTTCTCTTGTGTTCGTATTTTTTCTTGGTATGGGGGAAATAATGAACGACCATTTTTACTATGAAAATGAAGATAAGCATATATTATATGTTATATGGGAAAATGTCGTTCTCAGCCTTTATAATTAATGTTCGATAATCAACTTTCCAAGAATCTTCTCAGTGGCGTGTTAAGTGTAAATGTTGCCCGGAGCAATGATGATGGCTCGAAGTGGTTTTGTCGCCTCAAGACTTATGGCGCTCTTTGGTTTTAACGCCAAAAGACCACTGGTGAACGGGGTGTCCACCCCCGTCAGCCCCTTATCCCGTTAGTACGCTACTGAGTACTCTCTCTTGAGCAAAGATTACTTCTTGCATCGATTCAGTCCAAAAATCCTTTCTTTCATATATCATAACTCCTCAATAAAAATAGTTGGCAAAAGTAAAGGCAGTTCTCTCAAACAGATATCAAGAATGTTCACTAAGATTAACGAAAACAAGAGTAGCAGATAAAAGTAACTTGACGATGACTTTTCAAAGAAATAATTTAGTCCCAAACTGGTTGACCCGAGTTAGAATAAAATGGGTAGTAACTTTATAAACAACAAAATACAAATATTTTGTGAACTACTTTTCGTGATCAGGAATTTGTGTTTGCGTCGTTGATTTATTTCATACATTTGTTTGTGATCAAATGTGTCAAGTTGAATTTAGGATCGATTAGAAAGTTTGAAAAGATGATTTTGACTTATCGAGACTGCTTCCTTACTTACCTGTGCAAGTCGTCCCATCCCTTTTATCTATGATATAGGGCCTTCTTAGCTGCTTTAGCTGGGAAAAATCAACTTGAAGTCCATATGTACAAGCGCAAAGTAGACTTAGCAGAATGACTAAGGACTCATGTCTTCCTGCTAGCCGCATCTGAAAAGATACAAAAGCAAATGTATGCGTTAAAACAAATCCATTAAATTTTGCACAAACAATACAATACGTGAATAATTGCGTGCATTCTGTATTTATGCGAGTGGAAATTTTAAACAAATATTAAATGGCTCTGGATAAGATTTATTTACCTATATTTTTAATGTTTCGCGTAGTTTTATAACTTTCCAGCGCGATTAAATATCGTATGAACATATTTTAGAACTTGTAATCGTGAGATGATGTTCCATAAAACAATGCAAAGCGCTATATTACGCTAATAAATGTACTATTATTACTAGTAGCTGATAACGGCCTTGTGTTCAAAATTGACCATGGACGTTTTCCTTTTGACGAGTGACGTTAGTGTGCTGTCTGACGTCATTTTTCATAGGTACGTGACTTATATATGTCTTATCTGGTACGTATATACTAAACTCGTGAATGAATAGAGTCTTGTAAAGCCATGTTTAATTCTGATATTGTACTAATGCCAACGAACAATTCATACGAATTTATACTAACAAAATATTGTTAATCAATTTTTCTAATCTACACTTCCTTTTACTCTTAATTTCGAATGAAAATCACTATGATCATAGTACAGTGGATTAACTAATTTGTGCGGATAAAAAGGTCACACGGTGGATTAAATACTTTATACAAATAAACAGGTCATGAGGTGATAACCGGGATGAAATGGTCACGACGTAGATAAACCTGTTTATTCGCAGGAGTAGAAGGTACAAAGCTAGCGAGGAATACGAGAAAATCACGCTCTGCGTGTCTGTGGAAAGAACCTGTACTTCAATGTTAAAAGTACGAAACTCTGTAACTTGTCCTGGATACCAATTTTGTTTTTATCTTTTCAAGGTCATCATGGAACTGTCCATGGCACCTTGAGACCATGAATGTTTACATAAAAGCTGTAAATGTTTCATATTCTGACATTTTTGTTCATACAAGTACGGTAATATCACAATATGTATTGGGATACAATTTTGCGGTTTGGAGATGAAACTGATTGTTTAGAAAGGATATTTGGAGGGTCACACTGTTTACTTTAACATCCAATCTCATCATAAACCTTTTGTCAAAGTTTAAATTTTGTGGATCTCCATTAACCACCAAAAAGAAGATAACTCTTCGACGAGTATTTAATGATTTTAGAACTTTCAAAAACTAGCTGTACAAGCAGGTATATGATTGATAGGTGACACCCAAGAATGCTGAGTAAATGCATATGGCGCTAGTCCTCACTATTCACAATTTTCAATGTAATTTGAATGTTTAAGCGCTTACTAGGATATTTTACGTCGCAAATTACACTTCCTGCTCGATGGTAATTTTTCGAGTTAAGTCTTACTAACGAGCATACTAGGTGATGTACTTGACCCTTCTCATATAACGAGTCAATCAGTCTTCTTTACAACTGACTTCATTAATATTACAATTGACCATGTTGTAGCACATATCTTGCCATTTACTTTCATTTATACTCATGTTTGTTGATGTGGCTGCGTTTTCTGAATATGTCAAAAGGTTGAGTATTGTTGGCTGTTTATAAGAAATTTTGCATCTTTAAACGGAGGACATACACTTGAAACTTTAGAGGTGAAAATCAATACAGTCTGTCTCAAACAGTGTACATTTAATTTATTTAACGTCGACTGCAGCAGCCTAGCGAAACGTTTTCAAGTAAATCATAAAGAGCTATCGTACTATATATATATATATATATATATATATATATATATATATATATATATATATATATATATATATATATATATATATAATTAACGGTGAAAAAATACATATAATTATATAAATAAGCAAGCAACTCGTGAGTGACCGGATGTAGTGAGAAAGTATTATAAGTACATCTAAGAATATGAAAATTAATTTCTGTACTTAGTTCACCAAAAACTTTCAGCAATAGATCTTGAATTCCACAAGGAGTGTGCTGGAAGAAAAGTTGAAACAGCTGAGATGTTTGGCTAATGAATCAGGGGAATACAAAATATAATGGTAAGCATCGTCAATATCATAGCCATGTGCACGCATGTAAATAACTGATTTCGCTCTGACTGTAAGCGGGGTAAATGTGTGTCTCAGTATAAAAGAAAGATTAGGGTAATTGTGGGTATCATCAAGCAGAGTTACAAAATCCAATCGTAGACGCCAAAACTACGTTTGGAAAATCTAAAGTCTGGAAGGGATTCCTATGATGCTTTTAGAGTTACATGGACGGTAATTAGATGCATAATTTTCCTTTGAGGAAGAAGTTCAAATAAATAGTCAAATACTTGATAATTTATAATCGAATACATTATAAATAATATCTTCATTTTTCTTCTTTTGTACACGAGATTCTCAAACAATTTCCGCCAAAAGAGACTCTCATGAAAAATATAAATTGTTCGAAAAAGTTACACGATAAGTCCGTGATCTAAGTAGAGACGATAGATTCGAAGTTTTATAGAATGCCACTGTTGCCTTATAACTTTGGAGTAAAGTCTAGACTTTGAAGATTTCAAGGAACCCGAATTTATTTATCTTTTATTTAAAGACGTGCTTCCTTAGCTACATTTCGTTTTCAAATTAGCAATTAATTGCTCTGGTTCTTATATTTTTGATAATGGTTAAGGTTTATCATGGGGCCTAATTGTGAGCCTTTTAATCAGGATACAGCTTTCAGAAGCTTTAGAAGAGTTGATGTTAACGTTCAAATGTTTGATGCATAATGGTACTATTATTTAGCATAGTAGTACTATTATTTAGCATAGTAGTACTATTATTTAGCATAGCAGTACTATTATTTAGCAGAGCAGTACTATTATTTAGCATATTAGTACTATTATTTAGCATAGTAGTTCAATTATTTAGCATAGCAGAACTATTATTTAGCATAGTAGTACTATTATTTAGCATAGCAGTACTAATATTTAGCATAGCAGTAGTATTATTTAGCATATTAGTACTATTATTTAGCATATTAGTATTAATATTTAGCATAGTAGTACAATTATTTAGCATAGCAGTACTATTATTTAGCATATTAGTACTATTATTTAGCATAGTGGTACTATTATTTAGCATATTAGTACTATTATTTAGCATAGTAGTACTATTATTTAGCATAGTAGTACTATTATTTAGCATAGTAGTACTATTATTTAACGTAGCAGTACTATTATTTAGCATAGTAGTACTATTATTTAGCATAGTAGTACTATTATTTAGCATAGCAGTACTATTATTTATCATAGTAGTACTATTATTTATCACAGCAGTACTATTATTTAGCATAGTAGTACTATTATTTAGCATAGTAGTAATATTATTTAACGTTTGAACCAGATGTTTTCAACACAATCATGCAATCTGTAAGAATTAGCTGCTTTAAAACAGCTATCAAAAAGTACAGTTGACGTTAGTATGTGTATCGGGGCCCCGAGTGGCCGAGTGGTTTAAAGCGCTCTCCGTTACGGATCACTGCCATCCCACCTCTGTCTGCATAGGTTCGAGTCTCACATTCGGCCAATGTGGGTATGTGAGAAAGCTTGCCAGTAGCTTCTCGAGGGTCGGTGGTTCTTTCTGGGAATTTCCCGGGTTCTTCCTCCACCATTAATACTGGCCGCCATGTATAGCCTATCATGTGCTGCAAAATGGCGTTAAACCCGACAACAACAACAACAACAACAACAATATGTGTATCTATACGACAAACATGGCTACAGGATCACTGATATGAAGTCTCAATAGCAATCAAACCCGAGTCGATATACACGTGCGATCACCGAGAATCACGAGCATCTAGTCTGTGATATCCGAGTTGGCTAAGTAACTGTCTTATGCTGATTTGTTTTACTGTTAATATCTTCAGACACAAAATATGTAAATTCAGCACCTTAAGATGACATTCTACAGTTGCATATGTTGCATCAGATTAGAGTTTTAAAGACTTTATATATCTTAGTCATTGCTTAATGAACTTTTAATTCCTTTTGTTTTGGTCAATGATTGATGGGTGTAGTTTAGGTTACAGAATATACAGCTTGGCCTTACTTCAGATGTGTACCTATAAAAAAAATCAGCTAGCTCCTCTTTGTCATTTTCTTCTTGGATTTCAGAGATAAATTGTAAACAAAGAGGGAAAAAGTGCATCTTTATTTTTATGTATTTTGTAATTCATTCATTGCACTTCCAAAATATGGTATTTAGTCTGGCAAAATTCGTTTTCACTGTTTAATAACTGCTAAGGATAGACTAATTCAGAGTAATTTTTCGAGGTCATTGGAGCAGCCATTTTGGTTAGGTGTGCATAGATTGTGTACCATTTCCACAAGCATAATGTCCAAAGAAATTTGAGCCACAGTACATAAAAGTAACACAAAGGTGTACCAACGTTCTGTCCACTGTGCATATTGCAAATGCACGCAACTTCACTTTACACACTACACCTTACACCTTACAGAAGTCACTCTCTTAAAATTAAATAATATGAGAAGAGCTGAGAAAAATAAAATGCGGTGTTTCATCTATTGCTAGACTATTTCATTCATGTCGGGATCAAAGTAGAGTATTTCCGAATGTGCCAGGTGATCTGTAGTACAAAATAATATTTTCATAATTTTCATTAAAATTTCAAATTTCATCATTTTGTGAATCAAGGTTAGTTCTTCGACGGGATACAATGATTCGCATAAAATAAACTCAGATATCTCCACCAACATTCAATCCATTAGACCGACAAGGTTCACAATATCAGTCGAATCTGATTCCCTTTGTAGTAACACTTAAATTAAGCAGAGTTTGTGTAGAATACAGTACGTTCAGAGCCTTAGCTATTTAAAATTTGATTAAATTTGCTTCTAATAATTGGAAAATGTGAAAAAAAGAAAGTTCAATAAATCAAATTAGAAAGTCCAATAAACCAAAGTAGAAAGTTCGATCAGGGCTTGAGGAAGAATTTTATTCATGATTTGGACCATGATTCGATTCATTTTCTCTTTGGCTTTATGTCAACCATTGAAAAACAACAAAAATTAAAAATAAATAACTTTTCAATCAATAACTCAAAGACCTTTGTTTTATTCTAATCTTAATGTATGTATGTAAGATAGAAGAGAAACAAATTTGTGCAAATATATATCAAAATGGATTTCATATAAAATTCTAATCCTTTTCATTAACGGAAGTGAACAAATTTTGTTGTCAATTATATTGATCGATATCCCATAAGTTATGAGACCATTACTCGGGAACAAGTTAAACGGGATGTGTTATTTAATCCTTCACCGATACGAGAAAATACCTTCTACCAAGATAAATGGCCATAATGGCTGTAACAGTTTCAAAATGTATGCAAGAAACGTTGGGGACAGTGTAAAGCCATAGAAGTAAAGGAAGGAACATAATATGCATTATTGGATTTGTGATAATAGCTGTGAGTAATTAAGAACTAAGTAAATTAGATACAACATCCACATCGCAGATGTATTAAGCACGCTGTGTTGTTCAGTAAGGCATCAGACCTGTAAACCAAAACTCAAAAAAGCATAGAAAAATATGTCATTCATGTGATTTCATGCTTCTGCTATGGCTGGTTTTACTATACCAATCGTTCATGATCGTACGTACCACGAATAGGAATATCCTCTATTCTTCAGAATTGTGTGAAGTATGCTCCGTTGATAAACATATTGGATCATATCAAAGTATTATTTAGACTGGTTTACATTATACGCATTGTGGTTTACAATTAAGTTTTTGAGTAGTTTAGAACATTTGGGACGAAACATTTTTAGCAAATAGATTCTGTTTTGTCAGAATATGTACATATATTATTATCCAGCTATGTACAAGCAGCTAATCCGGAAAAAGAAAAAAACTAATCAACATAAATCATTCATTTGTAGATCACTGGGTAAGACAAGTTCATATTTCAATCACAACATTTTAATTTGCTTGCACTAAACCAGACCTTATTTAGAGATGATGGACTCGTTCTATTTACGTACCTATTGGAACATTAAAAATGATGGTGGTGATTAACTTTGATCAAGAAAGGTCACTGACACTCGGACGAGGTTATTATATAAAGGCCAATGACACTCGGACAATGTGATTATATTGACATCAATGGCACCCAGACAAGGTAATTATATATAGGTAAATGACATTTGGACAAGATTATTATATTAAGAGTTCATGGTGGGAGGCATAGTATTGAAACCGTACTGGTCAACGCCAGACACTATATTATTATCGCAGCGTGAGCTAGACCTTGTGAAAATCAGATTAAACACAATAACTGACCACAAATCTTTTTTGGAAAGCATGATTTGTGCGATGCTATGTGCAAATGAGCATCAGAACATGATCAGTATGTCTCAGACTTAGTATACGGTTGCAAGTTTCAAGATATGACATGAACAACAAGTTAACCACAAGAACAATATAGTCCATATATCATTATAATTTGTTGTATTTATTTTAGAAAATCCAGATTTAGTACAGGCATATTTTATTGGTTTTATATAAAGATGTTAGAACATTATTGCAACAAGCACAGTAAATACTGATCGAAATTATGAACGTTAGACGCCAAATACTCTGCCTGAGTTACTAAAGCTCTAGCGTTTAGTTAATTATCTGCAATTTTTGTACTGCAGTTTCTATTTTTGTCTTCCGTAACCAATCAAAAATTGAATTTGCAGAAGTAAAGTTGTCTGTGTTTACTCCTTTTACAATATTCTTGCAAATTTGTCAATTTGCTATTAACTGATGTTCTAACTGACTGTTGACTGATTAGGCAATATGGCTTGTTTCGACTCCACCAGTCTTACCTGTCTTTCTGTGAAAGGAAGGTATATTTCAGGTAGAAACAGATGTTACTATGTTCTGCATGAATTTAATTAAATTTCATGAATATATATACGGGATGCAGTCGATTAGATCATGCTATTAATGTGTAAAGTTAATAAATGATACGTGTGTCGAAATGTTTTGACGAATTCAAGGATCCTGATGCTGATATCAATACTACTACTACTACTACTACTACTACTACTACTAATAATAATAATAATATAGAAAACGTGATGTATTCAAGACAAATGCCAAGGAAGAATACATGTGTACCGGAACACACATTTGTATTATAATGTATATTTAGTTTGTACTGTATTCTTGATCCTTGTCCATGATGGAAAACGTAGTTTTTAGTGAGAACTTCAGTTTTCATTTGTTTGTAAGTTAGAATTAGATGTTTACTTGAGTTTCAATTTAGGACCTAACATTGATTATTGCCTTAGAAGATTATAGAGGTTAACGTGTATACAGATTAGAATAATTTTCCATTAAGATGATCGAGTCTTTTTAATTGGGGATGTTTATAAGGATGAAATAAATAAGATTATTCAATCCTCTTTTCATTTTAGTCTGTATAAGCATTTACTGTTGTGTTCAGATATATTTTTGTTTATAAGACTCGTTTATTTATAAAAATATTTATTGAAATAACAAAGTGCTCACTAGAACACTATTTTGGAATTACCGAGGACTCTCTTAAAGACATTCTTGATTGCATCATTGTGATACAACAAGACTCTTGGTAAATCAGCACATTCAAGAGTATTTGTAATCAGCCTATTCAAGATTGGAATTCATTCGGAACACAGCTGAATTCATTCGAAATACTCTATACTTTTGGACCTGTGGTGGAACCTTTAGGATTTTTGGGGACTTAAATCACTAATATTGGAGGTTTGTATTTTAATTTTCACTCTGCATTCAAGGTAAATAAATCAGTTATTACTAAAATGTTAACAGAATGTTAATAGAGATCAACAAAGCAGTTCGGGGTGGATCATTTCGGTGGAGTCAGAAATAAAGCAGCTTCGAGGACGAATGAAAAGCAATACAATGCATATTTTGAGCCATGCCAGAAAATGGCCATTTTGTTAAACGTTGTTTCATGTAATATCATTAAGTCTTAGCGCAAGCGGTATTTCACTAGATGCCCAAAACCATAAAAAAATATGTATATTATAAATACACCTACTGGGGGACTTATTATTGATACAAGTGACCAAAAAAGTGTCACTCGAATGTTCATCACATCTTCAATGTTTCCATTTAGATGATATCTTCAACTCTATAGAATTCAATTACTGTTTTTGCTTCCTTTTAATTTTTCAATCTGAGTTTTTTGTACATAAACGTTACGATCAAATAAGCAGAACAGGTGAATGTTTTTCATGCATTACTTGAAATAAAACCACCATTTTTTCATGAAATATCGGCGAGTCCACCCACAGTGAAAATTGAACCCGAAGCGCTGCAGTTCTACTGTCAATAAGCACGATATAGATATATATATATATATATAAGGGTAAGCTCTCGCCCAGGAAGATTTTTAAATTTCGACCGACCCTTCACAAGCTGCCCGATATACAAACTCCAGTAGCATACCTATTTGTTTTCCAGTTACAGAGTTCAAGATACCGTCAATAGTTTTGGTTGTATTAAAATCTGGAATCATGCTACTTGTGTACAAATAAATGAGCAATATCATTCTTGATGTATCGCCAAAGCATGGATAACCATGTTTATTCATCATCGCAAACTCTTCTGTAAAACTCAAGATTTCCTTATCAGGATTGTAAACCTTAATTAGTGTCCAATTCGTTTATCAGTCAAAACCTTCATGAAACACAAATTAGGATTAAAAGTTAAAAGAATTAGACATTGTACATGCTATATAGTAAAACTTATCGAAATATCAGAACATCAAATATATTTTCATGGCCAGTCAAATATATTTTCATGGCCAGTCAAATATATTTTCATATCTGAACAAGAGTAGCGCGCATATGAAAATCACTTAACGATTCGCAATAATTTTGAATGCATACCTATTGCATACGAACTGGTAATAAGTAATCGGAACTTCACAATTTCTATATTTTACCTACGGAGTGTGTAGAATGACTGAATAGACCGTATCTTTGTAACAATGTGGGAAAAAGACCCAATTCCATATTACATTTGACAAAAGAGCTAACTGCCTTATATGAACATTGCCCCGAAGTTCTACTGTTTCTTGGCAAATACTATTGCAGTTGAATGCCATATTGTCCGAGATTTGTAAGATGAGTACAATATTCAACATAAACAACTTAATGTGTAGCAATAGAAATAAAAAGAAAACAAGATTATTGATTTAAACAATACATAGATAAAGACACAACATCAGAATTCAGTTAAGTAAAGAGAGAATAAAAACATAAAATACATTGTTACTGTAGAGGGTAATGATATCAAGGTGACTAAAGTACGAGATGCAATTATGGAAAACTGGAGGAAAGGTGTACAGCAATGTCACGCAAAAGCTCTTACCGACTTTGCTGATAAGTATCCGATTGGTCTGAAGATAGATCCCATGAAGTCCATATTTACTCGAAACTTGGAGGATAAAGAACAAATACCCCGGATAACACGATTTCGGATATTTTAATAACTAAGTTTATAACAATCTAGTTCCTTACGGGTGTATAATTTCTATCCTGTTGACGAAATTTTAAAGTAACTACGAATATTTTAATCCGAAAAAGTGTTTCTGGTGTCTTTTGCAGCAGGTAGTGGCAGCTTTATCCAATATCCTTGTTCCAGCAGTTGCTTTTTCTGACACCAGTGTGTCCAAGCGTCTATAAGACAAGGATCCACCCACGTCATATGTTAGATGGAATATCATTGGTCGAAAAATCTGCTCGGATTCAACATTCTCTTGTTGAATGGCTCGCTCTGGGTACTGATGTCATGCGCTGATTCTGACTAATTCATCTTCAATTGGTCTCTGAACAACGTAATGCAGGCTTGTATTATCGATCAACACGAGTTCACTTAATTCTGTGAGGAGTCGGTATACTACATTATGTATTGAAAATGCAAACTATTTGTCAATATTCTCCATTGGAGCTTTGCACGACTTTGATAATTTCAGTGGGATATAATAAAATAGAGGCAATACATGAGACGGCTTATCTCACCTGAATTAGGTTATGGTACAGTAAGCGTTGACTATTAAACTCTTGTCTTATATTAATATTTTCTTCGTTTAATAAACTTCGAGTGTGTCCTATTAGTTTATAGAATCGGGATTTAGTATAAAAATGCAAAATTTTAGCCGTCCCATTCATTCAAGTATACATGCTAATCCTTAAAGCTTAAATCTGATAATAAGTGAATTAAAAAGCAGATGATTAAATAAACAGCGAATGCTTATGTATCATTTCATCAACTGTAACAGAAATTATCACTTGCATGAATGATGGCATGCTAAAAAGGTTTGAGTATAAGCATGACACACGTCGGGTTTAATAACAATTGCTTTACCATGATTCAAAATATTACCAACGTTTTAATTTCTACGATCACTTATTATGGGTTGTAGGCCGATTTTCTTTTGAAAAATGATTTAGTATAATGAAAGTGACACTTGTTCATGATGCTTAATTCACATCAATAAATTCCTTACTGATTTTTATATAATATTAGGAAAGTGCAGCATCGTCTTCATATAGTGACATTCCTTGTTAGTGTACACAAAGTTTTCAGAAATGACTTGAAATGTAAACCCCTTGATTCAAATCCAAATAGGTAAGAAGATACATTTTTCCATCGTCTTGGTGATAGTCTGTTCTTGTCAGCAATATCAGTGAGTCAAAATCTAATGGAGTATTTTGTTACGTTTACGTTAAAAATGAGTCAAAATCTAAGGGAGTATTATATTACGGTTACATTACAACTGAGTAAAGATCTAAGGGAGTATTATATTACAGTTACATTACAACTGAGTAAAGATCTAAGGGAGTATTATATTACAGTTACATTACAACTGTGTCAAGATCTAAGGGAGTATTATATTACAGTTACATTACAACTGTGTCAAGATCTAAGGGAGTATTATATTACAGTTACATTACAACTGTGTCAAAATCTAAGGGAGTATTATATTACAGTTACATTACAACTGTGTCAAGATCTAAGGGAGTATTATATTACGGTTACATTACAACTGTGTGAAGATCTAAGGGAGTATTATATTACGGTTACATTACAACTGTGTCAAGATCTAAGGGAGTATTATATTACAGTTACATTACAACTGTGTCAAGATCTAATGAAGTATTATATTACAGTTACATTACAACTGTGTCAAGATCTAAGGGAGTATTATATTACAGTTACATTACAACTGTGTCAAGATCTAAGGGAGTATTATATTACGGTTACATTACAACTGTGTCAAGATCTAAGGGAGTATTATATTACAGTTACATTACAACTGTGTCAAGATCTAAGGGAGTATTATATTACGGTTACATTACAATTGAGGAGAGTAGACTGGTGTGCATACTACATTGCCATGTTTCTTAAATAATATGTACTAGGATTACGACAAAAACAATGTAAATAACAGGGCTGCTTAAATCACGAATGATATATGGCTCACGATAAATATCATGTCAAATGCAGCAATAATCTGCAGAAAAAGAACAGGTAAAATGCTAGTAGCTGAAGAAAGAAGCAAAAAGGTGGAACGTGTGACAAAATGCATTATAACTGGCACAAAGGGAATAGCCAAGTGAGAATCGACGCAGTAGTGACTAATATAATAGAAAATAATTAAATCAAACTGACATCATAGACTTTCTTACGAACATTGTGACTAAAAATTGTTATACAATTGAAGACTTTCAGACAAAAGGTTACAAATGTTATTTAAAGTATAAAGGGGACCGGATTCATCCCTAATGGCAAAAACATGGCGCTCTATACCTCAGTTCCGTGTAAATATTTGTTTAAAATAGAAGCTACACTTGCGCATCGATCACTAATATGGCCTTGACCTGCCTTGACAAACATACGTTTTCTCTTAAAAGCATGTATAATTAATGGCAGCTGAGCACGTGGGCATTGATATTATTCTTTCCTGTGTAGTTCCTTTAATGTACATAACTGCTATGAAATTACATGTAGCAAAATAGTTGCCAAATATATCGTCATTCAGTGATCATGCAGCTTTGTAAATGCTACTTGCACAAGAACTGAATGATAGTTAATGAATTTCGATTATAGTATAAAAAAAAGTCTTTACTGTATTTACTATTTAAGTGTAGTCGAGAAATTATTTGGACATTTGATATAATAGAAAAACACAGAACTGTTGAATGTCAGTCACAAATATTAAGGAAGTTATTGTCCACATGGGTAAAAGTTAGTCGCAACTAGAAAAAATATAATTGTCATTTTTACTCTTCCCGATACGGTAATCAATCGTATAACATGTGTGCACAGATAATTTTATCCGTAAAATTAAGTCGCTTCCAAGGAAGAATGTAGAAACATGTGGTCAAAGAGACATTACGTGGCATGTAAAGCACCTGATATGTCAGTCAGATTGTATTTGCTGGCATGATAAAGATACCTAAGCTGTATATAGCTAATTATTGTGTAATTGGTACTAATTTCAAATTTGAGTCATGAGAATGGGTTTTGTTTGCCAAATACTATTTCCTACTATTCTATATATTCCAAAGTAGAATAGACCGCATTTAGCTGTAACAATATCTAAAAATATTCTCAGTGTAGTTGGAAGTAATCGAGTCAAAGAGATGCTATTTTGAAAGACATCTGGCGTTTCAAATTGCCCATCATTTGGCAGAAAATTACTTGACAAAATGTCAGTAACTGAAAAGCTGATTATATTCTTGGAGCACGTTTCAACAGTTTCTTTCAAGTAATGTGAAATGAACCAGGAACATTTATTTCCTAATACAATGATTTAAACAAATGAGTATTTTCAGTAGAATCTCAAATTTTAGCAAGATTTAATTAATCAAATACAAACAAAACTGCTCGCCAACCGAGCCACGTTTAACGTAAATACATATGCATTATTTTTAATGACTCTTAATAACTGAAAAACAGTCTTGAACATATCAGTATTAAGACAAAGAAATCATTTATTTCTAATGCCTTAAAAAATATATCCATATTAGTTCTACAATAAACATTGGAACTGAGTTACGGGGTTTTGTACAGTCCAAGCAAACAGATAGTTTAGCCATTACAGATGCGAATATTTCAGGTTGACATGAAGACAAATAATGATTCTGTATACGGATAACTTGAGAGGTATCCACTGTGCGCAAGTAGATCCTCCAGAATTTGTATCAAAAAAACAGTTTACAATATCTCATGAGGGCTATGCAACAGGAATATCAAATCATGATCGTTAAATCTCAAACAAGTGATATAACATTACATTATCGAGTATATTTTTGGGAACTCCAACCCGTGGTGAATTTTCTTTTCTTTCTTTTAATAGCATTCGAGCGGACGTTAGAAAATTTTGCTAGAAACAGAAATGGAAAGCAGATGTATGTGGATACCTAAACCTTATTTCTCAAAATAATTGAATTTGTTGTATGATAAAATCCATATCTTGATTATAATAATAAAAAAGAAAGCTATAAGACGCAATTAGGCTAAATTACTTGTGTCTATATATAAGGTCAGAGAGAAGTAAATACTATATTATAGAAAGAGAGATTATAGTTTCAGAAAATATCTTCATTCTGTATTTAATATGAGCCTCTCAGACGATCCAAAAATGCCATGTTCTTTTATATTATCAGACTTTACATTATTGCATATATTAAACTAATTAATAATACATTGTCCCTTTTAAAGAAGAAGCAAATCAACTTTTTTGAGTACATTAGTACATTGCGAAGTCATATATTAGCAAAGTCATCACCTATTCGGATGCGCTGTTGCACGAAATATAGGTCCCGTTTAATGTATTCGTATGCCTGTTTGTACTAAACAACATTCACATTCTGCCTTAATAATTGCATACACAAGGTTAAACGATGTAAAGAAATGCACCGAGCTTTTGAGTAAACGTTAAATGAATTCTAGTGAGAGAGTTTGCTCTTTATGGTGAATAGCGTATACGGAATGTAACATTGCAAAGAACATGTCAACATGATGTTTGCCCCTAGGTTGTATATGAACAGGATCAAAACTGCTTCATATGCATCAAGCGCCTAAACGGGAATAATTAGAAGACCCCCACAAGTACAATGATCCAGATCCAGTTGGATTTAATCTTTTAACGATGGTAGCGAAGATAATGGATATTGGTTGCTTTTATGGGTTTGGTTTCCTCACGAGAAATATTTGAAGATCTCATTGTAAACGAGAACACTGGTGTTGACTAAACTGGATCTACATTCCATGGATAAGAGTTTTTCACTGAGCTTCTTAAATGTAACTGCAGACTCTGTTATACCATTTATTGTTTGGATATTTTGCAACTTGAGTGTGCCACATGAGATTTCTGCTTACGTTCCACTTGTATCACCGATGCTTGTAAATCAAAATGTGTGTTATATACTCCGTTGCAATCGATTGCGTCTAATGTTCTGGCACTATTGACACAGTAAGGCATTACTTTTAATCCCTATTGACCAATGCAATCGATTGCGTCTAATGTTCTGGCACTATTGACACAGTAAGGCTTACTTTTAATCCCTATTTATTATGAATAAATATTGCACAGTATTAAGGATACTTGGTAGAGGTGAGACGGCAGTGATCGGTAAGGGCTAGAGCTTTAGACACTCGGCCACCCGGGACACCTTTAAAACAAATCACAACAAATGAAAAGAAGCTTAATGCATGCCTCGAAAAGTGTCATTGGGTGAGTGGAGATGAATACTGACAATGTGACCATATAAAAAATGACTGATGACGTGCTAAGTTACTAAAACTAGAGTGCTGATAGAAGTAATACAAATGCTGGTGGCACATGGAGTCATATTCCAAAAGTGAAGTAGTACAGAAAACTGTCAAATTTGTGTACTCAGCTATATATTCATGCAGAAAACCATAACATCGATGTACAAAAGGACTTAAGTGTTTGGTTCATAGTCTGTAGGAAGAACAAGTTTGCTACGATGTAGGTGATACAGTGGAGGAATATGTCGACGCCATCAGGCGTGCTTATACGCAATACAAAAAGTGCTACTTCCCCGACAACATAAAATGTAATTTAATTTTTTTCATAAAAAGTTTTCTAAATGTATTATTTACTTCATCTTGACGATTTATTAACCGAAACGTTAGCTTCACGGTGCTAATTGGTTATCATATAGTAATAATAGCTGGACTCGCGCATTTAAGAATATCGGCTGTGAAAACACCTGGACAGTTCGTTTGTGTCTGTAATACGGAAATACGAACATCCGTATCGAAAGCATCTTCATTCATGTAATATTTAATTAGTGTCATAGAAAGGAAAAGAGAATGATCACTTCAGATCTTCCAGTAGAAGTTTTCCAAAGAGAACATTTATGAAAATGTCATTATTACCGAAAGATATTATTTCATAATCTCTTTCCAGTTGCTAGAAGGTTAAGGATGAAGTGGAAGCCTTGCACTAAGGGAGAAATTACTGTAAAAGTACTTTAACCTATATGTCTATGGCTAAAAACTCAGCAGCAAAACACAAATCAACACCGGTGCATCCACATAAGTAATAGTGACAGCAAAACATCAAAATAGCAGAGATAAATAACAAGATGACGGTTACCATTTTGGAACTATCTACGAATCATATACTGAGTCAGCTGCTTGAACGGTCCCTATTCCTATAGTTTTCCTTAACATCAGTTCGCTCGCCAATTAATACATGTTTGGAAAGCATCTTCAACAACTGTGCAATGCAGGTAAATCCAAATATAATCAGAAAGAATTTAAAGTGATTGCTAAATAAAATTAAACGATTATCGGTCATTTGATGGCATCTAGCTTGTGATTGTCTTGTTTCACCCTTACCAGTAGTATCACGTTCTGTTCTGAGTCAGAATTGAAACTTAATATTTCAAGTTTCTTCACAGTGTGTCCTAGTTTTAATTGTATCTGTTGGTTCCAGTATAGCGACACGATATATGTTTCTCTTTTCTGGACTTTTGAAAGTTCTTTTGACTTTTCGCAATGTTAAGGTACTTTATATTCGTCATATTGGAAGGATTAGAGTGACATTTTTATAATTTTCTCCACAGTCCGCTCGCAGAAATATTAAATATTTGCCTTACCCCATCTTTTACAGCAATTTATATAGCTTACATGTACTGAAATGGAAGAAATCTAAAAAATGTGATAGTCCTTTTTATGCATGGCCTTCCTCAGTTGTAAGCATCCTTTCCCTCGGTGGATGCAATGTTGACCTTATTAGGAAAAGTGAAATTTTCCCTGACACTGTATTGAGTTGTTTTTGTAAGACCTCTTTAATACAAAGGGAAGAATTACCACAAGGAATGACAGTGTCAAAAAGATCAAGCAAAATATCAAATATCAACTAGAGAAATAAACAAGTTTTACTCTAGTTATAAAATAGAGGTTGAAGTATTGTACAAGTATTAAAATTTCACCACGCCCATACGAATGGCCAATAGATGTAAACACGTCTTGGTAGATGAAAATCTACACGAGACTTGCAAGAAACACAATTGATGCACTTTTGAAAGTTTTACCATACACGCAACCCGAAACTAATTATTTAAAGAGGTGAATAATTAACATGGTTATCATGTAAATCTTGGTATAGTAGTAAATCATGGTATATTAGTAATGAGTTCACAATCAACGCATCGACTCAAAAGAGAGTAAATTTTTTCATTGTGTGATGTGGCAAAAGTACAACCCACGAATTAGTAAAAACAATGTCTGTTTTAGGAAGTGTAGCCGAGGGAGATTTTATCAGTTAATTATTTAATACTCCCAATTGCAATATGGAGATTTGAAAAAATATTTATATAACAGTGAAATGTGAAGACGACAGTACTAAACAACCCGTTTTTATCACCGTGTGTGACTAACGCGACGCATATTTTAGTTTATTCATTAGTTTTAACGCTCAGTGAAACACAGTCATTCGGTTAAGTTGCTTCCCCTTTAGAACTCATAGCCGAAATAAAGAATACGAATGATCATTGCTTCATGAAAGCAAAATATATTTTAATGCCAAAATATTTTATTTTTAATACCTAATAATATATAATGGAATTAGTTGGTGTATTTAATTTATTTTGAGAAAGATATATAGTGAAGGGGGGAAGGAGAAGATAGTGTTGGTATAGTTTAGTCGACTACCGTTATAATTATTGAACGGAGGAGATTAAAAAAAGAAAACGTTACTTTTATTTAAATACCAAGTCACACGCATTATATAGAAAAACAAATACTTTATGCGTGGTGACGAATTGTTTTGTGAATATGTTGAATATATAACACTTTTGGAATTCAAACAGAAAACATGTACATGTAATTTTTGGAATCAAAAATGGAGAGCAATTTACCTTTCTTTGTATGTGAGAAAGCTTGCCAGTAGCTTCTCGTGGGTCGGTGGTTCTTTCCGGGGTTTTCCCGGGTTCTTCCTCCGCCATTAATACTGGCCGCCATGTATAGCCTATCGTGTGCTGATAAATGGCGTTAAACCCTACAACAACAACAACAACCTTTCTTTCTTTGTTCACATCCCTGTAACTAATTGTTAAGCTGTACACATCCGTGTACCTAACTGTTAAACTGTACACATCTATGTACCTAATTGTTAAGTTGTACAATATTTCAGACAGAATGTACATTACCATCGCAGATAAGCAGTCAATTCTAACTGAAGAAGAATTAAACATTATATAATCTTTAACATTGTATAATGTGGTTTCTTTAATGAGGCAACATACCTATGAATTTGAACGTATTGAAAGACAAAGTTTGTAAACCCACGCGACATAACTCTTTCTAAAGTATCGCGTGTGCAAATTCTTGCATTATAATATTTAACAATTCTTGATCACTCTACATGAGAATAAATATTTTCAGTTGAAGGAAGGTCTTTAAATTTCACAGCATTTGGTCTTAAATAAAACATAGGGGTTTTATAAGCTGTGACCTTTCACTTTAACAAAAAGGTCAGATGAACAAATAGTGGTATTCATCACCGATGTAGTTTTTCTTGCAAAGATCATATTTTCCTAACACATTATCTATATTGAGCATCTGTGAATATTCAGTCTGTATTCGTGCAAATGTAAACACGTGTTTCAATGTAAAGATATACTAATTAATTTCTAAAATGCAAAATTACGTATATAACTGAAATAATTATTACCGTTGGATGAAGTAGCTACGTTTGCATTTTAATTGTTATATATATATATATATATATATATATATATATATATATATATATATATATATATATATATATATATATATATATATATGCATATATATATATATAACATAGCTTTTGTAGCATGGAGATTCTTTATAGAGTCCTGAAAGAAATCGATCTTCCCAACTGAAATCAATATATGCTTGATATATTCCATCTATTTGTAATTATAATCCATTTTCGGCTTGTTATATAGCATAAGACCTAATTTATTTGAAATTTCGTTCCCTTTATAACTGAGATCCAAATTGATGTAATGCGAGATTGTTTGTATACTGTTTGGCTTTCTACCCAATACAGCATATAGACAGGTGTACGTTTCCTCAGTGCTGTTTTGTTTTTGAGGAATTCGTTGTGAACATGTTTAATTATATGAGTATTCTCTAGATCCCAACTTCACAACCATAAAACTTGAATGGATTGATCGTCAGCCCTGAATGGTAGTCATGGTCGATATGATCACTCAATTTAGTATTCATGACACAAAGATTCAATTACGTCCACATAGCCTTTTCATACAATGAAGACTGAATGAATCCACTCTAATGGAGTTCAATTGGTTATATTTTTCTGGTCTTCTGGGAAAGAACAATGGGGTTCATCATTCTTCATTGGGAGACTATACAACTCAATTACATGAAAGCGATACAAAGACACGTCATCTCCTACTTCAGATTGCCTTATACATTAACCTAACCGAACCGTAACCAGTATATTTTGCGATCTCCGTCTACCATGACTATTGCGTTGCCGCACGTAAAATAAACTATTATTATCATTTCCGTAGAAACCAGAAGCTTCAAGAAGATGACTCACGTTTCACCAAGAACTATTTTTGGCCGTCATTTTAATTAAAATACCACTTCAGCGTCAAATTACATTTCTCTCCCACCCATCGCACGCCGCGTCTCAATTCGTTTGAGCAAAGGGCTTGTAAAACCTCAGATATAGTTGCAAATGGAAAATATAGTAAAGTATTAAATCTATCACCTGTATCAATGAAGCTCTGGATTAAACATAACCATCATCTATATATTACACAACGCTGATACGGTAGCAAATTGCACATAGGCCAGATCGTTTGATTTAATATTATGCTTCACTTTTAGTTGAACTACTTGCACTGCCAAGATGAATGGAACTGACATTAAAAGTTATCTCTGAATAAGGCGTATCAATAACTTATAGCATGTGTCAAAGTTCAAACTACTGGCAAACTGGAGTACTATCACTTACTCAATATATATATATATATATATATATATATATATATATATATATATATATATATATATATATATATATATATATAAGCGCAAATTGAAAGATTAGAATATTCCTGTACAATTACAGTTAAAAAGATTTGTCTATAATATTGTATTAGTGAAAAATGATGATCAAACCCATTGACAGGGCGTGATAATCACTTCAGTTCGCAATTGTCAACCTCTATAATGACCTGAAAAGACCCTATTGGAAGAGGAGGAAAACCAAGGTTTCATCATTACCATACTAGAAGGTCCAACGGTCAGGCAAGAATTCAACCGTATCCTCAAAAACAAGTAAAGCATACTTCGCGAAGAGACGGAAATGACTTCACATTCTTTCAGCAGTCATGAAAGTTAAGGTTCTAGGCTACAGGAAAGCACGTAACGAGGAATGACCCCTACCAAATTCGAATGATATTGAAGAAAGAAAAAACAGATTGAAAGAAACACATACTACAGGCGCAATCAGCAAGGCCTAAAGACAAGATTTCACAATATTTAACTATCAAGTACAAAGAATAAACAAATAACGCAAGAAATGAATAGCGACACTAACAGTGAGATTCAGGGCATGGAGACTATATAAACGATCACAAAGAGGCGTAAAAGAGACTACAAAATAGATAAAATCCTACATCTGAAGAGTACAGCCTGGAATATCATCCCCAACGAAAGACAGAAAAAGGCCGGAACACACTTTGAAAGGTACTGAACAGACCAGGCCTACCTGTTACAACCTTTATCCTACAAGCCGAATTTGGCCTTGACATCAGTCCGGAGGACATGAATGAAACAGACGTCAGATAAGCCGTCAAAGCCCTAACAAATGGGAAAGGTCCTGGCGAGCACTGCATCTGCACAGAAAATATGAAGACAGAAGATAAGAAACTCCAAAGATCTTTCGAGAATATCCCAGAAGATACCGGAGAGAGAAGATGCCCCTGCCATGTGGAAAACTGGGATCATCGAGTTACCAACAACGGTGACGATGGTGACTGTAACAACGGACGAGGAATCACCCTGCTATCCCTCACCAGAAAAGTCTTCAGCAGAATCATTCTGAAGAGGATCGCTGTCACAGCTGACGACCTTATCAGAAAGGAACACGCCGTATTTAGGAACGAAATACCCTGCATTGACCAGATTTTCACAGTCCGACAGATACCATAGCAGACAAATGAACTGAAGACTGCTGTCTACATTAATTCCGTAGACTTTGAAAAATATTCTGACAGTCTTTAGCGTGACTCAAAATATCCAGGTTGTATTGTATCCAAAAGAAAATTCTAAACCTCATCAAACGTCTGCACTAAAATTTCCAATGTAATGTCATTTTCGACAACCATCTCACAGACGGCTTCACCGTCAACACATGCGTGAAGCAAGGCTGCATCCTTGCATCTTTGTTCTTCATTTTCGCCATCGACTGGCTGAGGAAAGAGACAACTTTGATAGCAAAGGCGGAATCATTTGGATTCTCACCTGTTCCTTAGAAGACCTCGTCTACGCCACAGACATTGGTCTGTTATAAAATCGATATATAGTTATAAAAAGGACAGATAAACTCAGTAAGACAACTATCAAGTTAGGACTGAAAGTGAACTGTAAGAAAACTAAGTTATCGAGGAAAAAAACCATAAAAAACAACGATCCTATCACTGTAAATAACTAGCCAATATAGGATGTAGATGAATTATTCATTATCTTAAAAGCAAAGTGACCACAGAAGGAGACTAGGAGAAAGAAGCAGCAACAAGAATTAGCAAAGCAAATCAATCATTTGGTATGCTTAAATATATATGGACGTATAAAATACTTGAACTCAAGACCATACTGAGGATTTACCGCAACAATGTCATCTGAGTGCTACTCTAAAGCTTTGAATACTGGAAGCTAACATTAAGAACAGCACAAAACCTTGAACTCTTCCAAAAGAAGTGTTTGAGGAATATTCATGGCATCATCTGTCCAAACTGGATCAAAAATGATCTCCATCAACGGAAATAACAGTATTTCTCTAACCAGATTGTGAAGAAGAAAAGACGGCGATGGCTATGGCATGTATACCGAATGTCACTTGAAGCACCGTCCAGGACACTTTCCGCTGGACCCTGGACGGGGGACGAGAGAAAAGTCGGTCGAAAGAGACATGAATCAGGATTAAAGAGATGAAGGTATGTGGCCTGACATGGAACACCATCAATACGTAGGGCTGCAGACCGTCTGCAGTAGGGCTTTATGGTCTAAGCCTTATGTGTCACCTGAGGCATAACGATGGAATGAGAGTGAGATCAAGATCCCGGAATGAAACACAGACGTATTTCATATACAAATTCGTTCCGGTATTAATTTATGGTAGTGGAAAGCAGACATTCAACGAACCCATTTCCAATACAATCACTCACCAGGAAAATATTGGCAAAAGCATAACGTGAGCATGAAGAAATGGTACTCCATTCGTGTATTATAGGTCAAAACGTAATCTCGAACCCGGCCAGCACAAACGCCTACAATAAGAAATCATACATTCTTGACAGTAGTGTAGATGCTCAGTGAAAAGAATGGATATAAAGTGTGGATGTCTCATTAATAAAAATCCGATGGCCAATCACTAGAATTGCTTAGATCTATGAGAGAGAGAGAGAGAGAGAGAGAGAGAGAGAGAGAGAGAACTTAAAAATATCGAATAATGACAAAGCTTTTCCAATAGCCGAGTTAATTGTTTGAGACCAAGAGACATTTATCTTCACTGTCCGAATTGAAGCTTTTAATCTCGACAATACCTAAGAAAGTCTAGAAAAAATAATTTTATGAAAACTAAGCATGTCTGCGATTTTGCATTGGTTCCAAGAATGACAGATTGCCAAGGGAATTTGTTTGAAATTTAACTTATATTAACTGTTAAGCTATGTCGTGGTTCGCTGTTTTGACGATCACTATTGTTGTTATCCAGACTGTGTTTATTGTCTTTGATGAAACTTTGACACGATACAAATTGTCTGTCGGTAATTGAATTGTTAAAGTACACTTGATGCCCATTCCCCTTAGATTAGGCTTGTTTTTCGTCTAGGCTTGAATGGTGGGTTTCATCGACTGAAATCAGTTGTTTATCTGTCAATGTCAGGAGCCCAGTAGCCGTTTTAACGTGGCAATACTTATGCATTGACAATGATAAGAGGTATGCAAATGTGTGCGTTTCGCCCACGCACATAAACGTTTCGCGTGTAAACTCGAAAAGAAATATCGAGTTCAGTTCGAACAGAGTAATAAACAATCTAGTCTTTAAATAAGTAACGATCTCTTGTTGTAGTCAAGATTGATTTCGACCTCATTACTTGTTGTTTTTTTTTTTTTAAGCTAATGCTGTTTGTTTTATTTTTAAGTTAATGCTGTTATTTACTATTAGAAATTAATACTTTTGTCAGATAGTCTTCTTTTTGTTGCAGTGTTTAAATTTGTTATCCACAATTTTCAAATCCGCTAAAGAGCTGCAATCAATTCATCAACTGGGAATACATAACGCCAGTATGTCCGAAATGTAGATATCGCCAGTATGTCCGATATGTAGATAACGCCAGTATGTCCGATATGTAAATATCGTCAGTATGTCCGATATGTAATTAAAATATTTCACATGTATTAAAGCAGACACTTAAAATTCAAATGCTCACGATTATTTCTCAAAAGTGGTCACTTTCACGACCTTATTTAATGTTTCATACACCGACCTCTTAAGAGTCCTAATTTGTTGGGTGTACACGCAATTTTCCACTTATTTTTGAGAAACGTTATTATGGAATAACCATGCCTTTTTAAAGTCTAAACATGTATAAAATTTAACATATTAACATATTAATAATTTATATATTTAATTTTATTTTTTTGCCCTTTAAAATTTAGGTCATACCCAGAGATATAGTTTTAAAAGCTTTCAATATTAATTTTGCACTATATTTATTGATGAGTTACGAGATTGTATGACCTTCGCAAGTGACAAATAATCGATATATATTGGTGCAATCTTAATATTGAATCTTGTCTCTTCAACAAGAGAATGATGCCCAGAAATATGTTATTTTAACATACTGACTTCGATACTTCAGATATATACTCATTATTTACGCACCAGGAACGGTTGTATGTATGTATGTATGTATGTATGTATGTATGTACGTATAATTTGAAAGATTGCAATTTTACTGAAGGAAGAAGGACTACATAGCTAATTTAAGATTGCCAGAGTCTTGTGGACAGAATCTCGATTTTAGTGAGGCGTGGAGCAGACACTTGGACACATGTTGGATAAGAGAAAATTATTTGTGCGGCAGATAATGAAATGTGGTTTTACCTAGCTGATCCCAATAAAGGCAATTTTCAACTGTTGACGGCCATCAGTTAGTAGTAGAAGTTGATGCGATAAAATACAGTCAGGTGTAACTGTGCATCTACGAGGTTCATGTTAAAGTAATCATGATCGATGTATCAATATAACTCCGTGTGGTTGGAAACTTTCACTTGCACGCAGATCACCCATACATTCAGCTGCAAACATTAAATTTAAAATGTTGACAAATGTTGACAACTCGACTTTTGAATTGACTCCTCTGTCCAGTCAAGCCTATAAGATGTCTGATGTATCTATGCACGCACTTCAATGTCAAGGAAGAGATAAGATAAATCTGTTGAGCAAATATTTGTTGATTTCTTTGTAGATAATTCAGTTTTGATTCAAAACCCTTGTTTTGCAACGTTCTGGTGCTAATCCTTATTTCATTAACGACTCATGCAGTTAAAATGTTAATGGGATATGATATCATCAGGTCCTCTGCTATATTTATATTGTTCGTGCTGGGGACACAAGTTTCCGGTTATAGTGAACTTTCCCGTGGTCTAACCTAACAAAGACAGTCCAAATATTTCGGGTATACTGTTCTCATTATATCCTGCGGGCCATGTTCGCCATTCTCTTATTAGAATCAATTTTTCTTTTGTCAATCTGATATAAGATTCTCCAGATAAATCCAATAAAGACCACGCTATGATGTTTGGTTTGTAACAAGAGTTACGTTCATATAGGGATTTTGGTTTGATTTGGGAAATATGTCAACTTTACTAGCAGTTAAATGAAATACTTGATATACCTGTAAATAATTCGAAAAGTAATGATGATAAATGTTCTCACATGTACTGACTGTCCTTCATACAAATACACTCTAACAATAAGTGCCAACTTTGAGATAACCAATGCACGGTAACTGCTGAAGGTCGCCAAATGACCATGACCAGTTCTTATCGAGTAACGCGGGAACGGATCAGCCGCCACAAAATAAAATAAAATAATAAAAGAAAATACTAATTTATCTTTCCTTTTTCATGCGTATGTGTTTGTGATTTGTATTTGTACAATCATTGCCTCGTTATTCTCGTGTCATTTTTGTCTTTACTGTGAAAAATTTAAGGAAGGAAATGAGAGTAGATGATGAATAGAGGGAGGAGGAGGAGGAAAAGGTTGATGATCCCAACTATTCTCACGAACACAGACTGTCCTTTTGATAAACACACATTTCAATACATGACCAGCTATTACACACTGATCATCATTATATTTGTTTTATTGCTCTGTTATTTTGTTACCATTTACTTCTTATATCATGTGTTCCATTGTGCTATTTTGGGGTCAAAATTAGTTGGTGATGTATATAATGTTTGTAAATTACAGTTTGGTCTGGTTTGGTGTTGAACGGTACAACTACATATGTAAGGTTATATAGTGAGATGAAAATTGTGTGCTTTACTCAACGACGCACCGTAGAATCTGACCCGAGCTAATCTGATGGTAGGATTCGAACCTCCATCCTTACGTCGCGAGTCCAGCACGGTAACTACTGAGCAACCACAGATACCGACTCCATTGTTTGACCCTTACAACATGCAGGAGATGCATCAGTCCTAGTCAACACGCTCGAGCCCACATGACGTAATTTACAAGACATGGAAGATAATTATCTTTGATATTTTAGTGTTTATGTGAAAACTGAGGAAAAGACGCTCATAAAATAAAAGCCCAGGAGATGGAAATTAATTTTAATGTTTCTGGAATTTCATTACTAGCACTATTTATATCATTTGTAAGCGTGTTTCCTCCGTTATTACAGTTAATCAAACACATAAGTATAACAATTACAGACAAATCTCCTACATTACGAATAAAGCGTAGAAGGGTTCGTATTGACCGTCTGTAAGTCGTTTGCATTATAGTTTATAAGCATACATATGACGGACAGATACGTACACCCCCCACCCCCTGTGGAGATCACCTGCAGAAATTATATGACGTAGATAATGAGGCACACACCCAGTCCCCAAAAGAAGCAGATGACCTTCATCACAACAGGCAGGTAAGTATTAAACGCATCGTGCTTGATAAATTTAGCATCTGACCACACGTATAGACTTCTCTCAAGAATTGTTGTACAAGCAATTAAAATAAGAGACAAAGTATATGTCAACACAGAAAAGACGATTTCATGAAATACAATCTTTAAATTTGTACAAAGTTTCAGGTAAGATTAGTTATGCAACATGGTTGAATGATACTATTCTTGTGTGACCATGGCTATTTACCATCTTGATAATGAGTTCAGTCGATTATAGTGTTAAGTGCTTGGGGAAAGCATACAGATACTGAAACGATCGCGTAATAAATTACCGAGTGAGGTTCTCTTTACTTAACAATGAATTTGTTATCTTTTTGGAAAAAAATCAGTGTTAAATATATTTAGATGGAAGGACACTTTACGACGATTCTTTAAAGATTCTTTTATCTGTCTGATGGGCCATTACAAAACGGACCGCAAACTATATTTTTGCTTCATTCCTACATGAAAGTATCCATGTATATTGTATCAGTTGGAACAACATTTTAAAATATCTAAATTTATCATTTCGCCTACGATGGCCTTAGTTACACATGATATAGAATCATTGGACCTTGACATCTGACCATTTGATTATTCCATTCCTTTGTAAAACGTATGTCCATAAAATCTGATAGCATCAAAGGAAACAAAATATATAGACCCCTCGTACAGGGCAAAAAATAACTTAAAAAAGCTCAAAAACATTTCATCCAGTAAATATTGACCTTTGACCCATGCAGCCTTCTTACCCAAGAGTGATCAGTCTACACTGGTGAGTGGTGTTATGAGAGATCTACGGAGGTTTATCATACGCTGTAGAATTAACATGTGATGTATTCGGGAACTCCATTGTTTAAATTGTTTTTAGGGTGGGAAACATAGGGGAAGGGGACTACGGGAAATTTTATTGTTAATTACGTTTTTATTTATAGGTAGTTTTCATGCTGAAACGTTATAATATCCCATACACACGTTTGATATCATATCAAGTACATATTTGTTATTCCAGCACACATTCTTTGATTAGTATCTACACACACTTGTTAATACGCTACCCAAAACCTACTTTTTATTACTATCAGCAACTGCCTTGTAATATACAATCAAACGCCCACTACTTAAATGCTATCCAAAGCACACTTTTTCGATTATCATTCAGCAACTACTATCGAGAACATACGTTTTCATATACTATCCAGCACAGACGTTCTGATTGCCATGTAATACATATGTTTTTATATATTATCTAACACTTATTTTTGATTACTATTCGGGAAATATTTTTTGATACACTATCCAGCATACACTTTATGGCTACTATCTAAAATACACACTGTGAGTACTATCTAACACTCATCTTTTGATATACTATCTAATATCTTCTTTTTCGACATTTATAAATCAACTACTTAATGATAAAGCACACACCTTTGACTATCTATTCTCGGATTATACTTCAACTCCACTTTTTAGTACTATCTAACACCTCATATATACTATCCAACACCTAAGTTTTGAATATTGTCAAACACATATTTTGATTACTATCCAATACAAACTATTTCATATACTACCAACACCTACCGTTTTGTTTGCTTTACAGCAATTGATTTTTTTTATCACTGTCCTATGCAATATTTGAGTATTATCCATGATCTACTTATTTTGGATTTAAGTCGCATGTGCCCATTTGGACATACGCGACTAGTTACTGCCTATACCATATGCTATTCAGTTTGTCGTACGGGAGGGAAAATGAGCCACACTCCAGTTCACGTTTATGCGCACAAAGCGTGCTATTCAATTGGGTCTAGTTAAAGACAAATAAACCCCACACTCATCCACAGTGGTTCAGTCACTGTATTGCGCATTAGACGCCCGGTGAGGATTGGTACCTCAGTCCTCGGGGCATTTGGTTACTAGACAAATGTAAATTGGCCCACACACTAGTCTTTAAATGTCCGAGCAGACAACGGAGACACAGGAGTCTGGTGGAGGGTAGAAAATTCAACTGGAGCGTTAATTGAAACATATCAAATTGAGCCCAGTTATACTATAAGGCATTCCCTGTTGCCATTTCAGTGTAAGCAATTACAGCCACTGTCATTCTTTGCAAATTTTCTTACAACATAATTTAGAATTTTGTATACAAAGTGTATTTTCAAATTTCCTAAAATGTAAATAAAATAGGTAAATGTGACCGTTTGAATTTTGTTCCACTCTGTTAGGTATAATCAGATTAAATTTAGAACAGTGGATTAAAGATCATAGCCGTTTTATAAAAGCATGATCGAACTGGGATTTCAAATTGAAGTCCTTTGATAAGAATCAGCTGGTATTAGCCCTTTAAAGCGTCGAGGTTACACCACAGATGATGGAAACAGGAACGATTGTAGGTATTCTGGTGGACTGAATTTCTCTCTCGTCTGTCCCTTATAGTCAATCGCAGCAAGATTTCTTATCATCATGTCTTCCCACTCATAATGATGTTGAATAGGTTCTGTCTGTATAACGTGGACTTTATATAGGTCGTTTACCATGAGTTACAGGATGGGTAGAGCGCATACAAAATTATGTTGTCCCAGCCGTGCCGTAGATTTTCCGCAGTAAGACAGCATGGACAGTGTTTAGCTCATTCATGTTGCTTGGAAGATACTTTTCAAAGCGACTTGCAAAAAGAGTTTATCCAGTTTCAATTATGTTGATTATTATCATTTCCTGGGGGGGGGGTTGTCGGTTTGGGGTCTTGATGTCTCAGTTAATATATTTTTGGCTTTTATGTGCATTTCTTCCTTTCTTACTGATGTTCCATTCAGCTAGCCATTTTGCATTAGTTTTCAGTCAAGTTATGCTATAGATTTCTTGGTTGTTGTAGTATAGTTTTGTTGTGCTAAGTTCTTGGAGTTTGGTTTTTGCTTCTCTGTCCGCTACTTCGTTCCCAGGAGTATCTATGTGGGATGGTACCCACATGAATTCCACTATACATTTGTTGTTTTCCAGGTGTTTTAGTAATAGGTTCGCTTCATTTAAGAAAGTTCATTGGATGGCGAAATTATTTGATTCTAAGGATCTTACAACACTGAAAGAGTATCTGATTTGGATTTGTTTATATATTTATGGTTTGTAACCATTTTAGGGCTTCAATAAATTTTCAAAATCCCACTGTGTATATGGTGCAGTCATCAGGTAGCCTGCCTCTCAGAATTGTTCTCTCTCTCTGCATAAATATTGTACCTGCCGTTCTATAATGGTTAGATTATTTAGACCCATCGGTTTAGAACTGGGTATAGCCATTGTATCTCCTGTTAATTTCAGAATGAATTTTCGTCTTATTTCCAAAGGTTGTTCTAACTTAGACCAGTATGATATTCCATGTAAATTAATTACGAGAGGTTTGCATAACCATGGGGCTGGATCAGAAATTTGTATCTTTTCGGCTTGGAGAGTTGCAGTCATTTGGTTATTCATTAACTAGGGTCATTTTCACACCCTTTTTTTTGGTAACCAGTCATCGGCTAAATGGCTTCTTACATCCCTCAATTACGGTCTTGGTTGGACGTTATATCACGAATCGATGTTCTGGCTGCAGATCTGAATAATTCTCTTCATAGTTGTAGCTGAGTTTCGCCTACTAGTACTTGAAGTTCTTCCAGGACGGTGTTTCGTAATGTCCCTGTACATACGATAAGTGCTTGTATGGTGTATAGTTTCTTCAGGAGGTCCAGGCTTGCATACGCTTGACAGCCTTAGTCTGTGTTCGATCTAATTAATGATTGGTATAATGTCAGTAGTGTGTCTTGGTCTGCTCCCCAGTCAGTTCCTTTAAGGTTTATAAGGAGATTTAGTTCATGGTTACATATTTTGATAAGGTTTTCTATATGTTATTTCCAAGTGAGGTGCATACCCAGGATTTTCGTCACCTTTTCAAACTGTATTTGTGTGTTAAATATAGTGGTGGGTATTTCATAGTTTGTTTGGGAAGAATAAAACCAATATTGTTTTCCCTGATGAAATCTTAAAGCCGAATTGACCTATTCTATTTAGACCCTTTTGGAGTTAACTGAAAACGGTTTCGCTGGACGGGTTGCCTGCTTTCCGATACCGCTATCGTCAGCAAACTGTCTTATATTACGTGTTTAGGCTCGAATAAACAGTAACAAAAGAAAGAGTGAAAACAACAAGCTTTGAACATTAAAATAATTTATTTCCGTTTAAATATTCTTTAAAAATAAAAAAAATAATATGAATTTACGGTTTTAAGAATCAAATCCAAAAATAATCCAAGATAAATCCACGAATAAAATTTGTGAAGTCCAAATAAAAATAAAATGTTCTAATGATTTCAAGTTCGAATCGTGACGAAGAATCCAAAATGAAAGACGATGACGTATGATATAACCAGTAGTGAGTTGAAATCTACAGTTCCTTGTAGAAACATGAAATATCACTCCGGTTGTGGATATCTGGATAAATTTGTATAAGAGCTGTCTTGTTTATGAGCACAAGTATTTACAAGGATTTAAAGAATTAATCCTTTTGAATCCAAGTAATTTTAAATAAATCCAAACAGCACAACATACACCTTCCAGTGTAAGAACCAAACTGAGATTATTTCTCGAAAACATAGGTTGTATCGCATTCTAAAACGCAGTTTCGAAAATCCCCAAGTTGCGAAATCGAAAAAATGGGGGAGTCACGTGATCGTGTTTATATCACGTACGCTTAACATGACCCTGACCCAAACCAATCATTTTACTCTAAGAAATGAAATTAAAAAATTGTTTACATCTTAAATTAGTATTCCCATCATGACCTCGACAACAACAAATCATATTTAAATAAACATTGATCATATTTACGTGGTTGCTACTAATTTTGAATCAAGGTCAGGATCTAGGTAAACACCTGATGTTTACTAAAACTAACAATCAAGGTCAAACTATTTTCTGTAAAAAGTAGTATCACCAGTGAATAAATTTACATTACAATAGCATGTAATACAATTTTTAAAAACTGACAAACATATATTAAATAAGATTTAATTAAATCAAATATACATAACACTCCCCCATAAAGAAAAGAAAGATTTATATGAAAAAGCTTTTTTGTTACCACAGACTAATTAAAAATGAGGATAAAATGATTGTATATAAATTACACTTAGCGTACATGAAATAATACATTGCTATACACGGAAAAGTGCGTCTGTTATTAAAATATATTTTCCCTTGATGCGTCTGATGTCAAGATTATATTACTGTAAGAACAAACTCCAAATTAGTAGCCTTTGATTTTTTTCATCTTGCCGATGAAAGTAAGGGGGCTCTGGTCACAAAAGACAATAATCCTGTAATGCCAATATCAAAGCCAAATATTCCTTCTAGATTGTTGAATAATTTCTTTGGTGCTTATGTAATTTCTTAGAAAACTAGCACACTGGATGATCAATACCCGGTTCTTCTTTTTGAATCAAGAATGATCCAACCCCAGCATCACTTGCATCAACAGACAGTTAAATGATCGGCTGAAATTTGGAGCTGTAAGAACTGGCGCGTTTTTAAGTATGGCTTTCGACTTGTCAAAAGCCTCCTGACATTTTTCAGGCCAAAGGAACTTGTTTTTCTTACTCAAGAAATTTGTCAACGGTTTAGAAATTATATAAAAAAATTGGAACAAAATGTTCGATAGTAACCGGCCATACCTAAAATTCGCGTCATGTGCTTTCTATTTATAAGCACGGGAAATTCAGAGATAGCCTTGACATTAGCATCTATAAGTTTAACTTGTCCATGTCCCACGATATGTCCTAGAAAAGTTACACTAGCACGGCAGAACTCACTGTGAGGCTGTCAAATAATTTCCGAATTGTTGCTAAATGTTCATTGCAGGAATTGTCCAGACCAGACGTAATCATATTCATAAGACGTTGAAATGTACTTGGCGCCCCTTTCATCCCAAACGGCATTACTTTGTAACATCCATCTGGAGTCCGAATGCCGAAATTTCCTTTGCTCTTTCCGTTTGTGGAATTTGCCAAAATCCTTTTATAAGGTCAAATTTGGTAACATACGTGGCATTTCCGATCTTATCACTACAGTCATTGATTCTTGGTAATGGGAATGAATCTATTTTGGTCACACTATTCACCTTCCTATAATCAGTACACTTACGGCACGTTTTATCTGGTTTTGGAACAAGTATGCATGGTGAACTCCAGTCACTTTTATTGGACTCTTTAAAATCATTTTCCAGCAAATATTGAATTTCGTTTTCAAGTATTCCTGTTTGAGAGGGTTCATCCTGTATGGTTGTTGTTTCATACGATTGGAATTTATGAAAATTTTTGTTGGTTCTTGTAGGAACATTTGGAAATAAGTGCTCCTATTCAAGTTTCTGGTCCAGATCTTTCGTAATTTCTGAATTCCGAAGATTTGACACTGAAATATCAGCAGAATCAGATGATATTCCTTCGCTTTAACCTTCACTGAGTGGGACAGGTACAACTAATTTAATTGCATGTTTAACCTGGCTATCCCTTTCAATATACTGATACTCCTATTATCTATTTAGATCCCAAGATCACTAATAGTATAATTAACTCATTCATTTTCTTCTTAACTTTGTAAGGTTGTAAGGGCGTAATATCTAATCTGAAGAAAAAATTGAAGACTGAGCTAGAGAGACAGAACCCAATTATTACCATGCTCAAAAGTTCTCTCCACTGTCAAACCATAATTTCACTTTTGACTTGAACTGCTGGATGCCAAATTCAAGCATAATAGGCTAGAAAGTTCCAGACCTAAAAGTTAACCCTTGACCCGATTGGATAGATTTGGGAAAGCCATATTGAGTAAAAGTCTTTATCAATGCTTTTACTATTGTTTTATATTTTATATTCCTCATGGGAATTTCCTCTGGAAACCTTGTTGACGTACACATAATAATCAACAGATATTGGTTACCTGACTTACGTAAGGGACCAACACAATCTACCATAATTCTACTAAATGGTTCGTCAAAGGCAGGAATAGGTTGTAGATGAGCCTTGGGAATTTTCTGATTTGGTTTTCCTACCATTTGACAGCTATGACAAGATCTACAGTATGTACCAACATCAATTTCAATTTTCGGCCAATAGAAGTTGGTTAAGATCTTGTGATAAGTTTTATTGACCCCTAAATGACCAGCCTTGGAGTTTCATGGACCAGACTAAGTATTTCCTGTCTGTAAGGTTTTGGAACTACAATTTGATAGTTCACTGATATTGGTCAGCAGCAGGTACCTCGGGAGGTCTCCATTTTCTCATAAGAATTCCATTTGTAATGAAATAACATACAGGAACTTCAGTAGCTTCAGTTCACTAATGACCTTTTGAAACAAACAGGAGATGCAATGATCTTTTTCCTGTTCGACGACAAGTAATTATCATTTATCACCCTGATTAGAAATAAGAGAATGAGTAATTAAAAGAGGATCACTGTGATCAATACCTTCTGATTGATCCAAACAAGGAGTGAGTGTAACTTCATCAAAGGCCTGACCAATACATGTGTCAGGTAAAGGAATACTTTTCTTATCTACATCATTCTCAAGAGCTTTCATTGCCATATTTCTGGTAACTGCACAAGCTGGGAATAAATCAGAGAATTCCTTTTCAATTGGATCCAATTTCTGATCCAAGCTATGCTTGTCAGTTACAAGTAGATTAACCACAACCTCGTCTCCAACTAGGTCGTTGCCTAACAATAAATGAATGTCCTCAACGGGTAAAGCAGAAACTATTCCGACTCTCACGGGTCCTGAGACTAAGTTTGATGACAAATTTGCACAATGGAGAGGATCATTAACAAAGCCACACGCTACGCCCTGAAACAACATTAGAAGTAAACGTCTGAGAAAAGGCAAAGTACCTGACCATAAAAGACTCTGAGAAGCTCCTGTGTCCCTTAAAATTTTAATAGGGATAGGATTGGCCAAATCACTCAAGAGTGATATGAAACCCTTCGATATGAATGGTTCATAATTCTCCATAGGAAAATCAGACTGGGGTTTATTAGACCCAACAAATGTTTTGCTTTCAATACATGACCGTGACCTTGACCTCTTAGAAATAAGAGCATTTGGAATAGGTCTGTCTTGATTATGATGCATATTTTACAATTTGTAGCAATCAGAAATAACGTGTCCTTTTTTTCTTGCAATATGTACACGTAGGAAGAGACATGGATATTGAATCAAGCTTCTGTGAGGTTTGATTTTTAGAAGTTGTGAGTTTTAGAATACTCATCAGCAGCTCAAGGAGCATTTTTCAAGGTTTCAATAAGATCCTCATGACTTAATGTCACTACGGACACAGTGTTTGAACTCTTCAAGTAATACAAGTTGTTTGAGACTTTGATAATCTTGTTCAACTTTCTTGACTAAGCACCATTTATCAAATAATTGCTCTTTTTCTCTAGCAAATTCGACATGAGTTTGTCCAGCTTCTTTTCTATAGTTTCTGCAATTTGCCGATAAGCTTCAGGGACTAACTCATAACCCCTTAAGATGCATTTTTTGACCGTATCATAGTCACCACTTTGTTGAACTGACAGTGAATGGTAAATATCACTAGCTTTACCAGTGAGTACACATTTTAATAATTGAGTCCAATGCTCCCTTGGCTATTTCAAATTTTCAGCAACTTGTTCAAAATAAGGAAAATATTTGTCTACTTCTTTTTCCCTGAAAGGGGGAACTAATAAAATATTATTTGCAAGATCAAAACTTAAATTTGAATTTGAAGTATGAATGTGCTTTTCACTTGCCAGTTCCATTTCTTTCATTCTACATTGATACTCCCTCTCTTGCTTCTCTTTCTGCAAATGTAAATGCATTTGCTCTTTCTTTAACTGTATTTGTTCTTTCTGTAACTGCATTTGTCTTTCTTTCTCTGTTTCTTCCTTATATAACTGCATTTGCAACTGTTTTTCATTCTCTCTTTCCTGCCTCTCTCTCTCTCTCCTCTTTTGCAAATTGTAACTGCATTTGTTTTTCTTGTAACTGTATTTGTCTATCTTTCTCTTTTTCTTCTGCTTGTAAATGGAATATTTTCTTTCTTCTTTCTGAAGCACCAGCTCCCTCAACTCCAATTCCATCTTATATTTTAATTCTAATTCCTTCACTGTTATGTTAGAGTCTGATACGGATTTACTGATCGAAACCAATGCACTTTTTATCTAAAACACTCTTTTCTACCAAATACTGAACCAAAATATTTCTTATTTCCTGTTTCATTAAAGAAGCCTTTACCCCAGAAAGATCGTATTCTTCTTGCACGTTGAATCAATTCATCTTTGTTTAAAAAGATCTGAGTGTTCCTTGGTGGGATTTGAAAGAAAGATTTCTACTTTTGATGACATTTCAGAAAAAGCTTCCCGATTTAACTAAAGATTTCAAAAAACATTGGGAAATTTAATTTCAAAAACACAAAATTTTCTGAAATATTCTAGCCAAAATTCAAAATTATCCTTTGGAAAAGCTACCCAATTCTTATATTACGTGTTTAGGTTCGAATAAACAGTAACACAAGAAAGAGTGAAAACAACAAGCTTTGAAGAATACAATAATATATTTCCCTGAATATATTCTGTAAAAATGAAGAAATGAAAAATAAATTAGAATTTACGGTTTTAAGAATAAAATCCAGAAATAATCCAAGAATAATCCAGGAATAAAACTTTTGAAGTCCTAATAATAAAATGTTCTAATGATTTCAAGTTCGAGTCCCGAAGAAGAATCCAAGATGGAAGACGATGACCTATGCTATAACCTGTGTTGACGTCTACAGTTCCTTGAAGAAACAAGAAGTATCACTCCGGTTTTTTGGAAATCTGAATAATTCTTTTTACAAGAGCTGTCTTTGTTTATGAGCACACGTAATTTCCAGGAAAAAAAGAATTAATCCTTTTGAATCCAAGTAATTTGAAATAACTCCAGAGAGCACAACATACATCTTCCAGTGTAAGAGGCAAAACTGAGATTAGTTCTCGAAAACAAAGCTTATATCGCATTCCAAAACGCAGCTTCAAAAATCCCCAAGTTCTGAAATCGTCAAAAGGGGGTCACGTGATCATGTTTATATCAATAAATGGAATTTAAAAAATATTGTGTACATCTTAAATTAGCAGTCCCATCATGACCACGACAACAACCAGTCATTTTAAAATAAAAATAGAACTTATTTACGTGGTCGCTACTAATTTTGAATCAAGGTCAGGATCTAGCATGTAATAAAAAATGTAAAACTGACAAACAAACAATTAAACTGAGATAAATATATATTAAATCAGATATAATTAAATCAAACATACGTATCAACTGTAAAAGGTATATTTGAGATTGATTGGCCAACTGGTCCAGATTGTTAATCATGATGCTGAAATAAAGTTGGGCTCACTACACCTCAATGTTGGGTACAGTTTCCATACTAAATGTATCCGAGCATTGGTCTCCAACTCTGGTCTTGATTTTTTCGATCGGTTAGAAAGTTGGCTTTACTTTTATGTATGCTGCCTGATAGTTCCATAATTGTTTAGATTCATTATAAGGCACTTGGTATAAATTAGATCGTATGCTTTTTCAAGGTCAATAAATATGGCGATTAAGTTTTACCGCATTTACTCTTAGCATTAAATTCCAGTTACGGTTTGATTCTAGACTTACTAGTTAGTCTAGTGTAAACCTTTTGTTGCGAAAATAACTTTGACATGAAGGCTCATTATTTTCTAAATTGTGCTTTAATCTATTATTGATTTTAATCTCCTTAATTTCGGACAAGTTATTTGTTAGAAATATGGGTCTATAAGTATTTAGTTCTGAATGATATTTGATAGGTTTAGGGATAACCTGTTTCCAACAAGTGGGAATATATGATTTCCGGATTGCATCAACAAGTAGATCCAATATCAGCATTTCAATATTTCATGGGAGTTTTTTTTTACATATCTCATACTTCAATGTATCCTCTCCAGGCGAGGTGTTTCTTTTTGGTACTGAGTGTTCAATGCCTTTCGTGGATGGTGAAGTCTACATTCAGAGGGCTTGATTGTGGTCCTCGATCTACGAAGAGATTCGGGAGGGGGTGCGATTCTACTGTTGTCCTGTGATTTTTTAACTCGGTAATGTGGTTCGAGTTACTGGTCACTCCTACGAAATGCCTTGCTAGTTTGTTAGCTTTCTCTTTGTTAGTAATTGCATCTGGTATTTTTGGGATGTATATAGATGATTCCCCCCTAGACTACTATCTTGCTTGCTTACTTAGTTAAATTAACGATGTGTTGACCCATTAGGGCATGTACGTTGATTTAATGTGTGATCCGATTGTATAGCTTTATGTAATTTGGCCGTCAAATAGGATAATTTGCTGTTGGAAAACACGTCAACTATAAAATGTTAAATTAAATATTATTAATTCATGGTTATGGACTTCGAAGATACCCTCGTTATTAAAAGAGAATGATTTTCAAAAGAGGGTCCTATAAAATAAGGCTGTTGGAATAGGAGAGTGGTGATTGACATTGTCGAAACTACCGTTTCCTTGTTTCTGTCGGTATATTTCAACGAATGAGTGTGAGAAAGAAAACCAATACAACTGCTAAGTAAAATAGTCCGAAGTTATCGAACTCTTTTTCCTAACTCAAATTTCTAATTGCCGTCCTACGTTATCTAACTCTTTTTCCTAACTCAGATTTCTAATTGCTGTCCTACGTTATCTAACTCTTTATCCTAACTCAAATTTCTAATTGCTGTCCGAAGTTATCTAAGGCTTTGTCCTAGCTCAAATTTCTAATTGCTGTCCGAAGTTATCGAACTCTTTGTTCTAACTCAGATTTCTAATTGCTGTCCTACGTTATCTAACTCTTTGTCCTAACTCAGATTTCTAATTGCTGTCCGAAGTTATCTAACTCTTTGTCCAAACTCAAATTTCTAATTGCTGCTCCAGTGACAGAATACACCACAAATATTTGTCAGAATAAAGACGTTTTGATTTTTAGGGATAAGTTTTCCGCATCACACCCGCAAATGCTGTAGTTACTGAAAAGCTGAACTCTTAAAAAGTGATGTATTTCTTATAAACAGTATGCCCACAAACATTACTTCTTTGCTATCACACATGTAGGTTAATTATAATTGAGCGATTTGGTTTTTTTTTTTTTGTTTCATGTGGCAATCATTTGATTAATATCTCTTTTGCAAGAGATCTAAGCGGTTCAAGAAAGGGATGTATATGTCCATCTTAAATTAAAGTATGTTTGTGCGTATAGTGTGCAAAAGCATTATTGCGTGATTTGGACTTTCAAAGTAGTTTTAACAATTTTTCAGGCATATCGCTACGATGTCTGCATTGTGGCAGTTTATAGTGATGTCTAGCACTGGACATCATACCGCAGACATGTAGCATTATGTCCCAGCACGTCACGTTGTCCTGACACCAGGCCGACCAGTCCTAACACTAAACTCTTAATGCTGAGCACCAAGCAAGGCGCCTGTTAGTATCATTTTTATAAGTCTTTGGTATGACTAGGCCGGGGATCGAACCCTTATTGGTCTTCGCATTATGTACAGATAGATAGAAAAATCTGTTCTCAGCAAGTACAACTCCTCTTGTGCGATGCATAACTTTATTGTCAGTCCTGTTAAATGGTTTGAGAAGACTATGTTAATTACATTTTACCGTTTCCAATAACGGAAACAGAAGATTCTTTTTTTCTCTGTCAATCTTTAATTTGGGTCTAAATGTTTTATCCAAAGTCATATAAACACCAAAAAATTGACATTCAAAATTGAAAATGAAATTAAGAAAATGAAAATTAAAAATAAAAATAAAAATTTCGATTAAAAATTAAGACAAGAAAATTAACAAACGAAACTTGCGAATGCTAAACTTGAACAAGTAAAATGGAAAATGAAAATCAAGAAAAGAAACTTGAAAACCAAATATTTGAAACTGAAAATTAAAAATTAAAAAATTAAAATGAAACATTAAGAAAAGACAATTGAATATCCAAATCTTGACTCCCTGTTTTTAATCTCCCATCCATGCATTTTGTGGGCAAAGTATAATGATGACTCTCTGATGGAACAGACTAAATGACCAAAGTACTGACCCATGGACAGAGCAATGGACGGACACAGTCGAAAGCACTGACCCATGGACAGAGCAATGGACGGACCCAGTCGAAAGCACTGACCCATGGACAGAGCAATGGACGGACACAGTCGAAAGCACTGACCCATGGACAGAGCAATGGACGGACACAGTCGAACATTTTACTGCCATGGTTTCAAGTATGTTACTTTCCTCAATGGCGAGAAAACCACCAGTCATGTATTAGTCTATCAATTTTCTGCTTTTAGAGTGATTTCCAATTCCAAAGTTTGTTGTTTGTTGTTTTAATGCAAAGTATTAGATCCTAATTTTACGATTCTTTTCCCTTCAAAGCAGATGAATACATTAAACCTCCGTCAGGTGTAAACAGAAGCCTGAGATATCGGAATACCTCCCATTTGCCCTTCAGGTCATCATGTTTTTCTAAGGTCTAATCTCTCAGCTATTATTTCTCGAAGCAGTTAGGTTTTGTTAATCTTCGTTGTTAATACTCGTCACGATAACAGCATTAAGTTACATAGTAAAATGTAAGGAAGTAAAATAACGCAACTATATTTTAAATTTGCGTATAACCAACATTCTCTTCGATACCATATCCTGTTATTTCTTTCAATATTATCGTTTGCTGCCTCCCGCGTCAATCGTTATAACATTTTCAATAAATGTGCTACAGAGCTTTGAGTATATTACATTATCTGTATTATTACCCGACAAGCCTGCATATAGTTTATTTAGGTCCAATGGTAATACTGACAGGTTTAAATAATATTTAATGTTGAAGACACGAAGCTTTTATTGCAAAAACTATTCCTATAGATTTTGATTTTTGTCATTCGTAGGCAATATATAATATTTATTTCGCAGACGGTCTACACCAATGACTATAATTGATTCATAACAGCTTTAAAGTCTGATTAGCGCGCATCGTATCGGTCATTGATCTTAATTACACGAATCCTTGTGGCCTGTACAAGATCAAGAGATAAAGCAGACTTGTTCCAGAAACATGTACATTTTTAATACAGTTGCGGAAAACTGAGCACTGCACAACGTGCCATCTACATTCGTGATGGACCATTTTCGCAACCATCACAATTTCCGCTTTCGTACTATTTAAAGCGATACACATAATGTAACTTTGTCTTGTCATTATCTGGTCATTTTAGATTACCATATCATGTTCAATTTTGTTTGCTTCGTAACTAAATTTATGAGACAGTTCTATGAAAAATCATTTCTTGATGAGAGTTATTGATATTTCATGGTTAGTCGTAATAAATTTTGAATGATAGAAAGCTGGATCCAAAACAGTATTCTCTTCACGTTTGCCTAAACCCCCGCTAACATTGTTCCCTTGAGAAATCATTAATAATGCTTTCATCCGTTTCGCTGAAGTAAAAATACAATATACACTGCCTACATATGTCCCGTTGCCAGCATTATATGAGCGATATCAATAATCCGAATAATATATCTTGTCATAACAAAATATAATTTCATTATTATACGTCATACGGATTTAGTAGCATGAGAACCACTCTAACTTTCTTTATGATACTTAATACAGGCCTGGATGTACGAGAACCACTCTAACTTTCTTTATGATACTTAATACAGGCCTAGATTATGAGAACCACTCTAAATTTCTTTATGGTACTTAATACAGGCCTAGATTACGAGAACCACTCTAAATGTCTTTATGACACTCAGGGCCGGCGCTACCATATAGGCAAACTAGGCAGCCGCCTAGGGCGCTGATTTCAGGGGCGCATTTTTAAAAAAATTTATTGTTTATAAATTTTGAAATTGATATTTTCACGAGGGGGCTGGGCGCCAGAATCTAACCTTGCCTAGGGCGCCAGATAGTCTGGCCGGGTCTGGCGCCGGCCCTGATGATACTTAATACAAGCCTAGAAGTAAGAGAACAACTCTAAATGTCTTTATGATACTTAATACAGGCCTAAAAGTAAGAGAACCACTCTAAATTTCTTTATGGTACTTAATACAGGCCTAGATGTATGAGAACCACTCTAAATTTCTTTATGGTACTTAATACAGGCCTAGATGTACGAGAACCACTCTAAATTTCTTTATGGTACTTAATACAGGCCTAGATGTACGAGAACCACTATAACTTTCTTTATGGTACTTAATACAGGCCTAGATGTACGAGAACCACTCTAAATTTCTTTATGGTACTTAATACAGGCCTAGATGTACGAGAACCACTCTAAATTTCTTTACGATACTTAATACAGGCCTAGATGTACGAGAACCACTCTAAATTTCTTTATGATACTTAATACAGGCCTAGATGTATGAGAACCACTCTAAATTTCTTTACGATACTTAATACAGGCCTAGATGTACGAGAACCACTCTAAATTTCTTTATGATACTTAATACAGGCCTAGATGTATGAGAACCACTCTAACTTTCTTTATGATACTTAATACAAGCCTAGATGTACGAGAACCACTCTAAATGTCTTTACGATACTTAATACAGGCCTAGATGTACGAGAACCACTCTAAATTTCTTTATGGTACTTAATACAGGCCTAGATGTACGAGAACCACTCTAAATTTCTTTATGGTACTTAATACAGGCCTAGATGTACGAGAACCACTCTAAATTTCTTTATGGTACTTAATACAGGCCTAGATGTACGAGAACCACTCTAAATTTCTTTATGATACTTAATACAGGCCTAGATGTATGTGGCCCACATCTCTTTTCTGTATGCAGGGGCGGATTAAGGCTCACTAGTGCCCTAAGCACTGACGAATCTTGGTGCCCCCCTCCTTTCCACGCTGACCGACAGAGGTCAGAGTGCACTGCGCCAGCAGTGCTCCTTGTGGTACACCTGGGAAGATAACCCTAGGGTGCACCATGATCAAGAAACAGAACATTATGATCAATTTGCACTAGTTTTATCAATTTCTTTTACAAATCTTCATTCGTTTTTTTTTCACCCTTTTCTCAACTTTGTGGTGCCCCCTTTGGCCCTGGTGCCCTAAGCACGTGCTTAGTCTGCTTAATGGTTAATACGCCCCTGACTGTATGGTATGTAATACAAACGTACAAGTATAAAAAAAAACATCAACTTTCTTTATGATAAGTACTACTGATGTAGTCGTGTGTGGTCCACATTACTTTATGATACGTAATACAAAGGTAGAAATAAAAATAGAAAACCACAGCAACTTTCTTTATGATAAGTACTACTGATGTAGAATTATGTGGTCTACAGTACTTTATGATACGTAATACAAAGGTAGAAATAAAAATAGAAAACCACAGCAACTTTCTTTATGATAAGTACTACTGATGTAGTCGTATGTGGTCCACATTGCTTTATGATACGTAATACAAAGGTAGAAATAAAAATAGAAAACCACATCAACTTTCTTTATGATAAGTACTACAGGTGTAGTCGTATGTGGTCCACATTGCTTTATGATACGTAATACAAAGGTAGAAATAAAAATAGAAAACCACATCAACTTTCTTTATGATAAGTACTACTGATGTAGAATTATGTGGTCCACATTACTTTATGATACGTAATACAAAGGTAGAAATAAAAATAGAAAACCACAGCAACTTTCTTTATGATAAGTACTACCGATGTAGTCGTATGTGGTCCACATTGCTTTATGATACGTAATACAAAGGTAGAAATAAAAATAGAAAACCACAGCAACTTTCTTTATGATAAGTACTACTGATGTAGAATTATGTGGTCTACAGTACTTTATGATACGTAATACAAAGGTAGAAATAAAAATAGAAAACCACAGCAACTTTCTTTATGATAAGTACTACTGATGTAGTCGTATGTGGTCCACATTGCTTTATGATACGTAATACAAAGGTAGAAATAAAAATAGAAAACCACATCAACTTTCTTTATGATAAGTACTACAGGTGTAGTCGTATGTGGTCCACATTGCTTTATGATACGTAATACAAAGGTAGAAATAAAAATAGAAAACCACATCAACTTTCTTTATGATAAGTACTACTGATGTAGAATTATGTGGTCCACATTACTTTATGATACGTAATACAAAGGTAGAAATAAAAATAGAAAACCACAGCAACTTTCTTTATGATAAGTACTACCGATGTAGTCGTATGTGGTCCACATTGCTTTATGATACGTAATACAAAGGTAGAAATAAAAATAGAAAACCACAGCAACTTTCTTTATGATAAGTACTACTGATGTAGAATTATGTGGTCTACAGTACTTTATGATACGTAATACAAAGGTAGAAATAAAAATAGAAAACCACAGCAACTTTCTTTATGATAAGTACTACTGATGTAGTCGTATGTGGTCCACATTGCTTTATGATACGTAATACAAAGGTAGAAATAAAAATAGAAAACCACATCAACTTTCTTTATGATAAGTACTACAGGTGTAGTCGTATGTGGTCCACATTGCTTTATGATACGTAATACAAAGGTAGAAATAAAAATAGAAAACCACAGCAACTTTCTTTATGATAAGTACTACTGATGTAGAATTATGTGGTCCACATTACTTTATGATACGTAATACAAAGGTAGAAATAAAAATAGAAAACCACAGCAACTTTCTTTATGATAAGTACTACTGATGTAGTCGTGTGTGGTCCACATTGCTTTATGATACGTAATACAAAGGTAGAAATAAAAATAGAAAACCACAGCAACTTTCTTTATGATAAGTACTACTGATGTAGTCGTATGTGGTCCACATTACTTTATGATACGTAATACAAAGGTAGAAATAAAAATAGGAAACCACAGCAACTTTCTTTATGATAAGTACTACTGATGTAGTCGTGTGTGGTCCACATTACTTTATGATACGTAATACAAAGGTAGAAATAAAAATAGAAAACCACAGCAACTTTCTTTATGATAAGTACTACTGATGTAGAATTATGTGGTCTACAGTACTTTTCTTTGTGATACGTAATACAAAAGTAGAAATAACAATAAAAAACCACATCAACTTTCTTTATGATAAGTACTACAAATGTAGAATTATGTGGTCTACAGTACTTTTCTTTGTGATACGTAATACAGCTGTAGAAGTAAAAGGACCACTCTGACTATACTTATGATACGTAATACAGATGTAGTCGTAATGATCCACTCTAACATTATGATACATAATACAGATGTAGTCGTAATGATCCACTCTAACGTTATGATACATAATACAGATGTAGTCGTAATGATCCACTCTAACGTTATGATACATAATACAGATGTAGTCGTAATGATCCACTCTAACGTTATGATACATAATACAGATGTAGTCGTAATGATCCACTCTAACTTTATGATACATAATACAGATGTAGTCGTAATGATCCACTCTAACGTTATGATACATAATACAGATGTAGTCGTAATGATCCACTCTAACGTTATGATACATAATACAGATGTAGTCGTAATGATCCACTCTAACGTTATGATACATAATACAGATGTAGTCGTAATGATCCACTCTAACGTTATGATACATAATACAGATTTAGTCGTAATGATCCACTCTAACGTTATGATACATAATACAGATGTAGTCGTAATGATCCACTCTAACTTTATGATACGCATGATACAGATGTGAAAGTATGAGAATCACAGAACTCAGAGATTAGACAAATCGTAAAAATGCAGAAATCAGTTTTACCTTTAAAAAGGCGTATATAAATTAACAAGAAATGGTGTGAAGATGTAATTCTATGAAGTATTGCTTTTCTTTTCGGATTGCTGGGCACACTTTATTGAAAATCACATAAATGTCTGAGGTAACTCTATATTCTTTCCGACCGTCTGCTAATAGTCTTTTGACTTGTGCTTGTAGCAAAACGTACTCTCAGTCTAAACTACATCATGTTTATTTCCTTTATGAATAAGTGTATAATAACTAGAAGTAAACGATACAACTATCAAAGCAATCGCCAACTAATCTTGAAAACCTATTCGCTATATGACACAATTACAGAAAATAAATTCAGGTGTGCAGTTCATAATACGTTTTACATTATATCAATTAGCATGTACTATAGGTGACCGCTTGGAACTTTTTTAACTAATTTAATGCACAAAACTGCGATAGTTATGTCTAGCAAAAACACATTTAAAGAGAAGCAAAGTACATTAGCTGATATAGTGAATGACCTTTTAAATTGATCATAGCTCTTAATGATAAGTTAAAGAGTTAATTTACTTAAATGTCAAATGTGTTATATTTCTTAAATATTTTTCTTACTATCCGACAAAGAAAGTGATAAGTTAATGGATTAGAGCCGTGGATGCAGTAACTCTACTCACCTTTTCCCGATCATATTTCGAAGGTGAGGTATTTCAAATCATTTCGTAAGTTGTATTTACATTGTCGTGTTGATGATTTAATTTACATCATTTTAAATGTCAATTTGATTAACTTTATATCTTAAATTCTCTTTATAAATTATATTCTTTCCGCACTATTTCTTACTTCAGTTTTTAGTTCATATTTTCACTTTACAACTGGCAACACAAACGCTCGTATGAGGATCAGCAGTTTTCTATTACATGAGGGTGGGGGATTTGTGCGGGAGTCCACCGTTTTAATCCTCTCAGGTTGTCCGTTAGATGGTCCTAGTTATATCATCCTCCCTTATTTGGGTTTGAGAGCTTCTTGTGCGTTACCGTTGACTTTCGTGTTCTAGTCCATTATGTTTTGCTCTGTTGTTTACTGTTCTTTTCTATTCTACACTGTTATATTCTACCTTATTCTTCTATCATATTTATTTTGGTTCTTCTCTATTCTATATTTTTCTATTTACAAACCAAATGATTTTGTCTAGGCCCAAACAGAGGTGTGGCGGGGGTAGGCCATATGACCCGGGCATCAACCCTTAAGGGGCCTCGGTTTTTAAAAGTTATTATTTGATCTCTTACATACTTTCAGCACCTAGGGGCCTCAGACTCCTTCAGTGTCCAGGGTTTTTCTCAAGCTCTGAAGGAGTCTGATGCTGTCACTTGCAGGGGATTCATGACGTACAAAAGAATGCTTCTGCAGTCAAATATCGAACATGTAGATTTCCATTAGCAAGCTGTTTCATTGCTGGTGTAAATGGGTTGATTAATGTATTTTCTCTTTTGTTTTCTCAAGATTATGCATCTCATTTAATTTGATTTCGCTCATAATGAATAATAATGTACAAAGAACCGTGGTCTTCATTCCGTGGCAGAGGTGATGTAGTCACAATTTATTGTGCTATGCTTTCATATGGAAATATATAACTCTCCAACGACAGAATTCACCTTCTTAGTTACATGTACCATACGTTTGTTCTTCCGAATATCGTTTGTCTCATGTAAAGAGTATTCTTTGCTATTCTTCTTTTCTAAGTATGTGATGGTGGAAAAATAAGATCTGCTGTCTGGAGGTAAGCAAAATAAATAAAAAATGTTGGTTGTATCTCTTTTGTTCTATTACGTTAGAAATGAAATAAACTCAATCGACAACGAAAAACATTCTCGATAAAATGGTTTGGATTAACCCATTCGGTATGTATCATGGTTTGTACAGTGAATTGGATTAATGCATTCGGTATGTATCATGGATCGTACAGTGAATTGGATTAACGCATTTGGTATGTATCATAGATTGTACAGTGAATTGGATTAACGCATTTGGTATGTACCATGGATTGTACAGTGAATTGGATTAACGCATTCGGTATGTATCATGGTTTGTACAGTGAATTTATTTCATTCAGCATGTCATATTTCGATCTTGGTATTAAAACGTGCTCTTTCTACTCGAGGTTAAGAAAGAAAACAACAGGCTAGATCAATTATCGCGTCCTCGAGAAAAAGAATCAACGTTGCTGGAAGACTAAAAATTCTCTTCCAAACTTTAATGTTGTGTACCGATGACTTAAAGTTTAAGAACGTTATATAGCACAGGAATACATGCAAAATTAAGTAAACCATATATGAACGTATCTGAGTACATTTGTCAGCTATTTTCTCTAAGTCAAAAGGTTGCATTTTCCAGTTTTCTTAAGTAGATTATTCACATGGGTGCGGACTGCTTTATTTGTTCTACGATCACACAGTTACTTTTAGCTCTGAGTCCTTTTAAAGATGATGCTGGAAGTACAGATTTCTTGATGTCCTTGTTACCGACGACGGTATTTGGTTATCAAGTCCATAATGAGAATCAAATCATAATCATAAACTGCTACTAAATCTTTCATGCAATGAAACATTTCATGTGTGTATACTTGCTTCCATTTAGTAAGGGGAATGCAAATTGACTTACAATTCCCTTGCCTCTTCGTTCCTTTGCAATGTTAAAAATGGCTGTATTCCCCAAAGAACTATGTGAATATGGGTTTTTATAGTGATTAATTAAATGTGCTTCATACACAGTTTTATGCATGTTATTCTTCGTGTCTGTGTTTAGACCATTGGTAACCTTCATTAACTATCTTATCATAGGAAGAAAAAGTAGTGAAATTTAGGAAACATCGATTGAGATGCGAAAACGTGAAAACAAAGAAAATTTGCAGATAACTCAAAATCTAGTCTCAGTCTGCAATTACCTATTTATTCACTGAATTCGGCATAAAGCCTTGCTGATTTTCTGGCACAAAGCTAGCAAACTCCTGCATCAAAAAATGAATCAGTATCACTCTCTCGATGCATCGTTTCATATCGCAGAATCATTACGTTTTACATTGAATTCGATGTATGTGCTTTGCATAACCAGGTTTATGAAATGTATCCATCAATTTGGTACACGGTACTTAAATAATATATATGTATCCATCGATTTGGTACACGGTACTTAATATATATGTATCCATCGATGTGGTACACGGTACTTCAATAATATAAACGTATCCATCGATTTGGTACACGGTACTTCAATAATATATATGCATCCATCGATTTGGTACACGTTACTTAAATAATATATATGTATCCATCGATTTGGTACACGGTACTTCAATAATATATATGTATCCATCGATTTGGTACACGAATACATGTAACTTATCATTTGCAGTTTTCTAGCACTCATGCAAATTAGGTGACATATTTCAGTACCAAGCATAAAATATTTTTCGTCTGTTTTTAATGACGAACCAACTTGGATTTAAAACCGATAGTAGAGATATGTTTGCAACCGATATATTTTTAATAGTTATGAAGTGCATTTATACAGAATTTTCTAACTGGGATTTAACTTTCAGTTAAAAGTTATAATGGAAATGAAGGTTATAATGGAAATAAAGGTTATAATGGAAATGAAGGTTCATTTTAGGAAGCGTTGATCAATGATGTGGAGAACTATATATTCCTACACAATACAAACCTTTATTCGGGATACTCCAGTCTTTTCCCACGTCCAGAATAAAATACTTGTCTATTTTTCTCGCTTTCGATACGGGTGAAAATGAGAAAGCAGTGTGCCAAATCGGACCAAAATACAGTTAAGCACGGAACTAATCGACTATTTTATTAGTGCTTGTAGGTATATTTAATTATTTAGTTTTATATATCCGTCATAAATCTCCGTTATAGCTATGGAAAACATAATGAAGTTATGTGTATTCGTGCTTTTAAACTTTTTGATGCATTGTATAGTCGTTGCGAGTTTTTAACTCAGTCTAAATAATTTTTTTATATGAACATCACCATATTTAAATATTGTGTCACAGAAGTTCCCGATCAGGGTTAAGGTTTAGCTTTTAAATTACTCTTGTATGTATTGCATGTCTCTTCGTCCTCGTTGAAAACATATATCTCCACTAGACAAAGACTGACAGAGTCAGTTATTAATATTCTGCAATTTCCCACCCCCAATACCGACACTGAATGCAAACGAACTTGTGTTATTTAATAAATAGGCAATGAAAAGACTACGACAAGTCTATTGACACATTGTGGTATAGATTATCAAATGAATATAGGTTATCCTATCTGATATTTTAAAAAAGTATTGTCTTAAATGCTAAACATATTTAAGACTGCTGACAATTGATTATCCTTGGTGTGCTTGTATAATTTTAACGATTGACACATTGGGTGAACTTCTGTATTTGTAAATTACGAATATAAAAGATATTTTCTTATGAACGATCCCCTCATTTCTGAAAAAAATAAAAACTTGCAACGAAGACTGGTGTTATAAAAGAAAGTTCATTGTGGGTTGCCTTGAATTTCAATTCGATACAAATATATACCAAGTGTTACATAAATATCAAATTAAGTTCGGTAATCAATACTTTATTTAGATCTCATAATACTGAATAATCTCTGTTTAAGTTCTGGCATGTACACTTTAATTTGGAGATAATCGTTTTAATTAGGCAAACATTCATTGTAACATGCTATCATTCATTTATTTGGCCCGGGAGGAATGAGGTAAGTCATATAATGCGAATCCTCCACCGGATACCAACCAAATAAACTGATAAATACTAACAATAGAAAATGTTTTGCAAGTTCACTGAATTGTAGACTGTATTCAGCATAAACGTCGACAATGTTTCGGATGTGGTAAACGAAACAAAAAATTCTGAATTTTTTTTATACGAATGGCAATTTCCATTTAAAGTAGAGCTGTTATTCACCGTCTTCAGACAAAATTAAATGAACACATATTTTGATGATGATATTATCATTGGACTTAACTAAGATGTGTCGATTCGTGTCCATTTTGTGTTGACATTAACTAAATTGTATAACAGTAAAGATTTTGACATGAATGGCTTTTAACACAAACAAAAACATGCCAACGGAAGTAGCTACTGAAGGATAATTATAACACTTAAAAGTACAAAAATATTATTATAACATAAAATTTATAAACAAAATTTTGCACAAAATGCTAAATATCTGCAGCATGATGAAGTCACCACATCAAACAAGAATCATGATATACGGACAGTATAAAAATGTAATCTATTTTCTGAACAAGCTGATAGCACTTTACAATCTAGTGAATTTAATCTTTGATAGTACTTTAACATGGAACCAATTTAACCTTTAATAGCATATTAACATGGAAGAAATTTAATCTTTGAAGTTACTGAGTCTGAAATATGTATCAGTAAAAACTTTTTTTTCATCACTACAACGACATTCGATGACTTCTTTTTATTAAATATGACAACACTGTCAAGCAACATCCTATTTTTAACTTTTGGACCCTTAGGGTGATGAATAAAGATGATTCCATAATAAATTACTAACCCCAAAGACCTTTTAAATAACGCCTATGATCATGAGCATTGGTGATCTATTTTTGGTCAAATTTACCTCCAGTCAGAGCCGCCGTGCAGTGGTTATAAGGTTAAAAAAAAAGGTATATCTACTTCGTTTCCTTTGCTGAGTTAGTATTTCTTATTCCTTCTGCTCTGTTCCTAAATAATTCAAGTTATATGTGTGATGCCTATTGTGATCCGTGGTTAAGGGGGATCAACTTTATGAGGTCCAAAATTAGAATATCACCTGGATGCAAGACCAAAACGTCTTCGATAGTTCCTATGAATGCAGTGAATTATAATCTCCGAAAACATCTGTAAGGTGAAAGACTAAGAATGTGAAAAATTGAAAGAATTTAGCACAATGCTAGTTTAGATGATTTGAAAGCAGATGTTTAAATCTTTTGAAAAAAAAAAATTAATTTTCGACAGGGATAGTTAGGTTACGTGGTAGGGTGGAGGGTAAGTATTGGTTATGAAATAGTACGGTAGGGGTTGTGCAAATAGATCCAGCGTTCTGTGATAGCTACTACACCAGATTAAAGTGCTTTCAGTCCCCCAAAAGGAAAACGATTGCATTTTGGGATGTAGTTTCTGTTCCAAAAGAAATTTTACCTACTGTATAGGTACAGCAAGAAATGTAAAATATCCAATGGGATTAGTTTGTGTTGAAAAAAGTCAATCTCGACTAAACCAATTTGTATTGCTTCTTAAGAATTAGTTTGCAGGGACGAATGAAGCATATATACGCTCGTGTCATGTTTCCTAATTGCATTAATGGATAGATAGTATCTAATTAATGCATGAAAAAGTACTGACATAAGGTGTTAATTCTCGACTTCAGTATTTCATACCAACATTTTGTGCCAGCTTCCTTTCAGTAGATTTCATTGAAGATATTTCTTGTATCAAGTGAATAACATATATATGTCATCGAGTGAGTAAACACGCTTTTGCTTTTCACGCAGAAAATGAAATATATCCCTTGTGAACTCAAAACAAACACATTTTCATTTTATTTCAAGCTCAAACATATTTGGCTAGCTAAGGTGTATAACAGAATGAAGTAGCAGATTTCTCACTGTGTCTTTCGCGATAATGTTAGCTGTTTGCCGTGTGTATTTTGTTGTGTTTAGCACAGAAAATAAGGATAGTAATACACTTTTCTTTCCTAATTCAAATTAAAATAGGCATATAAAAATGGATGAAAAAAACAAAAAGTAGGCGTTTTATGGGATTTGAACCTTTTGCTCTGACTGACAGTAGCATGCATCTTTTACCAAATCAAATGTAAAGGGGTTCATTTCCTATTTACTTTTTATTTAAAAAAAATTGTAACTGTGCGAATCGAACCTGTTACTGCAGCATGACATGGAGGTTATGCTTACTACTAGACCAAAAAGTGACAACACTGCGGATGCCATTCTTTGTCCATAATGTTATGATGTCTATTTCACCGAAGTAAAAAATATAAAGTCGATAATTCGCTAAAGTGAATTATCAAAACTATTTCTCTTGGAAAATCCACGTATTCACGGATTATCGTGAAAACATATAATCTAGATCTGCCAAACTGACAATTTTCGCTGACACCAGTCACTGCTGTGCCATAGTCAAAGTCACAGACGTTAGTAACGAAGTAACTGTTCTTCCAATATTGGTGTTATGTGGGGTATAGTGCACGAGAACAGATTCCAAGGGAGAATGCAATAATAGATTAAAAACTTCGTATGACATTAATTGACGTTGCCTCGTGGAAATAGCTCCAGCAACAGGTGCAACGACCGTTGCCAGGTAAAGTTATCTGAGCCAAGGGTAAATATTTACTTTCCTAAAATAAATTCCTGCAACTATTAAATCGGAGTTAGAGTACTTAACGTGTAGTATATCAATACAATGGTTATGACTAAAGTATACGCTCTGCAGATTGAATATATACAGTTTTTGTGTGCGTGTGTGTGATTTTGGATTTTTAACGTAGTTCCAACAATTTTTCAGGCATATGGCTACGATGTCTTCAGTGTGGCAGTTTATTGTGATGTCTAACACCGGGACATCATGCCGCAGACATGTAACATAATGTCCCACCCAGTCGCATTATCCTGACACCAGGCCGACCAGTCTTCACACTAACCTCTTAATGCTGAGCGCTTAGCGAGGCAGCTGTTAGTACCATTTTTAAAATTCTTTGGTATGACTCCGCCGAAATTCAAACCCGCGATCTGCCGCATCCGAGGCGGTCGCTATAACCACGCAAGTCACTGGAGTGGTCTAATATGTATAACTTAGTTTGCCGGTTCGTGTTGCAGTTCTGGAATATGATCAGATCTAATCCCGGCGGTTGCGTAAATAGAGGATATTTGGTTGTATCGAGTTAATAACGAATATATTTCGCTGATTGGGTGAAAATGCTAGAGTTTTTCACTCACGAAATGAAACATGTCTGTTATTCACTCGGAACTAGCAGGTTTTTTTAAATTGTATGCTCAGACGTATATGCTAGCTAAGATGTATAACAGAATAAAGTAGCAGATTATGTCAGGTGTTTACTGTATATGTTCTGCTGTGTATTGTGTGTATTAGAACAAGCCATCAGATAAAAAACAAAACAAAATTAGATGTGGGAGTCACACCTTGTTCCCCTGCGTGACAGGTCGCCACGCTTACCATAATACCAAGCAAATGACAACATGGCAGCTGATGTTATGGGTCACAATGTTATCAAAGTCTATTTGACTCGAGTCAACAAATAAAATGGACAATTTACTCCATCGAATTATCAAAATTATTCCTCTTGGAAACTCCACTAATTCACGGATTAGCGTACATTTATTGAGTACCAAGCCTCTTGAAGTCATCCAGTGCAAGAAGGATGCAGAAGAAAGACGAAATATGGTATCCTCGGACACACTGGTTCAGCTAGAAGACTTAGACTTTAAACTTTCTCTTGCATAATGTTAAAGGGTCAAAGGGTCAAAGAATACAAGGGTCAAAGGGTCACATAAATAGTACGTAGCAAATCTTCAATCAACTAAACTAGTTGAAAACACAATTTCCCATTTATCGCAAGATTGGGAAAGTAGATCATTCTTTGCAGTCTTACTCCATCATCACAACTGTCCGTAAGAAATGTGGCAGTGAAAGTGGTCATCTTTTAATACAGGAGATGGATCAGTGGTTTACGCAAATTAGATGTTGTTGTCTATTCTTATGGGCATTTTCCACTGTTGTTGGTAGATCCAACTGAACCGGCCATGCGAATAACTAGTCTGAGTTAGAAAGGTAATATTTACAGCGTATATAATGTGTCATAATGTGGAATAAATTCCTATGTATCTAATTCTGCTCGTTCCAAAGATCATTCCCGTCGACAGCTTCGTGAATAAACCTTATGAGCAGATGGAAAAGAGTTGAAAGTACTGTACCCAATAACTTCGATGTAAAACATGGAAATCTTACAAACAACTTTTGGTATGATAAAATGAGTTTTGTCCACTGCGCTGATGGTCGATGGACGGTTCTGCATTAAATGTACCCCTCTCTCATATAGTCTTTTAAAAAGACGTTCCGAAAAAGATTCCATTTAATTTTTGAATAGGTTTGGGAATTATATCGAACTGCACTAATAGTATAATGTAACTGCGGTGAAACGTTAGTAACTTACAGTCATTTGCATCGTATTTGGTCAAGACCATTTGAGCAGTGTCAACTGTACCCACCTAGGAAGGGAATTATATCGGTCTAAACCATCTTGTAGGCACTAATTATTTTAAGTTGGAAGGGAAGAAATTTGGATCTTACTGTATATATTTTACGGAAGGTTTCAAAGAAATGTGATATTACTCCCTGATCTGAACCTTGGACTCTGCTAGAAGTCCCATTATTCGAACTTTGGATTATACATGGCCTATTTGAGACTTTGTACTCTGTAGCCCCTTTTCACAGGATGCCTTAAAAAGTTAATGAATGATGAAACAGTCTAGTTACATTACGGTTTAAGACCAATATCTGTTCTATACTTCCTCCACATAAATATCAACCGTGGTAAAAGCTAACATCTTCTATTACATACTAAGGCGACAGAGCTCTTTCATTTATAATTTCTTCGATGACGTTGTTTGGAAATCCTAAACCTTGTTTGTCATCCATGATACCATATGCTGCAACACTTCGGAGAGGTTTTCCGGGAATTAGGTATGTATTATTAATACAACTGGTCGGTTGACGACCGTAAAAGGTAATGTCTTGTGGCGTAAAGATCCCTGAGAATAAGCAGATATTGATTGCCAAGAGGATTGGTCTCAGCATTGGTCTCAGTACATGAAAGCAGCCTCGTTGTAATCTCTTTTATCTATTAAGAGTAGACAAAGATTAAAAGCGTCTCTTGCATATCGGGTATTTGTTTTTGAAAATCTGTTATATATATAGGCTGTCTTGACATATTTAACAAGATAACCAGTTTGGGGTCAGATCATAACGAAGGACACCAATGATAATAACAAATATACAATGTTTTTTATGAATGATTTGAAGGTAGAAAAAACCTATATACAACTCCTGCGTATACAAGATCCAAATATTGGACATTTAATAGAATGATGCGCACCGAATTAAATATCTGATATAAATAAAACAGTTATTAATTGGAACGAATTGTAATTTTAACGAAAAATGAACTGAGATATAAAAAAAAAATAATATAACAAACCAAGATAAATGACTCGAACAATATGACTCCACCAGCAATAATAATGTTAACAATAACAAAAAAGACATGCGCTCAAATAGCGATAATGACATTAACTCAGATAGGTATAATGTAAGTATTTCTGGTCTTATAACAATGATGGTGGTTTTTTTATGCTCAAGTAGTGATAATGATATGTAAACCAAACGTTGTAGATAGCATGTGGTGTCCAAACGACACGCACATTGTACCATCAGTCCCACCGCTGTCGAATGGTCAAGGAGCCACCACGAATGACCCGCCCCTTCCAGCCTACCCGTGGAAACATTGGACCCTGCAAGCCCGTTGGTCCCGGTGCCCTGGTTCCTCAACACGAGATAACTACAATCTCCCTCTGAACCAATTTCACCACTAACATCAGCACACTAGGTACATATCAAGTCACAGAGAACCACCATTTGACATCCAAACCAGCACCACGACTAAAAACACCCGTCTAACACATAGTTCCAAAGCTGACAACACGAACACCAACAGCCTTACAATGGTCCAACGCACATGCTAAACTGACATTCACACGATGGCTTTCACATCAGCTCCATCATATCACGTCACCAACAGCGCAGTTCAGACACATCTCAGCTCCAAACCGGACAGCATCGACAGCTCTACAGCTGCCACACTGCCCAACACAGGCAGCTCAGATAGACTGGGTAGACCACGACAAACACTTCGTCAAATCCTCACAGTCAAACGATGGCTGATTCCAAAACAAAAGCACGAATACAGACACAAACACGAACTCGAACACGAACAGAAACAACTCTACAGCTGGAAAGTGGACGCTTACTGACAAGACTTCTCGTAAAGCTGTCATTTACCACGAGCCTATATGTCCACAGACTATGTTGCAATGCACTACCTTCGAGTAGTATAGTGGGATATCCTAGGGGCAATGGGACTTTAATGTTAAACTAGGGGGGTAGGGACCTGGGACAATGGGATTTTAACACGGGGAATTTTAACATGGGTGGGGCTATAGAGGGACAAAAAAGTATTGGGATTGTCTAGGGACAATATGAAAGGAACATGTGAGGTGACGTCACAGTACTGGCTATTGGCAACAATGTAGCAAGGAGCTGACCTCAATCGGACCAAAACAGCTGGAAAAACCTAGAACGCTTGGCGGGATATAGACATATATTACACATACAAAATACACACAGACATAGATGGATGAACATCAATCTATCACACAAACACCCTCAAAAAAGGAGGAATGTTTAGTTGCCTACATCTTCAGTACACTCTTGTGATATTTAATAATGGTATTCTTTTTTCTATGGATGTGATTATCTAAGTGAAACGTGTTTCTTTGAATCTTTCTTAAGGAAAATATACTGTAAAAATAAACGTAAGTGTCGTTATATTTTATACAGTAGGAATAACATTCTCTCTCTCTCTCTCTCTCTCTCTCTCTCTCTCTCATATTAGTTTTGATTGAAATATTAATGATATATGTTCCCGTTTGAAGATACCTCTCCAAAATTGTGATCAGTAGTCACCATAATTATGTGAACTGTTCCGTTTTGTCATCCAATTTGTTTTTCAAACACTTACACCCTTACACATTGGAAATTAGTAAATCGTTGGATGAAATAAAATCTTGAGCTGACGAGCTTGTACAATGCAGGTATCTTAGATTTGTCCTTATTTTGGCACTGCAATATGTGACGGAAAAAATTCTAATATTAGATCTACCGTTTCTTAAGGAAACATGCTGCATGTGCGCACACAGGGACCCACAGAACTGTGGAAGAAGAAAGATAGAAGTCTGGTGATACCTGCATATCAACGAGTCTCCTGCTATTTAATAATAGAGAAGGGTACTGCTGCTGTTAAAAGGAAACTTTACACTTCAGTATGCAAGCAACTACTGACTGGGATGTTAGCAGTCCAATGGAAGGCTGAACCATGTGGACTGACGATAGCAGCGCTGAAAACCAGGTGCTGTTTTACCTTCTGATGACCCCCGGGAACTCGATATTGAAAAGGTCGAGCAAAATGCCAAAATTGCCAAAGTGAATTATGCAGTTTCCATTTAGGCTGGAAACTGCTTTTGATAATATCTCTATTTTTCATTAGCCTAATTTGATCCGTTGGGTTACCGCCAACAACATTTTTATTCTCTAATTTTTACTAACCGTGATACTAACTATTCATAAGTCATTTTGACTTTACCGATTGGTATTTAATTAGCATTTGGAATATGCACTCTGTACACTAAATTCCAACTTCAGCATGAATCATTTTCAAAATTTTCGACTTAGTCGATTTGAAAAATTACACAGGTGGCTTATACATTATTGGCATTTTGTTGTCCATAAATATATATATATATATATATATATATATATATATATATATATATATATATATATATATATATATATATATATATATATATATATATATCTGGACTAAATTTGAAATTAATACGGGCTGGTTTTCCTGGGAGTACACAACATCCATGGCTGGCATGCCAAGTTCCTGGCCTCTTTGCCTCGCTCGGACATTGTACACTGACGGAGATGTGGAACCATTTTGACCCTTCAAAAACTAGGTGTCCCAATGTGACGTCATCACTGCGACCAATCACAGCGGACGTTACATACTGCTTGGGTCGACACCTGGTGCGATCAATCTCGGACTGAAATCCAACCTTTTATCATGAGTGTGGGTTGGATCCATTCCCACCCATGACGGCCCTTCAATCAGATCGTTAAGGACTTATTAGTCCTACGACCTGACAGCCTAATTAAATAGTGTTCTATGAACACATAAATGCCTGGAGGATGAGGCACTAATTCCTTCCCCCAAGAGTAATTATATAGCTAGCTGAGCTGCCACAAATCGTCGTAGATGCCCTAGTGGGCGAACACACATTAGTTTAATAACAACTACTACTACTACTACTACTAGTCTGGCTACCCCAGCGTTAACATAGGAAGATGAATTTATTGAATGATTTAAAAGACAGTTGGTACTGGATGGTGGATGGGGCCTATGTGGTGGAAAGGCTTGCAGATGAATGGAAGTATCCAGGTAGCCTAGACTTTATAACCAGTCTTAAAGCAGCGAGAGATCTGGTGAAAGACATGATAGAGGAGGAAGTGGAGACATTAAGAGGCTTCATTAAACCTCAGTATGTTAGAGTTGGAACATTGAAGGAGGCATTTGATGCTGTGATCAAAGTCAGGTGCTTTATAGAAGAAATATAGAATTTGACAGAGTGGTCTTTTGTGAAGTGGGGATTAGACCAATTAAAGAAAGCTGAAGAAATGATGAGAAAGGTGGTGAAAGAAGAGGTGAAGAAGATAAAAGATAACTGGACAAAGGAGAGAAAGGACAAAGAAAACAGAAAGAAAAAGGAGGACTTTGAAAGACTGAATGAAAACTGGATCAAAGTTCAGGAAAAGCTTAGATCAATGGGATATCCTGACTGGATGTCACAGAAAAAAAACAAGAAGGGAATACCAGAGAAAGTGTCAAGATGGTGGAAGAAGTGGAGAAAATGAAAGAAGAAGAATCCAAAAGACCTTTTCAGGGCCACTCACATGCCTGGAAAAGGTTTATTTTCTTGCCTAAAAAAGTTTTTTAGCCAGTAGTATGATTGTTTGTGTGATAGATTGGTGTTCATCTGTCAGTATGTATGTTGTATGTGTTATATATATACGTCACGCCAAGCGTTCTAATTTTTTTTCCAGCTGTTTGGTTCGATTGAGGTCAGCCCTTTGATACATTGTTGCCAATAGCCAGTACCGTGACGTCACCTCACATGTTCCTTTCCTATTGTCCCTAGATAGTCCCAATACTTTTTTGTCCCTCTATAGTCCCACACATGTTAAAATTCCCCGTGTTAAATTCCCATTGTCACCAGGGTACTAACCCCTAGTTTAACATGAAAGTCCCATTGTCCCTAGGGTATCCCACTATACTACTCCTGTGTTCTCATGGTATATTTTCCCCATCGTAAGCACTTCGCTCATGCAGCATGGAATGAACTTAACTCACTACATCGAAATAATATATGATATAACTATACATAAACCACCCTCGGTTAATGCTGTACGCAGAAACGAAACCTGAGTACATTTTATTCCAAATACACGTAAACAATAAATATACACAATTCCGTGACATCTATCTGTTCCAGGTTGATACATGTTCTTCTAGGATAAACTAAAGTAGTCTGATTATGGCTTTAGATCCGACTCTAGGACACATTCAGTTAAACATATATGTACTTGGTCTATTTAATTTATAACCAGATTTAGCACCTTGTCTTTTCTAGTAGATATAATGTTAAATTAATGCATTTGATATTGCATCCAAGAATTACAACTGCTGAAAACTCTCTCAAATTGTGCATAACTAAATCGATAAAACGATCAAATTCTGAAATTCTGTTAATGGACGTACACGTGCGGGGACATAATGTGGTAATCAGCTTGTTCCAAGGAACTGTGTTTCTCTATAAAACGTCGAATTGAAGGTAATTATGACGATGTTAAAACTCAAATAGCCAGCGAGCAGCAGGGAAGTTGAACAGACCAGCGTTTCCAGCCAAAATAAACCTTCCTACGCGAACTTTCTCCGTAGAAGCCTCGGATTTCATTTTTACGGCCTTCTACGGGAGATCAATTTTCATGCATTTCAGACCGGATGCATCGGGTGGTCGCGCCGTGTGTGTTAGTAAATATAGCGTCCAGGACAGGAAAAATAAATGTCGGGGAATAAATTTTTGTGTTATTTTTTTTGTTGTCATTAGGGGCTGCTTTGGCCAATTTTACGTCGCATTAAAACGATATACTTGAAAATAATATGAGTTCGAAAACTAGTACAGTTGGAGAGCCTCATTCTGCTAGATTAGCGCGAGAACAATTAGCGGCACTAAAGAAACTTATTCCAGTAAAAGAATTATTCAAGGAAAAGGTCCGAGCACACGAAGACGCAGAACATGGATTTACCGAGTTATCTTCGAAATTATTAAAGCCGGTTACCGAAACAACCGAGCGAGTCTTTTTTGGTGACGTAAAAGATCCGGATATCAGGAAACGTGGAATTCTTCCCGTGTTGAGAGGTATCGAGGAACATTCACGAGTATTACCGGAACGACTAGCATTACTAGCACAACAACACGGGCAACAATCAGGAGGAGGGACCCCTGCAATTGGTTTTAAAATAAGTAAAGGAAAACCTGGAGGAAGAAAACCTGGAGTAGGAAAACCTGGAGTAAGAAAGATGCCTCTTTTCGAGAATATACGCAGTAATTTTACCGAGGAGGGCTGGGAAATGATATCACAGCCGCTATCGCTTTATAAAATAGATGATTTTGGTAGGAGGGCGGAAGATTATTTTAATGAAAAAGAAAGATATCTATCAGAAGAAGGATTAGGCAAAATGAGAAACCGCGATGATTGGTATAAAATGTTATATAGAGCCTATTCGGAAAAACCACAGGCAAGAAAAACGGATCCGCGTTTTAGGAGATTTTTGGTAGCTGCGGTGGAAAGAGAAAGATATAATGTGCAACAAGCGAAAGAAAAAAGGCAACAAGAGAAAAGAGAAAAACTTAAATCTTCACGAAGAAGGAAAGCAAAACCAAAAGAAAAAGTTCAACCACAGGAAGAAGATATTCAACCACAAGAAGAA